>BSBK01000589.1:1200000-1800000 GCA_027943335.1 Chamaecyparis obtusa
GGCAAGTGATGTTTTGGAGCACTAGGGATCACTTAAGGGTTGCCATTTATGGAAACACTTATGCTGGAGTGATCACATGCAAAGAGTTTTGGTATTGGAGACCCCAGTCATGAAAATGACTAAGTACAAAATTTGGATAATAGTATACTGTGTTACAGTTTTGGGCAGCAAAGGTAACAGATGATGTATTATGGCTTGCGAAGTTAGTAGAAGACATTTTGGGATATGTATGACCTTCAGTTAAGGTCGCACATGTTTTGGTGATGAGATCTTGGTAAGATACAATGTTCTGAAGGTATGCAAAGACAAAGAATAAGTGTAACAGGGCATATGAACAATTGCAATGATTGAGGGAAGGTTAGTCAGTATGGTAACATGATAAGTTAGATGGAAAATGTATATTGTTGAATCTTTGGTAATATATGATCGTTGACTCTATGTTTATCATTTACATATGTAATTATTATGTTTTGTAAATGTATTTGAGAGCCGTCTGGATGGCAGAATTAGTATAAGTATAGAGTGTTTTGTGGAAGTGATAAGTGTGAAAGAGATGGAGATATGATGGATGCGATTTGGGATATTAGAAGAGATAGATAGAAGATGCAAGATTTGAGATTGATAGAGCTTTAACTGGAACTATCAAAGCATAGCAGATGCTTGTATTGTTCACTATTTTTTAGAACTCTTTGTGACAGATTTTGATTGTAAGAGTTGTATGCTCACCACCTTTAACCAGGTGTTTGTATACTCCTACCAGGTGTTTGTATACTCCTACCAGGGTTTTGTATTCCTCTAACAAGGAAATATACTATGTAATACTCAGCTCTTAACAAGGCTAGATCTCCTAACAGAGATTCAATATTTTAGTGCATAGTTGTGGGTATCATCCCCACCGGGGTTTTCCCTTGGCCAAGGTTTCCTCGAAAACAAATTATGGTGTTATGAGCTATGCATTGTGTGTTTATATTCTTTTCATTTCAGTATTTATATGGTTCATTTTCAATTGGTTGAAGTTTAATTTAAAGTGTTGTAATATTGATTCACCCTCCCTCTCAGTATTACTTAGTCCTAACAATTGGTATCAGAGCTATAGGCCCTTGGAGAGAAAGACTAACAACTTAAGGGAGATTAGGATGGATTATGAAAGTTTGCAAGATAAATTTGAAGTAGCACTTGATGGCCTGGACAAAGTCAAGGCTGAGAATGGCGAATTGAGATTCACATTGAGAAGAGCAGAAGGTTTCATCAGGAAACTAAAGGAATAGCTTGAGATTTCAAAAAGTTAGAGACAAGACCTTATGGAGAAGATCAAAGAAGATTCAGACAATGATACATCAAACAAAGTATTGAAGTTAGAATAAGAAAAAGAACAAATCAATCTTTAGATGTCTAATGAGATTCAAACAAGAAAAGGATGCAAGAAACAAAGTTGAAGAGACTCTAAAAGAAGAAAATGTGTAGATAGGACAAATAAAGAATGAACTTGATCACTACAAGGATAAATATTAGGAATTGGAGAAGTACAATCAAATCATTAAAGGTGAACTCACTCGAGCCAAATTACACATTGAGAAGTTACACATGAGCAGTGATAAAATTGATGAGCAAAGAGAGAGATAGAAACCTAAAGGAGACATGACTGGAATCAGATTCAATGAAATAGGATGTTCTAATAATCAAGAAGAAATACATGAAGCAAAGAATGAAGAAATACCTACTCTTGAAGAACCTAAAGTTTAGAATAGACCTTTCAGAGGTAGATTCTTTGGATGCAACAAAGTTGGGCACATGAAGAGAGATTGCAGAGGTAAAGGACCTTTTAAACCTTTTACTAGTTATTGTTATAACTTTTATGATTATGGACACAAGAGAGCAGAATGTAAGAAACCAGATCAGTCAAGATTCCAACAAGATTACATCAGAGAAGAGACAACAGCCAAGATCACATGTTTCAAATGCAATAAATTTGGGCATACTGCAAGGTATTGTAAACTGCAGGTAAATTAGGATATAAGGAGACCACCTACTTGTTACAAATGCAACAATCTAGGGCACATTGTGAAGTTTTACATATATAATGGAGAAGACAATAGAAGAGGACCAAGAGGACCACCTCCTGTGGTTATAAAGAAGAATATTAGTGATAGTGGTAAAAGACTTAATGAGTACATGGATGAATTCAAGAGTCATTTCAAGAAACCAGTAGATGGAGATGATGGTAAGATATGGAAGGTAAAATAATTCAACAAGGCATTGGTTCAGGGAGAGACAGTAGATGCTACTGTGTCTTTGCATGATGAGTTCATGGAGACATCAACATAGAAGGCCGCATGACCTTAAGGGGAGTATTAGATGCAGATAACAGAATATATCCAGCCCCTGATTATGTGGAGTAAGCTTATGTGAGCTTAGATTAGGTGTGTACAGATACTAAGGAGTTTGTGTTTGAGAGCGCAGCACTTGGAAATTCATTTCCTATGACCGTGAGATTTTTGTTTGACTGGACAACATGCGAAGTTGAGATACCTATAATTAATGCACTTGATCTGTGATAGATAAAAGAGCTTGTCTAGGATATCATTTTTGCACCATTTGATAATCAACAAGAAAGGAGAGTAGTCTGAAGAAGTAGTTTAGCTACCTAGTAGCCACATTGTGTGATCATTTCGAGCAGAAGTTCCAAAATTTAGTGCGTTGAAGGTATTTAGATTTTATACTCTTTTTGAAGCTATGGATGCACCAATCATTTATGATGTTGTGGATAGGCCATGATATAAGTTCAAGAGGCACCCGTTTAAGTCTTGTGAGGATATCGGGGCATATATACATTGTAAATATGAGACTATAGGAGATATGAATATCTACAGTGAATTGGATGGAATGATAGAAGCAGATGGTAAAATGGTGGAAGAGTTTAAGCACTTAGAAGATCAATCTATTATCAAGTTAACCCTACTTACGGAGTTCAGTGAAATCGAGTGGTTTAAGATAATCCTAAGTAGAATCCATGACCAGTTTATATGGATTGGAGATCAACTAGTTAAGATCTGTAGTTAGATGATCCATGAGATTACCGGATTGGATAATAGTGTAGCCCTTCCAATTGCTGAGAAGAACATCAGGAAGCAAGTGAAAACCCTAACCCATTCTAAGTGGGATAAGAGAGAAATGATAGTGAATGACATCTTTCAACAAGATGTGAGGTTGATAGCTATGATATTAGGTTATAAATTGTTCCACAGCAGCATACCTAACTCAGTATCAGCTGAAGTTGTTATGATGGCTTATAGGATGGTGAAGAAAAATAAGAAATAAAACCTATGTGAAGTTATTGCAGATCAATTTTTGGATAATGTGAAGGTTATAAAGAAAGACAAGACAAAGGCATTTAGATTTGGATCAATTTTGGTTCATATGTATATCCACATTAAGTGCGGATTCCCTGGCATGCATCCTAGAGCATGGAAGAATGATGTACCTATTGGAATTAAAATTTCTGAGAGCTACTGAAGACAAGATAATAATTGGGTAGATGGAGAAATACTTGCTATGACCAAAATCCTACAAAGGTAGATGAAGGAAAGGTATAGAATACCTGAAGATATTGTGGAGAAATCTAAGGACACTATCTATTTCATGGTTGCAACTGATTGCGTGTGCTTTGAGGTAGTTGAGCTTAGGAAGAAATGGTGTTACCCTGTGGGGTATGAAGTCAGTTTTGAGGTTCTAACTATGCAAGTTGAACATGTTTTAGCAGCAGAAACAGACACTGCTAAAGAGATATGGAGAACATATTGGGAAAAATCAGAAAAGGTAAGAGAAGAACAAGAAAAAGGAACAAGGAAGAGAAATATTGATAAGATAGTTGAGAATATTATTGCGCAGGTAGGAATCACTAGGGAACAACTAAAGAAGATAAGGAAAAGGTTGACATAAGGATCTTCCAGCATGGACTTGATGCACCTCCTCCTTCTGAAGCTGAAAAGATAACAAGTCCTACTGCTGACATAATTGATATATCTTCTACACAAGAGAAGACAACATAAGAAATTGTACCTACGAGCACCCCTAGGAGATCTACCAGATCTAGCAGACCAAGCAGCTCAAAGAAAAAAGAGGTAGAAGTGGAAATGAAGAAGAAAGAGGACAAAGTGATAGATAAGGAAGAAGTAAAAGAAGTTCAGAAGAAACCACAAAGTCTTTGGAAGCCAAATATTCTAATGTTGCAGAAGAGAGTCATAATAGATGGTAATCTAAAAATTGTTGACAAATATTATAAAAGGTATGACCTTGAAAATCAAGCAATAATTGAGGATACTATAATAGAGCACTTGATAGTTTTTAAGAAGAATCTGTTAGAGATAGAAGGAAGTATCCCTAAGGACTTGTATAACAAGTTGGAGATTAGAAAGTAGTTAGCACAGTCTGAGGATGAGAACATAAGGAACAAGGCTATTGAAGACATGTTTCTAGTAGTCTCTATTCAAGAGAGGGAGAGAATCATCAAAGAATTAAAACCCTTGTTGAGGACTAAGGCTAAACTAGTGAAAATCATGGTTAGAAAGTATGATGAGGTTATTGAAGATACCCAAAAGGCATTGGATCAAATTTTGATGACTGATATGCCTGAGAAGACCTCGCCTCCCAAGGTTGACAAGCCTACACCTTTGGGATTAGGAGAAATTTCTAAAGCAGCTAAAGTTGTTGAGTAAACAAGCATGCAACCAGACAAATTTCTTTGTTTCTGGAATGTTGATATCATTAGATACTTCACTTGATGTGAAGGACCCTTTTTCAAGATAATACAAACAATGCGATGACAGTTGAAGATGAAGGACAGATAGAGGAAGAGCATACGGAGGATAAATAGGAAGAGAAGGAACTGTGTGTGTGAAAATTGTACCTGATCTGTAGACACAACACTCACTAAAACATTAGAGGTTAGCTATAATCAAAATCATGCAAAATTAAAATCTAATCTAACCAAGCGATTTACTACCTTCTAATAGATGCGAGTATGATGCTCTCAGAACGAAATCGAGATCAGTGACTTGACTACACCTAAATGAAGGATTTGAATGCAAAAGATGGATATGAAATTGAATGCAATTAATCTATATTTTTGATATTTTCTATGCAATAAGAATGAAAACTTGATATGAATCTATGCTAGATGAAATTGATATGCTATGAATGCTATTAAAAATTGATATGCAATGCTAATCTAACAATGATATGAAATATGAATGCCAAAATAAGATTGATCTCACAAAGATGTCGATTCGCAAGAGCTTTGATTTCTTCAATTCCAATTCTCCAACGTGATTGTGCAAAAATATGAGATGCTTGGATGCAAATTTGAGAGATGATTGAGAGATGAATTATGAAGAGCTGAGCATTGTTTTTATAGAAATCCAAGTCTTTGGAGGTGCATGAAAAAAAGCCATAAATCACTCAAATAACTCAGGTTGATTTTTGAGTTATTTTTAAATAAAGGATAATTAACTCACAAAAACATGCAAAAGCTAAGTTTTAACTCAAAATAGAGTTTAGCTTTAATTGATAATTGATAGTTGTCTGCTTTTATGATTGTGCATGTTTTATTTATGAATTAATTTAATAATAAAGTGATTTATTTCCAACTTAACTGCTTTTAAAAATAAAACAATTGATTTATGGGTTAATCAATTATTTAATCAAATTTTTATTAAAAACTATATTATTAAATAATGACAATTTGCTTTAATTAATTAAATAAAAATTTAATCAATTATTCATAGGATATTTGGATTTATTGTCAAAATTAAATAATACAATTAATAATAGATAGAATTAAATTTAATTACACAATTAAGTGGCAAATATTAAATCTAATTAATTAAATATGAAAATATTCAATTAATCAAACTTTAGGATAAATGTGATTTATTGCCAAATAATTATAAAATTAAAGATAATTATGATAATTAGGAATATTACTAGGAATATTCCCCAATGCAGAATTTAAGATAATCAATTATGATTCGATGATGTTTAGATGTGCCTTAGGTTAGGACTTCGATGTCAATTTTGTTCGAATTGTTGATATAGAAGATGAATGAACTTATACCCCATTTTTGGGGTATTACAGGAACATGAAAAGGAAATACAACATGAAGTAAGACAAGTAGAAGAGAAAGGAGCATAAAAGGTAGCTGGTGCAGGAGCACCCTTCTAAGGGCTCCCACCATCCAATTTTGTTGTGATGAAACTTCTTAAGAGAAGTATGTAAGTAAATAAGAGCTTTAGCTCATGTTTGTGTGCCTAGGCCTAGGTGAGGTCCTAGTGTTTTAGCTGGTCTTCCTTCTTAATGGCACAATGACTTAGGGAAAGTTGTTATCCTGAGATCATTGACTAGCTATGTGATTAGAGGTGTTTGGTAGAGTTATGAGCACAAGAGTGCCTTGGAAAGACCTAGAAATGGTCTTGGTGATGTAAGAGCAAAAGTTTCTCAAGCAACCAAAAGTTGCTAGCAACATTTCAAAAGTTGCTTAGCAACTTTTCCTTTGAAGGCTTTAACCTTGCTTAAGTGGCTAAGAAGCCCTAACACAACACACATACCAAGGAGAAGAGTATTTAAGACCTGTGGAACCCTAAATCAAGGGTTGGCAATGTTATTGTACGGTGGTAGTATGGAAATACCAATCTGAACCCTGCTTTGAGAAGAACAGTCACTGTTATAGACTGATTTCATGTGAATAGATGAAGTTTTGAGTGAATCTTTGCAAGATTTATTATTTATGTGTGTTTAGCTTTCATGTGTGTGTATTAGTTTAGTTTCTTTTGAGTTTTGTGTGCTATTTGTGCATTTCTTTTCATCTAGACAGTGCTCTACCAGTTTGGAGAGACTTGTGTAAATGGGGCTGTAGCTTTTGTTTCCATCGTGGCCACACCATGGGACCTTGGATTCCAAAAGAATAGAACCTAACTTGTATTATTATGACAGCAGGGCCCTGGAGTGCAAGTGTAAACAATTGTTTGACCATGCCCTAGGTGAGCTTGGCAGTGCCCGACTAGGAGCAGTCAGCAGAGAAGAAGCTCTTGAGAGCAGAGGAGTGAGTTTCATGGCTAGCCCTATGGAGGGATTCAAGATACATGTCTAAAGACAAGATGATATGAAGGAGGGAGTGTGAACAATCTTGGAGAGGTGTTGTTACAGACTAGCTTGCTAGGTGACAGTGAAGAGGCCTAAAAGCCCTAAAACCCTCATTTTTGGCACAAGCGTGGTACGGACAGATGGAGGCCAAAGACCCCAAAAATCACTGAGAGTTGGTCATTTGATATGGATGTTATTTAGAATAGAAGCTTTTAATCCTTGAGGGGAAGGAGGCAAAAGCCCTACAAAACTGGAAGGAGGCCTAATTGGGCACTTCCTTGTAGCCTTGATTTGCAAAGGAACTCTAAAATCGGGTGATGAACCAACCTTGCTAGTGCATTCAAGAGGTGTCAGATGACCCCAAAACACCTTGGAACTCACCAAATCCTTAGTTAGATATTGGGAAGGGAACTGAGCCCTAAAAGACCCTTATGAGCCTATGTAAGGGACGAAGCTAGAAATGAAAGCTTGGAATGATGCAAGAAGAAGTAGCTAAACTTGGTGGTCAGATTAGGGTAGGTCAGGGGGTCCTTGGATGAGTAAGGTATCCTATAGACAATTAGAGGTGTTAGAAGAACACTTGGATCCTAGAGAGGATCAGGGGCATAGACTAGCTAGTCTATCCTAACCTCCCCATCAGTAGTTGAGGTAAGAGTTGAACAAAAGCAAGAACCAGACACCTCCTCTACTTTATTGTTGGCAAGTATGGCCAAACCTATGAGTGCAGATGTGGAGAGCATGGATGAGGATGAGCTCATGAAGTTATCCTTCATGGAATCTGCTAAGGCTAAGGAGAGATCAGAAAACAAAGGAGACGAAAGGGTAAAGGTGATTTCTAGGGCAGTGGAAATAGTGAATAAAATACTCCCTACACCTATTGTTTTTTAAGGTAAAGATGATACAAATAACTTAAGCATGAAATTGGACAACTTTGACATTCATTTTGAGTCATTGCTGAAGACTGCAAAAGATAAGGATGAGAAGAATTTCTTGGGGAAGAAGTTGAAGGAAGTTTGTCATTCCATTTCATGGAATTTGGACATTATGAAAGAAACAACAATCAAGGCCAAAAGTTGTGTGGCAAGAGGAAGCAAGGTATAAAAATATTGCATAAATCCTTTAGACATGTGAAGAACATTAAAGAGATTATAGCCAAGGACAGGGCTACCCTTGACATCATAATGGATAGCTATGAAACCTCTTCACAGACTGTATTGGAGATGGATAAGCAAGCATCTAATATTTTGGATAAGATTAGTGCTTTGAATGTAGAGAAAGGGAGAGTAGTGGAAATATTTGGATTACTGAAGAGTCTAATCACTCCTAAGCTTTCAATTCTTGAAGCTCATCTTATGGAGATGGAGAAAATAGAAGGCTCAATGTCAAGTTCCTTACCCATCGAGCTAAAGACAGCAGAGACAATATCTTATGCACTGAATGGACTGATCCATGTCAGTGAACTTTTGATTAAGTCATGGGAAGATGAAGTAAAGACCTTGGAATACTCCTTCCAAGACATTCTGAGATTGGTGAGTAAGCATTGAACTCTGATGTGCTTAAAATTTTGAAGTTTTGTAAGTACCTTTTCCATTGATGTCAAAGGGAGAGGAAGAGAAGAGAAAAATGAAAAGAATAAAAAGAATGAAAAGAGGAAGAGAAGAGAAAATAAGAAGAAGAAGAAGCATTAAAATAAATAGAAAAAAAGAAAATGAAAAAAAAAGAGAAAGAGAAGAAAAGATATGTATATATGTAGTAGGAAGATAGTACTTTAACACTTAGCCATTTTTCGCTAAGTGTTGCCATTAATGCCAAATGGAGAGATTGTTGGCAAGTGATGTTTTGGAGCACTAGGGATCACTTAAGGGTTGTCATTTATGGAAACACTTATGCTAGAGTAATCGCATGTAGAGAGTTTTGGTATTGGAGACTCAGTCATGAAAATGACTAAGTACAGAATCTGGATCTAACAGTATACTGTGTTACAATTTTGGGCAGCGAAGGTAACAGATGATGTATTATGGCTTACAAAGTTTGTAGAAGACATTTTGGGATATTTATGACCTTCAATTAAGGTCGCATATGTTTTGGTGATGAGATCAGTAAGATACAGTGTTCTGAAGGTATGCGAAGACAAAGAATCAGTGCAACAGGGCATATGAACAGTCACGATGATTGAGGGAAGGTTAGTTGGTATGGTGACATGCTAAGTTAGATGTAAAATGTATATTACTAAATCTTTGGTAATATATGATTTCCGACTCTATGTTTATCATTTACATATGTAATTATTATGTTTTGTAAATGTATTTGAGAGTCGATTGGATGGCAAAATTAGTATAAGTATAGGGTGTTTTGTGGAAGCGATAAGTGTGAAAGAGATGGAGATATGATGGATGTGAATTTGTGATATTAGCAGAGGTAGATAGAAAAGGAGAGATCTGAGATTGATAGAGCTTTAACTAGAACTATCAAAGCATAGCAGATGCTTGTATTGTTCACTATTTTATAGAACTCTTTGTGACAGATTTTGATTGTAAGAGCTGTATGCTCACCATCTTTAACTTGGTGTTTGTATACCCCTAACAGGGTTATGTATTCCTCTAACAAGGAAATGTACTATGTAATACTCAACTCCTAATAGGGCTAGATCACCTAACAGGGATGCAATATTTTAGTGCATAGTTGTGGGTACCATCCCCACTGGGGTTTTCCCTTGGCTAGAGTTTCCTTGAAAACAAATTATGGTGTTATGAGTTATGTGTTGTGTGTTTATGTTCTTTTTAATTCAGTATTTATGTGGTTCATTTGAAATTGGTTGAAATTTAATTTAAACTATGTTGTACAATACTGATTCACCCCCCTCTCAGTATTACTTAATCCTAACAATAATGATGTGGAAGCCTT
Organism: Chamaecyparis obtusa; assembly: GCA_027943335.1. Classification (NCBI taxonomy): domain Eukaryota; kingdom Viridiplantae; phylum Streptophyta; class Pinopsida; order Cupressales; family Cupressaceae; genus Chamaecyparis; species Chamaecyparis obtusa. The sequence continues at coordinate 1,210,043 of BSBK01000589.1, forward strand.
CTAGTCCCATTCTTTCCAAATATGTCCATTCTAACTCTAAGGGAATTTTATTCCCCACCTATCAAAAATTTATTTCTTTTTATCTCGTCAATGTGTTCTCTTGAAGTCACCATTGTTAAGTTTAGAATCCAAAGATCTATTTGAAGATGGTGGAAATCAAACAATCTTTTTGTGGATAGTAATGCCCCTCCCATAGTCTGATTTTCTATATGTTATGATGTCATTTATATTTATGATTTTACTGACCCCATACCTGCATGTGTATGGATTGCGTGTATGTTTTACATTTTTGTTTGATGTGCTTGATGCAGTTGAGGAACGAAGTTGTAGTTACTTTCTTGCGAGATCCATATGATCGACCGATCCCCACCATTGTCTATTATGTATTTATACATGTATGTACATGCTCATCTTTTATGCAAATTTTAGGTACCGGACATTGACTTCCCTGAATTGTCAGGATGAACACGCCCTATCAGTTTATGTCAATGGTAAGAGAGAGGAGATAACAGACAGGTCCAATCCCAACCTAAGTCATCATTTTTCCTAAAATAGGGGACAAATATCTTATTGACTATCTATCTGAATTCATCAAGGTGACGTGAATTTGTGAACCCTTCCTTTGAGCATGTTGGTTATTTTGAGTTAGTTGATTTTCAGGTGTTGCAGTCATGTGAGTTTTGTTACATGATCTATCTATTAAAAAGGAATTAATTAAAATTAATTATTATATTAGAATAATTATATCTTGGAAATATCATAATATTAAATATAAGGATATTTAATTATTAAGAGTTAATCAAATATCTTTGTTTAATTAAAAGTCTAGTTTGGAATAAAAGGATTTAATTAATTATTAAATTCAAAGATGAGTTTTTGGGTATAATTAATTTATTTAATATTTAATTATCAATTGCATAATTATTAAAGTGCTAAAATATTAAATGATTAATTAAACATTAGTATGCAATTTAAGTTGCACATTCAGTTTTATAAAGCTGAATTAGAAATTTAAGTTAAAGTTGAGTTATGAATTGTTAACTAGAAAGTGCATATAATTATAATTACAATTACAATTAATTAAATATGCAAAAAAAGAAAATTAGTAATTAAATGCAAATGGATTTAAGTGATTTTCATGTTCAGTTCTAATTTCTGTTTGGTTGAATGTCAAGTTCTGATTTCAGTGTTTTCAAGTTAAGTGATTCTTTTATATTTTCAGAGGGGATTTTACCTTGGTTATGGTGTTGCATGTTTTGAAACCCTAGGTTTCTTAGTTTTCTTTATTAGGAGGATTTTGGTCATTATTCGATAGACATGTTTGTAGGTTCTGGCTCTAGGTCGAATTGGAGGATTGTGAAAGCTTTAGGAAATTCTAGGGATTGTTGGTTTGTTCTTCATGGTTTCTATTGAGTGGTAGTTTAAGGCAGGGTTTAAAAGCCCTGTTTGCAAATCTTCTTTGGAAAAGATTGTCTTCATTATGTCTTCCGAATGGGTTGATGATTTTAGAGTGATTGTATTTTTCTTTCAGTGGCCTTGAGAAAATTTGCAAGAATAGATTGTTATGGTTTCGTGAATGATAAATATGTATGTATGTTGATTGCGCATGAGCATAATCCTTTGAGAAATGTGTGGATTTTTCCAATTAGGGTACTCTACCAATTTGAGTATCTGAAACCCTTGCTTAGTTTTGATCCTTGCATGCCTTCAAGAAAACTAATTTGTTTAATTTTTGCATACTTTTTTATTCTAGAAATATATCTTAAAAAAAAACATATACCTTTTTTATTTTTATTTTTTTTTTAAAAAAAGGTGTTTCTTGTTGTTTCGTATCAGGAAAATTCTGACAGTAAAATAATATATATAATAAATTAAAATAAATAAATAAAAATAAATTAAAATTGAAATTGGTGTGTGGGGGTCACCACATCCCCCACACACCTCCCCACGACCCACAATGGGACCGCAGGGCCCGCAAGGCTGCAGAGCCCGTGTGGCTCCCAAGGGAACCGTACGACCTACAAGCCCTGTGGCCTACGGTTTCCTGTGAGGGAGAGTGGGGTCCACTGGGCTATGATCTCATGGGGCCACCCCTTGGGATTTTTTATGTACATATATTTTTAGTTATTTATTAATTATTATTAATTTAAATTTAATATAATTACTTTTTTTTTTATAATAAATAAATATTATATGTTATTTAATATTTGTTGTTAGTTATCATTTAATAAATGTTAAAATCATTATTATTTATTTAAGTGGAAAAGTTAATATTTATTAAATGTTCTTTTAATTAATTAATGTTAATGTTTATTAAGGATGAAAATTTTAAATCTAATATTGAATTATATGGGAATATATTAGAGATTAATATCATTATTTTATGATCAAAGACTAGCGTTTTATTTTTGCATGAGATTTTTATACGTTTATAGTTGAATTAGACTTTGGAAAACAAATGGAATAGTTTATTTGTCTGAGATTATGTGATGTTTTCATCTGTGGGTATATTTATTATTTATCCGATGTTGGATTTATGGGAATCAACTGGCTTTGAGAAAAATGGTACCGGAGGATTTGAAGTGTTTTTTGTTGATCTTTGATATTTTGGTGTGGAGAAAATTTGCAACCATTTTGAAGTCTTGATTTGATCAACGTATGTTTCTGTGATATTTGTAAGTGATGTCATGTTCTTTATTATGTTCGATCTTTATTTCTTTTGACCTTAAAAGGTGATGACCGTTATTATAATTGAGTCTAATTTACTTGGTCACCTTGTGTTCTCTACTCTGATTGCTTTACACTTTGGATAATTATTTTTATGGATTATGTTACTTCATGTTTTTGAGTTGGATGTCATTGATGTTATGATTATCATTGGTCTTGTGATATGAGACTATGCAGATTGTTATTGTTTCATTGAGGTGTCTGTTATGGGATAGATGATCTTTGACAATGTGTATATTGAGATGGATTGTTCGATCCATTATTTTACTTTGGTGGTTATCACGATTTATGGTTTATGAGAAGCTTTTATGGTTTTAGTTTATTCTTCTCCTTGTTATTTTGGTTGGAGCATTAGGGTAGGTTATCTGAGTGTATAGGTGGGGAGTGGCTTGTAATAGGCATCGAGGCCCGCAAGCAGCTACCAGGATAAATTATTGCAAGTGACTTAATAAGTGACAACTAAAGGACATTGAGAGTTTAAAATGAATTAATAAGATAATGTGTGCCTTGCCCATGCCTGAGTACTTGATTGAGGTCTTGACTAGGATGGGAGTGGAAAGATGCTTGCTGCCTACGTGGACTAGATATGGCATAGTCGGTACCTCATCTGCATGAGAGGATTACTGATACTGCATAGTCCTAAACCCTAACCCTTGGTCCTTAACCCTGACTACCCTTCCTAACCCAAGTCTCTCCTCAAATCCTATAAATATCCTCCCTTCCAAGAGAAAATGACCAATTCACATATCATTTTCATAGCATTGTTATAATGTTAGATTACATCTAGAATAGCATAATATTTAGCATTTGTTAGATTTACGTCAATTTCATGCTTTATAACTCACATCTTAGCTTAGACTAAATGGATTAAAATTAGCTTATTTCTTGTTCTTCATATCATTTCCATCTCATATTACACTTAACTTTTGGTTAAAATAAACTTTGCATACTCATCCTTAGCTTAAACTGCATTTTACTTCATTTACACCCTCGGAACCCTGGGGGCAAAACAGGGTCTCTATACCTAGTTTTGTGTCATTATTGTGTCTCTATGGCTTGTAAATGATCATAATATTCCCTATTTAACATTGGGGACATGCTCATTATGTTTTGAGAGCACACCCACATCCCTCTTAAAAGAGCAAATTAAATGGTGACATGGTGCTCCCGCTTTAGCTCAATCGGAGGTGACCTGTGAATAGTTTTTTTATATGTCTATGCATGCTTATTGTTATACACTAAATTTGCACCTCTAATCTCAAGCTCTCCTAGTCTTGATAATCCAGTATAACATGGGAATCATCTCAAGGTTGTGGGACCTTTTGCTGATCGAGATAAAACCTCCAGATTCTAGGCTGGTTCCTCTTGGATAATCACTCAGATTTGCTCTTAGACAGGAAATGTAAATTCTTTTGAGGGAAAGGGATAGAAGGAATGCATGGAAAGAGAAATAATTGAAAGCAAATCTACCTACCAGGTGATGCACTGAAACTAGGGTTTGGATCTCAGTATAGAGGGATGAGATCAATGAGAGGCTTAGGTCTGGGGGATCACAACTTACTGAATAGGCTTGCATCAGTATTTCATAAGAGGGCCTAAAAATTAGACATAACCTATGACCTGCAAGTAGACATTCTCTTCAGCAAAAGGACATAGGAATGAGACAGAATGACAGGGGCTGAAGAATACCCACAAACTCACTCAGATCAAATCAAACACAATAGTGCACATATAAGCTGAAAGTAAGAGGAATCAAGGAAACTAAGAATCACTGAAAGCATTCATAAACTTTAATCCAATAAGAGATAAGCCAAACAGGAAAGCATAAGGACAGGAAAACATGTCACAAAATACTTTGCAACATTTGTATTATCAATGAGAACTCACAAGATGTGAAAAACCAGAGAGCAAAAATGCTATAGATAGTTCTCCAAGAAAAGACTTTCTCTTTTTACAAAATGTGAATTCTGAGCACTACAGGCTCCAAAAAAGAATATATACATCCCCTGCATGCATGTAGGAATCAAAAATATCTCTGAATTAGGGCTACATAGATATGCATTATAATAATCATCCCTAAAATCGGTCACTTCTGATCATAAATGTGCTCTTCAAAATATCTCAACAGATCAAATATCTTTTTCCTTTTCATGCCCATCTCTGTACTGATCATACTTGCAGACAAAAGACCTCAACTTGACAACCTCTGCAAACCCACTTAGCCATGAATGCTCAAAATCTGATCAGATCCTCACAAAGACCCCAAAATAGAAGTCTAGATAACTCTGCACATTCTTCCAACTGCAACCGCCCTAGTGACATCAATTCTAGCTACTCGCAAAAATCTCCCTTAGAAGAAAGCTCATAAAAAAAAAAATAGGCTGCACTGCCTTGAAATGAACCTGGTTGCATGATTGCATGAGGCTAGGAAGCCACATGCGATCATGCGACTACCCTTGAAAACTGCCACCACTTGACAAAGAAATGGTCACATGATCGCATGAGGCCGAAAGACGTCATGCGATCATGCGACAAAATTTTTTTAAATCTATCGCACAAGACGTCTCGGGCCCGCAAGACCGCACTGCAAATCTAACCTTGGTTCACCTCGGGTTCAACTCTTCCTAGTCGCCAAGTCACGTGAACTTTTCCTTAACCCCGGGCACACTTAGCAACCATGCAAAAACCATTGATTCTTGCTTTATCCGACAGTAGTCGCTGAGTCTTGTAAGACTTTTGGCATATTCCCTTCTGTCAGGAGATTACTCGACTAAAGGAAGTCTTGTAATCGCCAGATAGAAAGAATATTCTTCTTTTCATTGTGAGATTACCCGACCAAACCTAGAACCGGGCCCACCTCCAACTACGCAACCATGCAAAGCTTTCCAACCCCGAGCCCAGAACTGCCACGTGTCACTCCCCCTATTCATTTTGGCCACCACATCAGCAAACACCTCGACACCCCTGGCATAGGACCCACCTAACTTAGCAGATCTCCATCGGATGGTTGTTGCATGATTGCATGGGATCGAAAGATCCCATGAGATCATATGACCACCGTTGATCTTCGTCGCACTTGTGCCAATGCAGAAACCTCGGGCCCCACTAACTGCCTGTCACATGATGTTAACTGATGACTGCAAAATGCCACCACCGAAACCATTGACAGTTTGTCGCATGGTCGCATGGGCTTGGAAGAGCCCATGCGATTATGTGACCAACTGTAAGGTGTTAGTCACTAATCGCCACCTCACTATTCGCCTGATTGCTTACCATTTGTCACATGATCGCATGTGGCCAGGAAGGCCCATGCAATCATGTGACCAACTGTGTGATGCTAACTAATGACCGCTTACCACTTGTCTTGACTGTCGATCTTTGCTGACACCGCATCAACAGTTGTCATATGATCTCATGGGATTAGAAGATCCCATGTGATCATGTGATAGCCATCGAATCTTCTCTGCACTGGCACAGCCTTAGGCACCGGGACCCGCATGTCAGAGTTGCCCGCTTAGGCTCAAAAATGTGGAAGGTGCCAAAAACACAGAGGGTTTTCGAGTGAAGGTCGAAAACACACCGAACTTTCAGGGCACAGAGGTTGAAAACACATTGAACTTTCGGACCAAAAGGCATAAACATTTTGAGCCTGCAGAGAGGAGGTCGAAAACACACTAGGTTTTCGACACTTGATCATTTCACTTGAAAACAGGGCTGTGGCAGAAAATGAACGAGAGGGAAATTTTGGGCAACATTTTGGTGACCTCTGTGGGATGTCAGCCTGCTAGACATTGGACCAGTTGCCTTGAAAAAATCCATTGGGCATGGGGTCATCTCTCGAGCACAAAAACTTTTTGACAGGGAGAGGGACAAAAAATTGAACCGGGAAGACAAACCTGTGCACAAGCATTTCTTGGAAAGTAGGAAACTACTCTAGAAAATAGGGGAAAGAAAACAGGGAAACCTATCCTAACCTAAACTAACCAATGCATAGACCTGGTTAAACAAAGCCATTCACTAGTAAGCTGAAGTAGCTACCCTTTCTCCTCAGGGCTTTGCACTTTTCATGCAGGAGAATAGCTAACAAGGAAGGAAGTACACATAGTTGTATGAAGAACCAATGCACTACCTCTTGAAGGACATAAACAAATTGACTCACCTCCACCAACAAATTTCTATCTCCATTATCCAGGTGCAGATAAGTGATTTGAGCCTGCCTTTGCTGAACTGCAAGTTCACCCTCAGCTTCGGCTTCACTTGAAGATTCATGTTTGGACACAAACATGACTGGATTTTTGTGGCCGGCCTCTGCTTTTGCTAAGTACCTTAAAGGGAAACCCCTAGAAAGAATGAACTTGGGGCTCCTTTCACTATTGTCAGGATCTTCAACTACCAATTTATGCAGAGGAGCTTCCTCTTCCACATCATTTCTCTTATCAACATTCTTAACAGCAGGCTTCTTTTTAGGAGAACATTCCTCTCTTTGTTCTTCAGCAGCTGAGATGGGTGGCACATTAGAAACATTGTCATCTTCAACAAAACAAGGCAGCTCTTCAAATAAATCAGCCTCCAATTTGATGGTCTGCTTGGAACCATTAAAAGATTCATCAGATAACTGTGGTATAGCCTCTTTCTCCTTTTTACAAAGAGCTTCCTCAAGTTGTATCCGATGAGTCTCCTTATCATTTTCACCCTTTAGAATCAAGAGCCCTATTATTGCTTTGTGCTCTTGTATTTCTTTATCATAAAACTCCTTATGGGCTGCCAACTCCTGTTCTTTCTCAAGCTGAAATTTAATGCCCCTATCAAACATGGCTTCCATTAAAGTTTTTTGGTCTTGAACCACCCTTTCACAGTTATTCTTATGGACCTCCAACTCTTCATAAGCATCCCTCTGAGCTGCTAATGGTCTTTGGAAATCTTCCTCTTTTTCAACCATAGCATTGCTAACCTTAATTAAATTTTCTTTGTAAACTTTGTTCAGTGAGGCCAGATCACTTGCAAGGGCTGCATGACCTTTTTGCTATCCTATAATGACTTCTTCACACTACTTCCATCTAGCATCAAACTTCTGCTTTGCTTGTGCCCGCATATGCCTTTTCTGTGTTTCCAACACCTCCTCATAGTGTTTCTTTTGTGTTTCCAGCCCCTTAGCAAGCATGGCCTCATTTCTTTTGTATTGTTCTGCCAGATACCTCCTGTAACCTTGATCCTGTTGAGCTAAAGCTTGTTGTTGTTGGATCTGGGCACAATGAGCATGTTCTTTCAAAGAAAGCATCTCCTCTTGAGGTTGCTGGTATGAGTGATTCTGCTGCCATGATGCTGGAAGTTGGGTGGGTGGGGGGCAAGCATGAGATGATTGTTGCTGACCTTCATGAAATGAAGGGATATCCTCATGAAAAGAAGGATAGTAATCCATCCTAGGTACTGAATCTCCTTGAAACCAGTGGATGTGAGCTTGGAGTCACCAGATATGCAAAACAATGACCTCTCAAAGGTCTGCAACCTGCTATGTGCATATCAAAACCAGCAAGAACTGTGAAACTATGACTTCTTGGTCCCACCAGGTGTGCTAGAAATATTATACACTGGCACCAAGGTGGGGAATCCTTGAGCTTGAGTCTATACTGATAGGCCTTGTGTACTGAAATTCTCTAATCCTTTTGCAGATGAGCCAATAGGAACACCTTTGAACTTTACTCTAATCTTCACTGTGGTCCCACCAGGCATGCCAAAAATGTTATACACTGAATTTGTGCCTTTGATCTCAAGCTCTCATAGTCTTGATAATCCAGTATAACATGGGAATCATCTCAAGGTTGTGGGACCTTTTGCTAACCGAGATGAAACCTCCAGATTTGAGGCTGGTTCCTCTTGGATAATCACCCAGATTTTCTCTTAGATAGGAAATGTAAATTCTTTTGAGGGAAAGGGATAGAAGGAATGCATGGAAAGGGAAATAACTGAAAGCAAATCTACCTACCAGGTGATGCACCGAAACTAGGGTTTGGATCTCAGTATAGAGGGATGAGATCAATGAGAGGCTTAGGTCTGGGGGATCACAGCTTACTGAATAGGCTTGCACCAATATTTCATAAGAGGGCCTAAAAATTAGACACAACCTATGACCTCCAAGAAGACATTCTCTTCAGCAAAAGGACACAGGAATGAGACAGAATGACAGGGGCTGAAGAATACCCACAAACTCACTCAGATCAAATCAAACACAGTAGTGCACATATAAGCTGAAAGTAAGAGGAATCAAGGAAACTAAGAATCACTGAAAGCATTCATAAACTTCAATCCAATAAGAGATAAGCCAAATAGGAAAGCATAAGGATAGGAAAACATGTCACATAATACTTTGCAACATTTGTATTATCAATGAAAACTTACAAGATGTGAAAAACCAGAGAGCAAAAATGCTACAGATAGTTCTCCAAGAAAAGACTTTCTCTTTTTACAAAATGTGAATTCTGAGCACTACAGGCTCCAAAAAAGAATATATACATCCCCTGTATGCAGGCAGGAATCAAAAATATCTCTGAATTAGGACTACATAGATATGCATTATAATAATCATCCCTAAAATCGGTCACTTCTGATCATAAATGTGCTCTTCAAAATATCTCAACAGATCAAATATCTTTTTCCTTTTCGTGCCCATCTCTGTACTGATCATGCCTACAGACAAAAGACCTTGACTTGACAACCTCTGCAAACCCACTCAGCCATGAATGCTCAAAATCCAATCAGATCCTCGCAAAGACCCCAAAATGGCAGTTTAGATAACTCTGCACATTCTTCCAACTGCAACTGCCCTGGCGACATCAATTCTAGCTACCCGCAAAAATCTCCCTCAGAAGAAAGCTCATAGAAAAAGCAATAGGCCACACTGCCTTGAAATGAACCTGGTCGCATGATTGCATGAGGCTAGGAAGCCACATGCGATAATGTGACTGCCCTTGAAAATTACCACCGCTTGACAAAGCAATGGTCGCATGATCGCATGAGGCCAAAAAGCTTCATGCGATCATGTGACAAGCTTTGTTTAAATCTGTCGCACAAGACACCTCGGGCCCGTAAGACCGCACTACAAATCTAACCCTGGTTCACCTTTGGTTCAACTCTTCCTAGTCGCCAAGTCGCGTGAACTTTTCCTTAACCCCGGGCACACTTAGCAACCATGCAAAAACCATTGATCCTTGCTTTATCCGACAGCAGTCGCTGAGTCTTGTAAGACTTTTGGCATATTCCCTTCCGTCAGGAGATTACCCGACTAAAGGAAGTCTTGTAATCGCTAGATAGAAAGAATATTCTTCTTTTCATTGTGAGATTACCTGACTGAACCTAGAACTGGGCCCACCTCCAACTGCACAACCATGCAAAGCTTGCCAACCCCGAGCCTAGAACCACCACGTGTCACTCCCCCTATTCGTTTCGGCCACCACATCAGCAAACACCTCGACACCCCTGGCATAGGACCCACCTTACTCAGCAGATCTCCATCAGATGGTTGTTGCATGATCACATGGGATTGGAAGATCCCATGAGATCATACGACCACCGTTGATCTTCATTGCACTTGCACCAATGCAGAAACCTCGGGCCCCACTAACTGCCTGTCGCATGATGTTAACTGATGACTGCAAAATGCCACCACCAAAACCGTTGACGGTTTGTCGCATGGTCGCATGGGCTCAGAAGAGCCCATGCGATCATGTGACCAATTGTAAGGTGTTAGTCACTGACCGCCACCTCACTGTTCACCTGATTGCTTACTATTTGTGGCATGATCGCATGCGGCCAGGAAGGCCCATGCGATCATGCGACCAAGTGCATGATGCTAACTAATGACCGCTTATCGCTTATCTTGACTGCCGATCTTTGCTGACACCGCATCAACGGTTGTCGTATGATCTCATGGGATCGAAAGATCCCATTGGATCATGCGATAGTCGTTGGATCTTCTTTGCACTGGCATGGCCTTAGGCACCAGGACCCACATGTCGGAGTTGTGTGCTTAGGGTTGAAAATGCAGAAGGTGCTGAAAACACAGAGGGTTTTCGAGTGAAGGTCGAAAACACACTGAACTTTCAGAGCGGAGAGGTCAAAAACACACCAAACTTTCAAACCAAAAGGCAGAAACATCCCGAGTCTGCAAAGAGGAGGTCAAAAACACACTGGGTTTTCGACACTTGATCATTTCACTTGGAAAATAGGGCTGTGACTGAAAATGAAGGAGAGAGAAATTTTGGGCAACACTTATCATAACTAATGTTTGAATGTTTCAGCATGCTCCTGAGAAGTTAGGTTTGCATCGATCACACATATACATTAAAATTCTGCTATACATTTGTAATACTAAAAAGATACACGTGTCAAAAATAACTCGCATGGATCATGTAGCTGACCGAGTGGATGGCCCTATCCCTCTTGTCCCATCTCCCCCTCTGTCCCAGGAGGCCTCATCCCTACTAAGGCCTATGAACCCCCCCACGTATAGTATGTGACACTGATCACCCATTGTACACTGCATCTCTTTGATCCTTAGGAATAACCTCTTAATATAAATGATGATAGTACTCCATCTCATGTACCACTCTATTCTCTCATCTATGAGAAACAAAGGTCTCCTGAACAATCTGCATCACACTAGGTGCAGTCACATCCTATATAGAGATCTCTCGCTGTCCCCTGTACTCCTTTTCCTTGCATTGTTAGGTATCTCTATCTTGTATCACCCCCTGTAACTCTGATCTTAGATCATCTATCTCCTACTACATCTGATCTGCCTGTTGCCCCTTATAAGAGTCTCCATGACGGTAAAATCTCCAGCATCAACTCGAGCTTATAGTGCATCTAGAGCATCCTGAGTACTATCTTCTTGTGCTCTCTCCCAAAGCAACACCCACTAAACCCTAGCTAACTTTGTCTGTAGGCTACTCTCTAATGCTTGGGATAACACTAGGAATCTGTATACCCTCCTCACCTTTGTCTGTAGGCATTCTCACTCTGTGAATATGGTATCATGCACCTTCTATGCAATGTACCCCTGAGGTGGTACCTATACCTATGCTTCTTGTCCCTATACATGTGCCTGTACCAGCTGGGGTACTTATCCTTGTTTCTGTGTAGGTATAACTGGAGGGCATTGGCTACGTTGCAACATATTGGCACCGACCGAGTGCCATGCCCATGCCCCCCATCGGATGTCCTTTCCATTGTCTCTGACACACTACGGATGTCCCAATAATATGCTTGTCAGTTGTGTTAGTTGTCTCTTGTCAGAGAGATCAAGGTGACTTTTTATTATTGTTGTAAGTTTTAATTTTTTTTAAAAAATTAGATATTTTTTAATTTTTTAAGATATTGGTTAGAATGGGCAATAAGATTAATTTAATTGATTTCTTAATATTTATCAACATATTATAAAATCTTCCAGTAGTATAATATTATAAATTTAAATGATTTCTTAAATTTATATTCACACTACTTTTGGTTTTGCAGAAAATGTGTTGTTACCAAGGGTCAGCCCCCTAATTTTTTGTCTGCTTTAATATAAAAAATATATTATAAAAACTAATAAAACAATTTTGTACACGATTAAATAAATTAATAACTTAAGTAATATTTTAATATATTTAAAATTTCTAATTACTATTTCAAAAGATTTTTAAAAAGAAAATTAATTTTTAAAATCAAATAAAATAATTTCAAATTAACAATTATAAAAAGATAAAAAAATATAATTTACTAATAGATAGGTGGTCTTTACAAACATGAATCAAGGTTGAGAGAAACCAAGCATGTAATATTTTTTAAGGATCAATTTGTAGGACAAGTATGTTTTTAAAATTTTTTTTATGGGTAAAAGGCCTCAGCCAAATGATTTTATTAATAAATTTAAAAAGTGTATGTAGGACAACTATGTTAATTGAGTGTTCTTAGATCTTTAACCTAGTTGATTTTTCATGTTATATATTCTACATGTTCTGTCAATTGAGAATAGCTTTGAAATATACCATTATAATGTTGGAAAATTTGTGTTTTTATTAGTTTTTTAATTTTAAAAATTGTTTTTTTTCCTTATCTAAAATAAATAATACTTATTTTATTACTATATACTAAAATATAAAAAACATAATAATAAAAATATATTTAATTTTTTTTACTTATCCAAAATAAATAGTAGTTGTTTTATAAATATATATTAAAAATTTAAAAATAAATTTAAATATTTTTAAGTTATCGAAAATAAATTTGTTTACCTATTTAAAATAAACAATAGTTATTTTATAAAAAATTAAAAATTATAATAATATAATCATAATAATAATAAAAGTTGTAAGATGCAATATAAACATAGTAATAACAATCTAAAAATTTAGAACTACTTATTAAATGCATTTGAAATAAATATGTTGCATCGTAGCTGGTGCCTAACTGAAGGGGCTCTATCCACGAGTATTTGTATTGGCCCTCGGCGTCTCTATGCTGCCACCCTCAGCTGAACTCTCCAACCTCCTCCTCCATCCCCTCCTCCCTCTCCCACGTCATCCCATATGTCATCCCCATCAACACCAACACCATCCTCCCCCATATTGGTTGCTTATCTGCCTGTATGACTCTAAGAACCATCAATCTGATAGTCCTATGCCCCACCCACCAGTGAGCATATGCAGGTGTCACTCCTACATCCTGAACCAAATCCTATCTCTACTGCCATCCCTAACCAAGGTTATCTCGCACCCCTCAAGTCTACCACAATCCTCCATAAGAACCCCACCTCCCATACCATTTGTAATGTCCCTTTCTAGAACATTGATTTTTTCTTTAAAACAATATTTTGAATTCTAAAATAATAATTAATAATTGCATTTAAATATGTAGACAATTTAAATCAGAATAAAAAATTTTGTTATAATTTTTAAATAATTCTGAAAATAATCTTATTTTGATTTTCTGCTATGTTTCTTCTTCCAATTTGCAGCTATATTCTTAAATGTTTGTCTCTAATTTATAATCAAATTATGGATTTTCATCCAATAACTTGATGTGAGAAGTTAAGGGTTTTTTCCTTTATATCTCTTGATATATCCTTGGAGAGTTTCCATCCTCTTTGGTTGTAATTATTTATTTGCAAAGTGACTTAATATTTCCAATTGATTGACATCCTCACTAAAATGAAATGATCTCCCTTTATATCTTATTATTTGGGAAGTCACACCCTTTCACATACAGCTACCGTCATTTGAAGGAGTCACAACCCTTCATATTAAATTATTGTCCTTTGATAACTTATTGTTTAATTTTAATTCACTTCTTCTTAATTCTAAATTGCTACCATGAAAACTGGTGCCACCTTATTAAGATTATCTTTGAAGCCACTTTTAATAGCCCAATCGTTGGAAATGGGCAGCTACAAATGTTGCAAATGGTAGCCATTTGGTGGGGGGCTGACACATTCTCATCTCTGGGAATTTCTCTCAAGACAAAGTTTGAAAAGAAATTGAAGTCAATGCTTATGAGTTGGTATTAGTAATTAGTATATCTCTTGTAAGGTTTAAAAAAATACTGCACACTATTTGTGAGGAATGAAGCTACAATTAGCCTAGGAAAGCTTGGCTCATTTCAATTGTATTTTGTAGATAAGCATAGATGTAATTCTTTTATTCTACTATCATTTACAAATGGTGCTTATGTCAATGGCCTTTTGATCTATTGGTGAAGTTGGATGGTCTATATAAGCCCACCAAGGATAAGTCTTGCTAAGTACAAAGTGCCGGCACCATACAAGATGACATTGACATTGTGCCCAAGTGATTTTGGCAAAATGAATACCCCTTAATCCTTAGCTCTAATTGAAGAGTTTTCAATCTAAGGTTTGTACTCCCACATTATGTAACAAAAACGGTCTGTAGATGATATAAAATCTTCCATCAACCAAAAATGGCATTCATCTTTTCAATATCATTCCATGCGAAAAATAAGTCGACCTCTTTTTTTCTGTATCATATTGTCCCAAAAATATATCACTTTTTTAATATTGCACTCATAACGATGCTTATAAATAGTTGATGATATATTTAAAACATCTGATAAAAATAAATCAATCATTCAAAGAATTCAACATCCATTTTTCATTTTGAAAAATGTAAAAAGGGGAAAATCTTATGCTATTTGGGGACGGATTCATAAAAAGAAGAGCTTATGCTATTTTGGGATAGCTTCATCAAGCTATCAATCATTCAGAATTCACAAGTTCAATTCACTTTTGTTGTCAAAGTTGATACTCTTTTGGGATGGATTGATCAAGCAAAAGGAGAAGTGAAGTATATTATGTTATTGTCTATTCATAACTCACAAAGCCAATTCATTTATGTTTAATTCCAAACATAAGCAGTCAATAATTCCAACTAAGGAAACGTCTCTTCCAAACAACCAAAACTCAAAGGCCTTTTGGTCCAATGCCAATCAGTACGATTCGTTAGAGATTTACTGCTAAGAGGTAGGAAACAGGTTTAGGTATGCCATGAGTAAGCTCTACATACAAAACTGGAAACTGCAGAAACCAAGCTTATTGAAAGTTGGAAAATATACTGTTACAAACATTAGCCGTTATTAAAAAAAGGAGTGCCTCTCTTCAAAACTATAGAAAATAGTCTTAATGCCTAATAGTGTAATGTTGAATAAATTCCACCACCCAAACAATGTACCCAAGAAAAAACATAAGGAATACAATCGAAAAAACAAAACATTAAATATCTAAGAAAATATAGACCAGGACCCTGTGGGCCAGCGCCTCAATAAATTTCCTAATTCACATCAAGCCAAACTAAAGAAACTGGAATATTTAAAAGCCACTTCTGATACAACATTTGATGTTTCTACAAATTGCAAAATGACATTTACGAACTCTACTAAAACAAAAAAAAAAAAACCCAAAAAGATTGGAGTAAACTGGTAAATCCCGAATGCCCAATAAAAAACGCCTATCTAAAAGTATAAAACGGAGTTCAATGTAATCCATAACACAAAAGAAAAAACCATGAATAAGGTGCATAACACAACCATTGTGCCTGCATACTCAAAACCCTGCTTAGAATACAAGGGGTAGAAAACTAAAAAGTTCTTGAAACAGTCTTAAAATCCCAAATAAAGCCTCTAAAATCCAAAAACCTGCTCATATGAAAACAAATTTATCTAACAAACATTACCCTGCCCATTCAGACATGTAAGGTAAAAGTCGAATACCGAATAAGTGTAAGATATCACCTTGAATCTTGTGTTTGCAAAGCTAGATGCACCGCTTCATAAAACCCAAATCCTCTAACAATCAATTTCCCGATGTTTCAGCAACCTGCAGAAGCAAAATATTTTTGAATATTAACTACAAAGAAGAATTGCATCGACTGATTTATAAAACTCCTGACTGTAACTTCTTAAAATTAGGTAAACTGTAGTAGCGTAATTAATAAAAAGCTGTCACAGTCATTCTCACATCTAATACAGCTTACCTTCCATATCCAGCTAACCAGTTTTTCAGAAAACCTAGAAAAGCCATTATCAAAGAAAATACTGTAAATCTTCAATTTTAAAAAAATATTGTTTAACGGAAAGAAAATCTCGTAAAAGCTTCATAAAATCGTTGAGACATATGTCCGTTGAGTATTAAGTAATCGACGTAAGTAGAAGACGCCATCTCCCACGAGTTTACTTAATAATACTCATTACTCGGCAACGTCTAAACAGCAAATTAAAACGCGTCTCTTAACAAGGGACACTTCGTTTTGTTTTTCAATAGTCATTAGGTGCGTATTTTATAAGGGATTGGTGTGCATTGGGTACAGTGAAGAAATTTTGAAGAGGATATTAAAATAATAATATGTAGAAATATATATTTCAATTTGTAGTAAAAAAAATCTATATTATATATTATAATTATATTTAATAATTTCTAATATAAATATAATAGATAAAAAAAATCTATATTATTTTTTTATTATTTAAAAATTAATATATTGTTTTAAAAAAATCAAAATTGTAAAATTTCATTTAATATATATTATTGTTTATATTAATAAATATAAGTATTTTTTCACATTTAAAATAAATAAGATAAAATTATTTTACAATATTTAGTAAATTCTAATCATTATTGTTTATATTAACTCTAATTATTATATATTAAACCAAGTATCACTAGTGGCTAGTACTTGTCTTTCATTTGATAATTAATAAAATAATATTTTAAAAAATATAGATTATAACAAGTTGCATTAAATTTAGAATATAAACTTTAAAATATTAATTAGATTGAGTAATAATTATTATTGTTTGAGTGGTAGGAAGAATTATTTTTGTTAAAATAAGAATAAAATATTTTTTATTTTAAAAAAGAAATTTGTAATAATCATAGTTTATTTGTTATATATTGGATACTTAATAAAGTAATAATACATAAGATGTACTATATATATAATTATTTGTAATAGAATTAATATTGGACAGTGTCATTCAATTTTTAAATATTTATTATGTTTCTAATTTAAATAGTTTAAATCTTACCATAAAAATAGTTTTCAAATTTTTATTATATTTCTAGTTATATTTCTAATTTTTATTTAAAATTTAAATTTAATATAATATATTGATTGTGTAAAGAAATGGTGGTCAAATTTAGTGCAAGAAACAAACAACACCTCCGAGTTAAAAATCCAAAACTCATTGCAATAGTACTTAATAATACAAAACTATATAATAAAATATAATATAATTCATTTTCTATTAAATAAATACAATTATACATATTTTTTAATCAAATAATATTAATGTATTACAAAATAATAATAAAATAGTACTAATATATTACAAAAAAATAGTTTTAAATTACTAATATTATCTAAATCTATTTGATTGTATTAAAACACGCCTTCACTCAACATGAAATCCATATTAATTTTTTTGAAAAAACCTAATATAAATCGAATTTGACCTACGGTTTGCAAAGGGTAGGTGATGATTTGGGCTACCACCATTCACTACTACATTTGACATTTTGCCCATCTAATTTTATAACTAGCACTTGCACCTTTGAAGGGTGCAAGGGTTACATCGATAGTCTTATATATATGTTAAATGATGTCACTGTAGTGCTGATGTAGAAAGTTTGCTCATAACATTTTGTTTGCACAATAAAAAATTGGTAGGATAATTTCATCTTTATTATTTTTTCTTCCTTGGTACCCATAGAGCACACCCTATTAGACTTTTCCTTCGCTGAGGTTCATCTTGTCTTTTCAAGAATTTATCTTCTCCGCAAGTTTTACCAGTAACTTTGCACCCTGTTTCGTCCACAATAATCATTCACCTGATGTTGTCCACCACACATGTAATAATGACTTGGCTGACATAACAACTTATTTTTACAAATTAGGTTCGAGTGGCATGTTTCAAAAATCATTGGACTTGTTATTGATCAAAGTATGAACTGTATCTGTAATTATAATGTATAACCTAAATGTCTAAATAATTCAACCATGCTCGGAAACAATGAGTTTGATACAATTGAATGGAAAAGAGAAGAATCTCATCTGAATCAACTGGCAATAGAAACAAAATGCATCCACTATGCTAGTAAGTTCAAGTGGTATGTAGCGACAGAGTACTTGTTGGACCCATCTACAAAAATAGCTCCCACTCATTGGTTTCCATTGTTCCATCTATACTATTATCTAGTGTTTGTTGCTCTTCATTCTTGGCTTCTTCATATCATGGATCTCTAATAATTATTTCATGATGTCTAGTTCACATTGTTTACTTGGAAGCTTAGGCACCAGGGAAGAAGTTTGTATAGAAATAATGTCATCATTGTCCTCATAAAATGTTTAAATAAATCAGCATGCCAAATATCAGAATATTGGATCTCCACTATAGTAGATATCAAAATATATAACTGGCAGAGTTCAATGTGGAGTTATAAACATCTCAATAATGTTGCTTCCCCTCTGTATTAATAAAATAAGAAAATAAAATCTATTGATAAATAGCAGTGCTTGAAGTTAAGTTAAATCTAAAATACCGCATCCCCTTTGTATCAACATGTTAATATATTAGATAGAGCATTTTGTCAGACCTTTTCATTTATACTTAAATTGTAGGATTAAAAAATGTATCAAGAAGTGCTCTCTTGTTGGTCTTTGATAGGAAAATATCAACCTATTCACTGGGTGATGAGTTCAAAGGCTTCTCAACCTATGAGTTGAGTGGTTGGTTAGCACTCATCCCTCTCCCACTGAAGCCCATTCCGATGAGAAAATCAATTGTTATTCATTAGATTATCAAGTACAAAAGAACCTCTTAGGGAATGTAGTGTGTAATTCAGCCAATAAGACTGCCTACAACCTACAGTTGTTCAGTACATGGTGCTCTTATTCATAGCGAGTATACCTATCTATCTAACAAAATTCTAGCTTGCATAACCATTTCTAAAACAAAAATTTCCATAAGAACTCAAAGAACTTTAAATAGCAACAAAATCCATTTAATTATTTAAAATTTTATTTTTCATAATATATAGTTTTTAAAAGAATTGACCGTCTTTACTCAAATTTTAAATCATTCTATTAAATTTAAATTATGTTCATTAACTTTAAGGATTTCAAATGGTATTCACTATTTGTAATTATGTTAATTTTTACTAACATTTTTTAAATTAACTGATTATGTTATTTACAAACCACCACATTATTGACTAACATTTTCTAAATTTAGTGATTATGTTATTTACAAACCACCACATTTTTAGTGTGCTTCTCTCACCTTCTTGTCGGAACATCGTTTGTAGTGATTATGTTATTTACAAACCACCACATTTTTAGTGTGCTGCTCTCACCTGCTTGTCAGAACATCATTTTTAGAGTAACGATCATTGTAAATTAGTTCCACAACAACTTGATAGCTTTGCATTAAAGTGTGATGTATAGATCAATTTTTTTTATAACAGGAGGCACTTTTAAGAGTCATGTAAGAGTGGGGACATTAAGAATAGATGGTGAACTAGTTTTAAACTTTAAATAGAAGGCACCCCACTATAATATGTATGAAAGGTTGTGTTGTAGGGGCGGCCAAATTAACAAGTTTATTCAGCTAACAACACTGGAGATACATTAGACTCTAATTCTCGATGTAGTTAGTCAATAGAAACAAAGAAGGTATCTTTCTCTGTAGGCATGGAAACACTTAAACAACAAACTAAAATGTGTAACTTATCAGGGGGGACACAATTATTTTTACAAGTGTCTTTATTAAACTTACATTTTAGTTGGTTGTTTAGCTAGGGGTCTGTGGGCATGACGATGACTTGGTTCCAAAATCTGTGCAGAAACTGATCAAGATTTGTGTGAGATTTTTTATATCTTTTACTTTTCGCTTGTGGTATCAATCTTTTACTAATGTGCAGAATCAGAGCTTTAAGTAGTAGTCGGAAAGGTTTTGTTTCACGTGTCTTTCATTTTTATTTCCATAAAATACAAACTTCGTACTTTAATTAATTGCATCTCTATGTGGCATTTCCTTCCATTAGCGGAGTTTGCAAAGAGGCTTTGTGAATTTCATGGCTTCTCCATCACCCTCATCATCAACAAGTGGTTGTGGACATCTCAGCAACTCGCAATGCTTTTTTTTATGAGGACAACCAATCTACTTATTACATCTCTATAAATTTATAAACATATCATCCAATCCAATACACTTAAACAAAATTAAATGTAAAATTACTCTTGAAATTATTCCTACACTGCTTATTTATTATAATCTATTTAAAACAAAGACACCAATCAAAACTGCCATAATTATTTATTAAAAATAGTACTACATAAACAACACAAGAAAAGAGAGCAAAAATAAAGGTTTATTTGTGAAGATCTCAGTGACATAATGAGAATGAAAGAGTGTTTACCACCCTGTTTATTTGTTAAACACTCTTGTTTATTTTTTAAGCTATGATGATCACATAGAATAGCAAATCAAAGTGAATTTTGATTATCAATTCAATTCAGAAATTGTTGTCAACCAAAAAAATTAAGAAAAATAAACACTCATGTTATAAGTAACAATTAATTGTATTTCAATGCAAGAAATATACTCCATCCCTTTCAAAACTCAAACTTAGTAAATAATCTTTTCTCAAATAAACTCAAATTTTCTACCAGTTTTAATAGTGAAATAAATTATAAGATAAGAAAAGAAAGATAGAAAATTAATTACTTTAATATTAAATATAATTTTAAAAATAATAGATTAGAAACAAAATTATTATTGTTACTTGTTAAAGTGAACTTTAAATCTACTAAAACAAAATAGAATAAATAAAATAATAATTGCATATAAATATACACTTGCAGAAGACACTTAACATTGATGATATTGATATACATTTGCTTCTAGATTCAATTGCATTTTTCATCCACGAGGGAAAAAAATTAAAATTTAAAAAGTATAAAAACAATTGCAACCAAATCTATAAGCCAAAATCACGACTTCCCCAAAACTAACATGCCCGTATGCTATTTATAAAGAAAACTAAAAATTATACACAATACCAATCCCACATAACAGGAAACCTAGTAGCTGTCTCATTTCCTTCTGAAACAAGATGCTTAGCCAGATCTTCTAAAGAAACAAACTACATACTAGTTTGAAATTTACCGGAGAGGACTGTCAAAATATTATCAAACCTAAATAGTTTTCCATGGTGTCAATGGCAGCTGTAGGCAAGCCCAATCCAAATATTAATAACAACAGATAATAAAAAAACTAACAATAAATATATATAATCTCTAAATAGCTTGTTTGTAGGACGCTTTCTCTTTGAGCAAAGAAACAAAGTTGTGGATGTCTGATCGATAGATTTGGTAGTCGTTGCCCATCAAGACTCTACTAATCTCTTGCATGTTAGATCTGATCTCTCTGCCCTCCTCTTCCTTCATTAACCTGCAAACATCCTTCCTTGGAAAAAGAATCATCCTCATCATTTCTATTGATTTCCATCCCCAGCTTGAGTTCCTGAGATACGAGCTTAGGATTTAAGCCATGTTTGTACTATAGTGGAAGAGTCATAAATGGCACCCCAAACCTCAATCCTTCACACACTGAGATCCAACCGTAATTTTTGAGGAACGCTCCTACAGAAGAATGGGCGAGAATGTGTACTTGAAGTGCCCACTCCGTCACCAAAAGTCCTTTTTCTTGTGTGCGCTCTACAAAGCCATGGGGCAATGCAATAGCCTTCTAGTGGAGAAGAAAAAAAGAAAAGGAAGATCACTATCTTCTAATCCCAATGCCAAGGCAACAAGTTCTTATGGGGTGAGAATACATTCACTACCAAAGGAGACCACCACCACAGAATGAGGTTTTTGCAAATCTAGCCAGGCCAAGCAATGGTGGCGGCGTTAGATTGGGCATCTGAATCCCCATGGTTTGTAATCAAAATCCAGATGCAGTAATCAAGAGGCCTCTCATTTCAAAGGAAAACAATAAAGCTAAGATCAAAGGTTGTAATCGAAATCTAGATGCAGTAATCAAGAGAAAACGCTACTTTCCACTGGAGGCATAATGTGGAAGCACACACTAGCTATGTGAACTGTTTAAAAAATGCCACTTGCTCATTCATGTTTTGTTTAACTAACAGATATTCCCGACACCACTTTCTAGCTTCTTGGTGTAAGACTATCAGGAAGTCTTAAAAACCCGGCGGGCATCTCCCCGAGAGAAAGCCTATCAGCTTAAAAATCTAGTAAACTTCACAATTTTTATAGAATAAATCCTCAAAATTGTAGTGGAGTCCATGCAAAAACTCTTTAATTAAGGGAGTATATTCTTATTGAATCTTTGTCAGAGTTGTAACTTTGTTGAATTTTCTATCGGTCGCCTGATGTAGTGTGTTTCCTTTTATTTTTCATACGAGCATTTATTGGGAATAAAATCAAGCAAAAAATAAAATTGACAAAATATCTCACGATAAAAATGCATGGACAAGATTATTTCAATCGTCTCATTGCATGTCATTAAATATCTGATGATTTTATGTTCCATTGTCAAATTTGTTTGTTAAGATATTTCCAACTAGGTATTGTTGGATATTGCTAATGCATGGAGAGGTGATTGAGACATTTAATATGTTTAATCACTATGTTACTTAATGGGCACTCATACTGTTGTCATTTGTGTTTTGTCACTAATGTCAACATATGTTTCTGTAAGGGAATCACACTGGTAATCAAAGTGTACGGACACTGTACGAATGTTTCAGATGCTGCAAAGTTAGATCAGAGTTCAGGTGGATGTTGTGATCTTATATTTGAGATCACATCATTAGATGTTTCATATTGAGAGAGTTACAACTATTTTGGTAAAGACTGGTCACTAGATTGTGATAGTGAGAATTGACAGAGTTGGTCTCTGGGTTTTTGGTCTATCTTTTAGAGGATTCAGATTCAAGGTATGCGAACTTGAAGGATGATAGAAAGGATACTGAAGAATGTTCATTGGTCAGTGCAAGGTATGAAATGATTGGTGGCATCATCTGTGGCGTGTGTTCTGGTGATAGTTTATTATGAAGCCGACTCAGGGAATGAAGTGTGTGTTTTGTTTGGCAAGAAAAAATTAAGGATGTTGGTCCTTAATTGGTGTAATATAATCATTGTAGACTTGTTCTAGATATCATGTGTATCTTAGCAAGGGTTTATGTAATTATTTGTAATTGGGAAAGCCTCATGGGCCGACCTAATCTTGGTAAATTGTAATAAGGTATAAATGAAAGGTCTTTTCTTTGGAAAAGATATGGATGTAATGTATGTGATATAAGGAGGTTGTGAAAGCTACGAGCTTGTGTCTGATATATGTAGAGCATAATTTTATTGGTGGACTTCATTGGAACTGATCAAGCAAAGACAGTTGCTGGCAAATAGTTCAAAATATTGTGTATTTCTTTATATACACCTATTGTGAACTAGTGAGTTATGAAGGTGGATTTAACCTTCTTTGGGCAATGAGCCTTGGGCAGTGAGCCCTCTCTTTGTTCTTGACTCCTAACAGGGTCTGTCCTCTAACAAGGACTATGTACTGTAATGTTGCAATAAGCTCCTAACAAGGCTATATCTTCTAACAAGGATTACTATACTCTCAGTACATCATTTTTGGGTGCTAATTCCCACCAGGGTTTTTTTAATTTAATAGGGTTTCCCCAAAACCAAAATATTGTGTTATTGTGTTGGCATTCATTGTGTTCATTGGATCTAATATTGTGGAGCTTAAAGTTTAAAGTTTAATATTTTGTTAGACAACTGATTCACCCCCCCTCTCAGTTATATTATGGATTGATATTATTAACAATTGGTATTAGAGCTTTATGTCCTCAGAGAGAAAGCTTAACAACTTGAGGTGATCTTGGAGATGGCATTCTATAGGAAGGATAGTCCTAAATTTGATCCTAAAAACTTCGACAGTTGGAAAAACAAGATGTGAACATACTTGCTATGTTTGGGCATAGACTATTGGATGATTGTAAAGAAGGAAACTCTGAAGGCTGAGAATGATTTGCAGTCAACCACTAATGATGAAGAGAAGTTATTTTCATGCAACATGGTCGCAAGAGAAGCATTGATCAACACACTATCTGAAGGTAAGTTTATTGAGATTAAAGATCTGGATTCAACACATGAAATTTGGAATAGATTAGAGGCACTTTATGAAGAAGACAAGTATACCAAACAAGAAAAGTTACAAAATTGTAAGAAAAAAATGGAGAAGCTACAAATGAATGAAGATAAAGTATTAGGGCCTATGTTCAAAGGGTTACAGAAGTTGTAGTTGGAATCAAGAATTGTGGAGGCACTTATGATGAAGATGGAGTTATTGCGAAGATTCTTAGATCTCTAACTCCTGCTTACAAGTTCAAGGCTATGTCTATTGAAGAAACTATACCTCTGACTTTGAACTTTAGCAGAGAGATGTTGATTACAAAGATAACTACTTTTGAAGCTATGGAATTAGGTGAAGCAGCACCTAAAGTTGAATCTGCATTTAAGGCATCCGCACATAAGAAATTATCTGCACTTTCAAGCACAAGCAAAGAAGACCTAAAAGAAGAGCTTGGTGAGTATGTTAAGGAATGGGAAAAGATAATGGCAGAAGAAAGAAAGGTGGAAGAACTTGTTGCACTGATTTCTAGAAGAGAAAAAAGAGGTAAGGGCAAATTTGAAGGCAAGTTATGTTAATATGATTTAGAACAAAAAAGAGGGGGGGTGAATTAGTTGTTCTCAAGTCCTAATGTATAAAATAACTTTTCTTTAAATTAGATCAAGCAACCAAAACAAAATCGGTCATCACTGATTCAATAATAGAAACATATAACTCAACAGTCCACTACCCAGCTGTATCTAACTTGTAAAACCCAAAACATTCACACAAGTATTGACACCAAGATTTATAGTGGAAACCCAATATGGGAAAAACCACTTTGTAACATGCTACTATTATTTTCACTCTTCTGAAGTGAGCTCAGTTAAAAGCCAACCCTATCAAAGGTTACAATACACACTGTCAAGTGTGACCCGGTTAAAGGATTTCAATCACCCTGTTAAAAGTGGGCCTGATCAAAGGACTTACATACACTCCATTAGAATGCAACCTTGTTCAAAGGATTTAACATATGACTGTTAGGTCAACCTCTGTTAAAAGGATTTTGACTGTTACAATGGTTAGAAAGTAGCAGTAGTATTGATCTGAAAACATACAACTCACTTTGCAAATATCAAATCCAATTCTGTACACAAATGCTGGTTTACTGACTTTGAAACTTTTCCATCTCCACTTCTGATCTTCTCGAAACTTTCCTTAAAGAAATCACCACACTTTTCCTTCAGCCTTTTCTCTTATATAGCCAATAAAACTTTACTATTCTTCCAGCATCTACTTCACCCATGAATACGCATACCTAATGCTTCGGTTCCCTTAATACTTTCCTCTGTTAGGTTAACTTTTTTTTTTGTCACTTAATCTCCTTCGTAGATCTTAGGGTTAGGTCAAATACATTGAATCTACCTACTTCATGTTCTTCGTCTCCTCTTCTAGAATCATCTCAAATCTCATAAAGATTTACTATAAAACATTTTACAAAGCATTAAATGCTTCCATACAATCAATAAATAAAGTCAACACATTTTACATAATCCAAGAATTCAACAATGTTGGCTCCAAATCTGAATTCTCTTCAAATATAAAATTGTTGATGTTCAGTCAATACTGTGATCATCCACTCGGTCTCCATGTAAAACGCTCGGTCACTACTAAAACTGTTTCCTCAGCAACTACTGTCTTCCTCAGCAATTTACTGATACTTGGTCGACACTAGATTTTTTCTCAGCATCCACTAACTCGGTCGACTTTGTCATAACTCAGCTTAAACATGATTTCTTCATTTTTGCTCGGTCAAGCCTACTAGTTTAGTCTTCAATCTTACTAAGATAAACAATACATTGTCTCATCATTGTGCAACATAATCAAGTACACTTTATAGTATCAAGATAACTCAACATTTCCTTAGGTGCTATTGTTACCAACCTTTCTTTCCCTTCTCACCATAGATATAGTACTTTCCTAACTAGCAATAGTCTTACCAGTTAAGGTTTGACATCAGTGACAATACAACAATTGTTTCAATTACAGTTTCCAACAATCTCCCTCTTTGGCATTGATGGAAACACCATATGATATCACTTGAATAACACATGGATTACCAACCAATCCAAAAACTTATTTGTCCATCAGAGAAAATTTATAATATCCTTAGCTTCATTTTGATTCAGAATCAGTAAATCTCACTTCTATGACCGTCAGAAGTATCTGGATCTCCCTCTATCCTGATTTTTCATTTCAATTCATCATCTCCCTTACTTTCGGTATCATGTGTTATAGTATCATTTCAATTCAATCTCCCTCTTTGACAAAAATTTCAAAGTAGCAACTCAAACATACATCCAATAGATGTAGATATATCTGTTCAGGACAGTGTTTCTCCCTCTGTCATTTTGCTTATGACTGATTTGTTATCTTTATTTCTTCTTCACAACTCTATGACAGTCCTAAAGTGTGACAATCTTCTGCATCAATGTGTCAAATGTTCTATTGTAGCATATTTGATGCAGTGCTCCTAGCTTGGCTAGGCAACCTTAGTTAGGGGAAGGACCCCTAATTGACTTCTTAGGTACTCATGAGCTTCTTTAGGTAAAGCTTTAGTGAATATGTCTACCAATTGTTCTTTTGTATTCACATATTCCATTCGGACTTCCTTGTCGTGTACCAATTCCCTCAAATAGTGATACATGATTGCTATGTGCTTGGTCTTAGTGTGCATTACTGGATTCTTAGAAATATTGATAGCACTTGTGTTGTCACAAAAAATAACAATAGGTTTAGTGATTTCTTCTTTCATGCCTATCAACAACTATTTTATCCATATCAAATTTGAACAATTTATTGCAGCAGCAACATACTCGGCTTCAGCAGTAGATTGGGAAATTTAATTTTGTTTCTTGCTTGTCCAAGAAACTAATCTATGTCCAAGAAAGAAAGCTCCACCACTAGTGCTCTTTCTGTCATCTACATTTCCTGCCCAATCAGCATCAGTATATACTCTAAGTTCAAATTTGTCATTCTTCTTGTAGTATAACCCATAGTCAGCAGTTCCTTTCAAGTATCTCATGATTCTTTTCACCACCATCATGTGTGTTTCCTTAGGATTGGCAGAGAATCTTGCCACAATCCCAACAACTAATGCAATATCAGGTCTACTATGTACAACATACTACAATTTTCCAATCATGGATCTGTACAAAGTTTGGTTAACTTCTGCAACATCATCATTCTTAGATAACTTTTGTCCAGTAACCATAGGAGTTCCCATTGGTCTAGCATCTTCCATTCCAAAAGTTTTCAGTATTTCATTAACATACTTAGATTGTGTAATGAAAATACCTTTCTTCATCTGATATACTTGTAAACCAACAAAGAATTTGATCTCACCAAACATAATCATCTCAAATTCAGTTTGCATTTCATGTGAAAAATTTTTACACAATGCATCTTGTCCACCAAAAATAATGTCATCAACAAAAATTTTGGCCAACAAAATACCTCTACCTTCTTCATCTTTCATATACAGATTGCTTGTGTCATTTGTCCTGAAAAATCCAATTTGTATTAGATAATTATGCAACCGCTCATACCATGCTCTGGGAGCTTGTTTCAATCCATATAAAGCTTTGTTCAGTTTTCATACCATGTGTCTTCTGTTTGGATCAATAAAACCTTCTGGTTGTTCTATGTAAACTTCTTCTTCCAGTATACCATTTAAAAATGCAGACTTGACATCCATTTGATATACCTTGAAATCTTTATAAGCAGCATATGCAAGCAGAGTTCTGACTCCTTCCAATCTAGCTACAGGGGCAAATGTCTCTCCATAATCAATTCCTTCTTCTTGTGCGTAGCCTTTGCATACTAGTCTAGCTTTGTTCCTAGTGATTTCACCTTTTTCATTCAACTTGTTTCGAAATACCCACTTTGTTCCTATAACATTCTTATCTGCAGGTCTCGGCACCAGAGTCCAGGTTTCATTTTTCTCAATCTGGTCAATCTCTTCATTTATTGCTTGTATCCAGTCTTCATTTTCTAATGCCTCTTTAGTTTTCTTAGGTTCAAATTCACATAGTAAGCATGTTGGATCTTTTGTCTTGCTTCTGGTTTGAATTCTAGTGTCTCTATCTCCAATTATCTGTTCAGGCTTGTGATGTCTTCTTACATATTTTGCCAAAATAGGTTCAGCATTTTTCTCTTCTATTTCATCAGGTTCCCCAACAAGATTGTCAAATTTAGCCTCTGAATGCTCGACAACCTCTTCCTAATCCTCAGTAGCATTATCTTGTAGCTCGTCATGTTCTTGCTCTCTCTTGACACTATTTTCTTGATGCTCGACATTATCTATCTGTCGCTTGGCATTGCTTACCCAAGACTCGACATCAGGTGTAGGTCTGTTACCTGCCTCTTCTATTTCCTCAATGTACTCAAAAGATTTGTAATCTTCTGGTTCTCTTTTGCTATCAGCCTCATTCCTTTATGCATACTCATCAATTTTTACATTCACACTTTCCACAATTTTGTTAGTGTTAGAGTTCAAACACTTACAAGCTTTACTTTTTGTGGAGTAGCCTAGGAATATGCCTTCATCACTTTTAGCATTAAACTTTCCATTCCTATTGTCTTTCAATATGTAACACTTGCTTCCAAAGATTCTAAAGTATTTAACACTCGGTTCATGCCCATACCATAATTCATAGGGTGTCAGATTTGTACCTTTCTTGATCTGTACCCGGTTAAGAGTGTAAACAGCTGTACTTATATCTTCTTTCCAATATTTCTATGCCACATTCTTTTCAATCAATAGTGTCCTAGCACAGTCCAAAATAGATATGTTTCTTCTTTCTGCTATGCCATTCTGTGGAGGTGTCCTAGGTGCAGACATCTGTCTTTTGATTCCTCTATCATTGCAAAATAGATTAAATTCATTTGATGTAAATTCTCCACCATGGTCAAATCTAAGACATTTCAGGTTCCTACCTATCTCCTTCTCAACCTTAGCCAAATACCACTTGAAAAATTGAAAAGCATCATATTTTTCCTTTAGAAACATTACATGCATCATCCTGGTATGATCATCAACAAACATGATAAAATATCTAGCACCATAGTAACTTTGTACACCCATAGGTCCACAAAGGTCAGTATGAACCAAATCTAAAATGTGTTTAGAAGTAAAGGATTTTCTCTTGAAACTTGACTTAGTCATTTTTCCTAACTGACATTCTTTGCACATCACATTCTCAGGTTTCTTCAATCTAGGTAGGCCTCTTACTTTCTTCTTCTTACTTATCTCTACCAGATTGTCAAAGTTAACATGACATAGCCTCTTATGCCATAACCAAATGTCATCAAGTTGTGAAAACATACATATTTCTTCAGATAGGTCAAGATATAAAAAATTACCTCTAGTCTGCTCGCCACTTCCAATCAATTCACCAATAGCATCAAATATCTTAGCTTTCTTGTGATGAAATTCCACTCAGTAACCAGTTCTATTGAGTTGAGAAACACTTAACAAATTATAATTCAATCCTTCAACCCAATAAGCATTTTCATAAGAGATATTATCAGTCAGTTTAATCAATCCTTTTCCTCTAACAGGACATGGTGCATCATTACCAAATGTTACACTTTTACCTTTATAATGATGTAGGGTCTCAAACTTACTCTTGTCACCAGTCATGTGATGTGAACAACCACTGTCAATAATCCATTTATCATTCTTGTTCACATAGGAAATCAATGTAGTTTTCTCATCCTCATCAGATTCATCTTTCATTGCAACATAGACTACCTCAATTTCAAA
Organism: Chamaecyparis obtusa; assembly: GCA_027943335.1. Taxonomy (NCBI): domain Eukaryota; kingdom Viridiplantae; phylum Streptophyta; class Pinopsida; order Cupressales; family Cupressaceae; genus Chamaecyparis; species Chamaecyparis obtusa. Next base: position 1,240,278 of record BSBK01000589.1, read on the forward strand.
ATCATCACTATCAGTGTCAGTCTCTTCTTCAACAATGTAACAGGATTTCTTACCTTTTCCTTTGTAGTCTTTGTACCTTCAGTAGCCTTTGTCATCTCTTTTGTCTTTGTGTCTGCTGGTTCTTTCTTCATCTTTATCCTTCTTGTTAGGACATCTAGCAGCTATATGACCGACCTTGTTACATGCAAAACATATAATAGGGAGTTTACCTTTGTATTTTCCTTTTCCTCTTCTCAGTCTTCTAGCCATAAGAGCTTCTAGATCTTCAATATCTTCATCAGAAGTGTCACTGTCATCTTCACTTTCACTTTCGCTTCCACTGATGCATCTTTCTTTTTCCTTCTTAGGCTTGTTCAGGACTAACTGTGACTTGAAAGTAGATTCAACATTTCCAATACTACCAACAGTGAAATTAACATAATTAGATAGTTCAAAAGTAGTCAGCTTGCTAATCAAACCTTCCAAAGTAAGCACATTTGCAGAGTTACATCTAGATTCCTGAATAGCTGAGATCTTAATAGTATATATAGGACGTAGAATTATTAACACTTTTCCAATTATGGTCTCATCATCAATAGTCCCATTTGCTCCTCTAATAGCATTCACAACCTCTTTTATTCTACCACAATATTGTGCAATGTTTTCATCTTCATTCATTCTCATTTCATCAAACTTACCTCTGAGACTCTCGACTTTAGCTTTCAGTACATATAGATCACCACCATAGATATTTGCAAGAGTGTCCCACATATCTTTAGCAGTTGTGCAGTCCTTAATGTCCTCAAATTCCAGATAGCTTAGGGCAGATGTAATTTCCAGCATTACCTGATTGTGTTCTTTCTTGGCTCTCATTTCCTCGATAGTCAAAGGTGCAATAGGTGTGACATAGTCATGCTCAATGTAGTACTTTGCAGAATCACCGATACCGGCCAGATGCAGCTTCATCAAGCTTTGCCATGCAGCGAAGTTTTCCTTATTCAGCTTTGGTACCTCCTTCTTAGACATCTTGATCATTTTCTTCAAGTCCCTTTAAACTTGCTTTCTGTAAACACCAATAAGCAACATAGCTCTGATACCAATTGTTAATATGATTTAGAACAACAAAGAGGGGGGGTGAATTAGTTGTTCTTAGGTCCTGATGTATAAAATAACTTTTCTTTAAATCAGATCAAGCAACCAAAACAAACTCGGTCATCACTGATTCAATAATAGAAACATATAACTCAACAGTCCACTACCCAGCTGTATCTAACTTGTAAAACCCAAAACATTCACACAAGTATTGACACCAGGATTTATAGTGGAAACCCAATATGGGAAAAACCACTTTGTAACATGCTACTATTATTTTCACTCTTTTGAAGTGAGCTTGGTTAAAAGCCAACCCTGTCAAAGGTTATAATACACACTGTCAAGTGTGACCCGGTTAAAGGATTTCAATCACCCTGTTAAAAGTGGGCCTGATCAAAGGACTTACATACACTCCATTAGAATGCAACCTTGTTCAAAGGATTTAACATATGACTGTTTGGTCAACCTCTGTTAAAAGGATTTTGATTGTTACAATGGTTAGAAAGTAGCAGTAGTATTGATCTGAAAACATACAACTCACTTTGCAAATATCAGATGCAATGCCGTACACAAATGCTGGTTTACTGACTTTGAAACATTTCCATCTCCACTTCTGATCTACTCAGAACTTTCCTTCAAGCAATCACCATACTTTTCCTTCAGCCTTTTTTCTTATACAGTCAATAAAACTTTACTATTCTTCCAGCATCTACTTCACCCATGCATACGCATACCTAATGCTTCAGTTCCCTTAATACTTTCCTCTGTTAGGTTAACTTTTCTTTTGCTGCTTAATCTCCTTCATAGATCTTAGGGTTAGGTCAAATACATTGAATGTACCTGCTTTGTGTTCTTCATCTCCTCTTCTAGAATCATCTCAAATCTCATAAAGATTTACAATAAAATGTTTTACAAAGCATTAAATGCTTCCATACAATCAATAAATAAAGTCAACACATTTTACATAATCCAAGAATTCAACAATGTCGGCTCCAAATCTGAATTCTCTTCAAATATAAAATTGCTAATGCTCGGTCAATACTGTGATCATCCACTCGGTCTCCATGTAAAATGCTCGGTCACTACTAAAACTGTTTCCTTGGCAAATACTATCTTCCTCGGCAATTTACTGATACTCGGTCGACACTAGATTTTTGCTCGGCATCCACTAACTCAGTCGACTCTGTCATAACCGGCTTAAACATGATTTCTTCATTTTTGCTCAGTCAAGCCTACCAGTTTAGTCTTCAATCTTACTAAGATAAACAATACATTGTCTCATCATTGTGCAACATAATCAAGTACACTTTGTAGTATCAAGATAACTCAACCTTTCCTTAGGTGCTATTGTTACCAACCTTTCTTTCCCTTCTCACCATAGACATAGTACTTTCCTAAGTAGCAATAGTCTTACCAGTTAAGGTTTGACATCAATGACAATACAACAATTGTTTCAATTACAGTTTCCAACAAGTTACCCTTGAAATGTTTTTCATGCAATAAGATAGGTCATTTTGCATCTAGATGTCCTACAAGAGTTTCTAAGTACAAACCTGATTATGCAAAGATTAGAAGAGACAAAGAATGTTATTATGCTAGTGAAGGAATCTCTGATGATGATGATTTAGATTGTGAAGAGATTGGATTTTTTGTTATTAAATATGAACCACTACATGAAGAAAAAGCATTAGTATCTCATGTTGACAAGAAAACTGAATGGATAATTGATAGTGGATGTTCTCATCACATGACTGGTGATAAGAACAAGTTTGTTAAATTAGTGAATTATGATGGAGGTGTTATTAGGTTTGGGGACAATCTCCCTAAATCCATCATAGGAGTAGGATCCATTACTCTGGATAGAAAGACTAATACAAACAATGTACTACTTGTTGAAGGACTGAAACATAATTTGTTAAGTGTTAGACAGTTAATGGATAAAGATTTTCAGTTAAGTTTTGTTAATGGTAAATATTTTATCAGAAGCAAGGAAGGAAAACTGATTGCTACCGGTTCAAAATCTAGAGGTAATGTATTTGAACTAAACACATTTGGAGCCTCTTATTTTGTTGTGAAGGTAGATGACAGTTGATTATGGTATAGAAGATTTTGTCATGTTAATTTTGATAACATTGTGAAGGCAAGTATGGATAATATAGTAAGAGATCTACCAAAGATTGTAAAACTATCTAACATTGTATGTAGAGAATGTGTTATGGTAAAGCAAACTAGAAGTAGTCATAAAAGAAAATCATTTACATCAAAAAGGAAGTTGGATCTAGTACATACAGATCTATGTGGACCTACGAGAACAAAGGCATGCTATGATGAAAGGTATTTTATACTCTTTGTTGACGACTTTCCTAGAATGATGTGTGTTACTTATTTAAAGGAAAAATCAGAAGCATTTGATAAATTCAAGTTGTTCAAAGCAAAAGTAGAAAATGAATCAGGTTTAAAGATCAAGTGTTTAAGGTTAGACAAAGGTGGATAATTTACTTTACACTTATTCAATTCATACTGTGAAGAGCATGGGATAAAAAGACAAACATTTGCTCATGTTGCTAGAATAGAGGCAGTAAGATTGTTCCTATCTTATGTTGCACATAAAAATTTCAAAGTGTATCAGATGGATGTTAAATCTGCATTTTTGAATGGAGATCTTGAAGAAGAAGTATACATAGAACAACCAGTTGGATTTCCTCTATGCAAAGATAAAAACATGGTATGCAAATTGAAGAAAATTTTGTATGGGTTGAAAAGGTAATGCGGACAATAATTTGTATTTAAGAACTACTGAAAATGGAATCCTGATAGTAGAAGTATTTTTGGATGACATTATCTTTGGAGGTAATGATGATCTATGTAAGAAACTTGCTAAAGAAATGGAAAGTGAATTTGAGATACATCCATGATAGGTGAAATGAAATTCTTTCTTGGATTGCAAATAACTCAGAATGAAAATGGTATTTTCATTTCTCACACCAAGTATCTCAAAGAATTGCTTAAGAAATTTGGAATGAAAGATTGTAAACCAGTAGGAACACCTATGGTAACTAGCAACAAGCTAACAATTGATGATGAATCAAAGTGTGTTTTTCAAACTTTGTACAGATCAATGGTTAGAGGACTACAATATCTGACTCACACCAGACTAGATATTGCTAATGTTGTTGGGATTGTGGCTAGATATCAAGCAGAACCCAAAGAAACACATCTAGCTATTGTGAAAAGGATATTGAAGTATCTAAGAGGAACCATAGACTATGGATTATGGTATGGAAAAATGGATAGTTTTTAACTTCATGCTTATACTGATGCTAATTGGGAAGGAAATATTGATGACAGAAAAAGTACTAGTGGTGGTGCATTTTTCCTTGGGAAAAAGTTGGTTTCTTGGCTAAGTAAGAAACAAGATTGTATAGCACAATCTACTGCTGAATCAAAGTATGTTGCTGCTGCTATAAACTGCACTCAGATTATTTGGATGAAACAAATGCTAATAGACATTGGAATAAATTTTTAAGAGCCTATGGTTATCCATTGTGATAACACCGGTACAATAAATATGTCAAAGAATCCGGTGATGCATTCCAAAACTAAACATATTTCTTGTTAGGAATAGTCCCAAGAGATAACTGAGAGAGGGGGGGGGGGGTGAATCAGTTATCTACAAGATTCAATTCTTTATCCAATTAAGTATACTTAAACATAGAGCATTAACATAATGAAAGAACACATGAACACAACACCAATATTTTGGTTACGGGGAAACCCAAATAGGTAAAAACCCCGATGGGAATTGACACCCACTAATATTCTGTACTAGTGTATTATGATCCTTGCTAGAAGATCATTTACCCTGTTAGGAGTAGCTTTACAATATATTAAGTATAGTAGACCTAGTCAAGGGTTGGACCCTATTAGGAGTCTTTTACAATTGTCCCTGTTAGGGGAGAGGACGCACTGTCCAAGAGCTCACTACTCAAAGGGGTGAAGGCTACAACCTTCTATTTAACAGATACACACTATATCTGGATCTTGGTGAACTACGCTTTGACCTGCTTGTCTGGACCAGTTCCAATGTATAGCAAAAGTACTCTTCTTGGTCACATAGACCTTCTTTTGATGGTTCCACACTTCGTACACTCTGCTCTGCTCTTATTATTAACCATGAACCACACTTCAACAATCACAAATGACTGTCTATAAATATCTTCCCTCTAAATGATATAATCAGGTTGGCCTGTTAGAACCACCTTTTCATCATAATAGAGAAACCATAACAAAATTACATAAACATTATGTCGGCTCTACTATGCACGCAACACATTCTGGGACCTGTCCAAATAAGATAATTATAGACGCATGCTACACACTATCGGCTCTACCAAAACAATTGGATCTTTCTCCTAAAGATGAATTAACTCATGCGCTCATAACCAAACATCAATAACTCTTCTCCAAGCTTAATTCCAAGGGCACATACCCCAAGGATGGGTGCAACTCTAGAACCAATAAAATCTCTGTCGGCTCTTCTAAATAAACACATGAAACTACTACTGGCGAATAGTGACAACATAACTTCACTTGCATTCATTATCAAATTATGCGTCCATAACTGGAACATCACTAACATGTCTCCATCATATATCCAAGGGCGTATAGCTCCATGATAACTGTACAGACAACCATACATAGAACACTGTTTGTTACTCTATTAGGAACACTGCTGATACAAGCTGCTATATAACTGTCTGTACTCACAGTTAACCTCTGCGCCCATGATATCATGCTGATATCATGTCCATGCTTCATATATTGAAATCTTACTGCATAAGACTTCCATGCATGCTACTTTCCATATGTTGTCATCAATGACAAATATATAGTTAGTACTAGCCTGCTGGCAAATCTCCAACAATCTCTCCCTTTGGCATTGATGGCAACATGTGGAATGAAAAACCACCATCAACCCAAATGAACATTTCTTTTATAAAATTCTCCATTTCCTCTTCAAAACTCCCCCAAAGATGAATCCTTCATCTGCTACAATATTTTCTAATATTCTCCATTTCCTTAACTTTGTTGCTATCATACTGAATACTGCTCCCCCTTAGTACATTACTCATTCTTTTTACTTCTATTTTTCATGACTCTATACTAATCCCCCTTTGACATCAATGGCAAAGGGTGCCATACATTTTAAGCACCAATACTACTCCTGAAGTAGAATAGTCCACCTTCCATCAGTCCCTAAGGACTGATGCCTTTCCTTCATTCTTCTAAGCAGAATTAGGGAAGGGAATTACTCCCAAATTCTCCCTGAGATACTCAAAAGTATCCTTTGGCAGGGGCTTTGTGAAAATGTCTGCCAATTAATCTTTAGTACTCACATAGTCCAACTTGACTTCTTTCTCTGCCACTTTCTCTCTTAGGAAGTGATACTTGATTTCAATGTGCTTTGTGTTTGCATGCATTACAGAGTTCTTTGACATATTGATAGTGCTAGTGTTATCATAGTAAATAACAATAGGATAATCAATTTGAATTCCAAAATCTTTTACCATTTGTTTGATCCAAACAATTGTAGAACAATTCAGGGCTGCTGCAACATTCTCTGCTTCTGTTGTTGACTGAGATATATAATTTTGTTTCTTTCTTGTCCATGTGACAAGTATATCACCAAGAAACATTGCTCCACCTAATGTACTCTTTCTGTCATAAATACATCCTACCCAATTTGCATCAGTGTACACATGAAGCTTAACATTATCTAAATTGGGATACCATAGACCATAGTTTATAGTGCCTTGCAGGTATCTGAATATCCTCTTTACTGCCATTAGGTGACTTTTTTTAGGCTATGCTACAAATCTTCCAACTATTCCAACTGCATTGGAAATATCAGGTCTAGTCTGAGTAAGATAAATGAGTTTTCCAATCATAGACTTTTACAAGGTTATATCTACTTTTGGTGAATCATCTTCTTTTGTAATCTTGCATCCAGTAATCATAGGAGTCCCTAATAGCTTGCAATCATCCATCTTGAATTTCTTTAGTATTTCTTTCACATAATTGGACTGATTAATGAAAATACCTTTCTCTATCTGCTGCACATTCAATCCCAAAAAGTATTTGATAGGACCAATCATACTCATCTCAAATTCATTTTGCATCACCTTAGCAAATTCAACACTAAGTTTTTCATTACCTCCAAAGATAATGTCATCCACAAATATAGCTACAAGTAGTAAACCTTTAGATGTCTCTCTAATGAATAGATTACAATATGTTGCTCCTTTCTTGAATCCAATCTTTGTTAGGTATCCATCTAGTCTCTCATACCATGCTCTAGGGGCTTGCTTAAGTCCATAGAGGGCCTTCTTTAATCTGTATACCATATCAGGTCTGTCTGACAAGGTGAATCCTTCTGGCTGCTCAATGAATACTTCTTCTTTCAATTCTCCATTTAGGAATGTTGATTTGACATCCATCTGATACACTTTGAAGTTTTTGACTGTAGCATAAGCTAAAAACAACTTAATAGCTTCTAATCTACTCACAAGTGCAAATGTGTCTGAATAATCAATGCCTTCTCTTTGTGCATACCCTTTACATACTAACCTTGCTTTGTTTCTTACTACTGTGCCATCTTCATTCATCTTATTTCTCAATATCCACTTTGTTCCAATTACATTCTTATCACTAGGTCTTGGAACCAGTCCCCAAGTGTCATTCTTAATAATCTGATCTAGTTCTTCTTTCATAGCATCATGCCAATCTGAATCATTACAAGCATCTTTAACACTTAAAGGTTCAACCTAAGATAGTAAACATACCGCATCATTTTTTGCTTGATTCCTTGCTTTTGACCTTGTTGTGACTTTGTTTCTCTGATCTCCAATGATGTCATCCTTAGAATGATATCTAGAAGTAAACTATGGAACTTTAGGTGATGCTGACTCATTAGCTTTAGGAGTTTCTTCTTCACTTGTCTCAAGGTCATTGAACAACACATCAATGCTGTCAAACATTTCTTCAATAACTATCTCACTAGTGGAGGGTCTAGGTTCTTCTTCAATCATAGGTGAGTAACCATGATATCTTTCTTGAACCATGAAATTTTCATCAATCTTTACATGAGCACTTTCAATGATCTTTTTCAATCTTAAATTGAAACATCTATAAGCTTTACTTTTAGTAGAGTAACCAAGGAAAATACCTTCATCGCTTCTTGCATCAAACTTTCCTATTGCTTCATCCCTCTTGATGTAGCACTTGCTTCCAAAGATTCTGAAGTATTTTACTGTGGGAATATTACTAAACCAAAGCTCATATGGTGTTTTGTCAGTGCATGGTCTCAATTGAATTCTATTGATGGTATAGATTGATGTATTAGCTGCATCTCTCCAATAGGTGTGAGCCACTTTTCCTTCAATCATGATGGTGCGCACTGTATCAAGGATGATCCTATTCTTTCTCTCTGCAATTCCATTCTGCTGAGGGGTTCTAGGTGCATTTAACTGTCTCTTTATGCCATGTTCTTTGCAGTACTCATAGAATCTATCTGAGGTGAATTCTCCTCCTCTATCTAACCTCAAACATTTTATCTTAAGTCTAGATTCATTCTCAACCTTTGCTTTGAATATTTTGAACTTATCAAATGCTTCTGACTTATCTTTCAAGAACGCAACCCACATCATCCTAGTATAATCATCAACAAACATAATGAAGTACCTTTCACCATAGTATGATCTTGTTTGAGTTGGACCACATAGGTTAGTATGAATCATATCCAACTTGTTCTCTGCTAAATTGTGCTTGCTTCTAAATAAATTTCTCACATGCTTTCCCATCACACATTCCCTGCATATAGTATCAACTAGCTTTGCTATGCTAGGTAGATCTCTTACTACCTTAACATTGCTTATCTTTACTATGTTATCAAAATTGATATGACATAGTCTTTTATGCCAGAACCAACTATCATCAACTTTAGCAACAAAACAACTTGCTTCTGAATTGAGTTGAAAAACATTACCTCTTGTCTTTGAACCTGATGCAATCATAACACCATCTTTTTTGTTAATGATGCATTTGTCATCTTTGAGCTCCAACTGATAGCCTTTTCCAAGTAGTTGTCCAACACTGAGAAGGTTGTGTTTCAAACTATCAACATAAATAACATCTTCAGTACTGTTCTTTCCATCCAAAGTGATGGATTCTATACCAACTATAGCTTTAGGAGTGTTGTCTCTGAATCTAACCATACCACCATTGTATTTGTCTAGATGAACAAATCTATCTTTATCACCTGTCATGTGATGTGAGCAACCACTATCTATAATCCAATCTGTCCTTATATCTGCTTAGGAGATTAATGCAAGTTCTTGTTATTCTTTCTTGTCTTTATGATTTGACTTATCATTCATTTTGTCTACCACAACAATGAATCCAATTTCTTATTCTCCTGATTCTTCATCAGAAACTCCATCTCTAGCATAATAACATTCTTTAGAATACTTAGGTTTGTAATCCTTTTTGAACTTTCTAGCTCTAGTAGGACACTTAGATGCAAAGTGACCTATCTTATTACATGAAAAACACTTAAATGGTAACTGACCTTCATATTTTCCTTTTCATTTCTTTTCTCTTTTGGCAATCATAGCAATAAAATCATCTAAAGAATTTTCTTCATCATCATCATCAAAATTACCAGAAGTGTTTGCAGATTTCTTACAATGAACTGTTGCTTTGAAGGTTGTCTCACTTTTTGGTTCTTTCTTCAATCTTGAAATCTCAAAAGCAGAGATTTTGCTGATCAAGGTCTCTCTCTTGAAATTAGATGTAAGCTACATAGTCTCATCAAGGATGTTGATCTTGTTTTCATATTCTGGAGTGAGAGTAGTCATTAGCTTGTCCATGATATCTTCCTCTGAGATCTCTCCACTATTGTTCTTGATTCCAGCAACTACTTCATTGATCCTTTGATTATAAGCTTTGATGTTTTCTTCAAGTAACATCTCTAATGCATTGTATCTTTTCTTCCATGTTTTTCTACGTGCATCCTTTGCTTGTTTGTCACCTTCAAACATGTCTTCTAGGTGCTTCCATATCTTATGGGTGGTGTCTACCTTTTTTATCTCTAAAAATTCACTATCAGATAGGGTGCTGATAAGGGCTTCTTTTGCTATAGCATTCTGATGAAATAATTCCTTTTGCCTATCAGTAGCATCTTCCTTTCCAAGATCTTCTAGGGTAGGAATCTTGGGTGCTTTGATAGTTACATCAAAAACTTCAAAACCAATGCACTGCAAATGAGTCACCATCTTGTTCTTCCAATCAAGATAATTCTATCCACCAAACTTAGGACTTTCTTTTCTAAAGTAAGCCATCTGATCAACCTCAAGCTGTTAAACTTTCTCTCCGAGGCACTTGGCTCTGATACCAATTGTTAGGAATAGTCCCAAGAGATAACTGAGAGGGGGGGGGGGGGGGTGAATCAGTTATCTACAAGATTCAATTCTTTATCCAATTAAGTATACTTAAACATAGAGCATAAACACAATGAAATAACACATGAACACAACACCAATATTTTGGTTACAGGGAAACCCAAATAGGTAAAAACCTCGGTGGAAATTGACACCCACTAATATTCTGTACTAGTGTATTATGATCCTTGCTAGAAAATCCTTTACCCTTTTAGCAGTAGCTTTACAATATATTAAGTACAATAGACCTGGTCAAGGGTCAGACCCTATTAGGAGTCTTTTACAATTATCCCTATTAGGGGAGAGGCACTATCCAAGAGCTAACTGCTCAAAGGGGTGAAGGCTACAACCTTCTGTTTAATAGATACACACTATATCTTGATCTTGGTGAACTGTGGTTTGACCTGCTTGTCTAGATTGGTTCCAATGTATAGCACAAGTACTCTTCTTGGTCACATAGACCTTCTTCTAATGGTTCCACACTTCACACACTCTTCTTTTCTCTTATTATTAACCATGAACCACACTTTAACAATCAAAAATGGCTGTCTATAAATATCTTCTCTCTAAATGATATAATCAGGTCGGCCTGTTAAAACCACCTTTTCATCATAATAGAGAACCATAACAAACTTACATAAACATTTTGTCAACTCTACTATGCACGCAACACATTCTGGGACCTGTCCAAATAAGATAACTGTAGACGCATGCTACACACTATTGTCTCTACCAAAACAACTGGATCTTTCTCCTCAAGATGAATTAACTCATGCAATCATAACCGAACATCACTAACTCTTCTCCAAGATTAATTCTAAGGGTGCATACCCCAAGGATGCTTGGAACCAATAAAATCTTTGTTGGCTCTTCTGAATAAACACAGGAAACTGCTACTAGCGAATAGCGGCAACATAACTTCACTTGCATTCATTATCAAATTATGTGTCCATAACTCGAACATCATTAACATGTCTCCATCATATATCCAAGGGCACATAGCTCCATGATAACTATATGAACAACCATACACAAAACACTGTCTGTTACTCTATCAGGAACACTGCTGATACAAGCTGCTATATAACTGTCTGTACTCATAGTTAACCTTTGCGCCCATGATATCATGTTGATATCATGTCCATGCTTCATATACTAAAAGCTTACTACATAAGGCTTCCATGCATGCTACTTTCCATATGTTGTCATCAATGAAAAACATACAGTTAGTACTGGCTTGCTGGCAAATCTCCAACATTTCTATCAAGTATCACTTCTTGAGAGACAAGGTGGCAGAAAAAGAAATCAAATTAGAATATATCAGTACAAAAGAGAAGATTGCAGTTATCTTCACAAAGTCACTACTGAAAGAAACCTTTGAATAGCTCAGAGGTATGTTGGGGGTTCGGGCCCCTCCTAGTCAGAACTAAATGATGCAGAGATGCATTAGTCTAGAGGTATTCAGAGTCTTATCACTATCTGGACTTGATGTAGGGATCTACTCCTCAGGGGGAGTGATCATGGAAGATAGTTTATCTATGAAGGTAGCCAAATCCTCATGGAACCCTTTGCCATTTTTGTCAAAGGGGGAGTGTTGCTATGATAAAATCCTTATTGTATGAAAAGATTGTTTGGTTGCAAGACTTTGGATTGAAATAACTTTGGGTTAAGATTTTCCCATATGTTGACATCAATGCCAAAGGGGGAGATTGTTGGATATTGCTAATGCATGGAGAAGTGATCGAGACATTTAATATGTTTAATCACTATGTTACTGAATGGGCACTCATACTGTTGTCATTTATGTTTTGTCACTGATGTCAACATATGTTTCTATGAGGGAATCAGACTAGTAATCACAGTGTACAGACACTATACGAATGTTTCAAATGTTGCGAAGTCAAATGAGAGTTCAGGTGGATGTTGTGATCTTATATCTGAGATCACATCATTAGATGTTTCATATTGAGAGAGTTACAAATATTTTGGTAAAGATTGGTCACTGGACTATGACAGTGAGAATTGACAGAGTTAGTCTTTGGGTTTTTGGTATATCTTTCAGAGGATTTGGATTCAAGGTATGCAAGCTTGAAGGATGATAAAAAGGATACTGAAGAATGTTCATTGGTCAGTGCAAGGTACGAAATGATTGGTGACATCATCTGTGGCATGTGTTCTGGCGATGGTTTATTCTGAAGCTGACTCAGGGAATGAAGCATGTGTTTTTTTTGGCAAGAAAAACTTAAGGATGTCAGTCCTTAATTGGTGTAATATAATCATTATAGACTTGTTCTAGATACCGTGTGTATCTTAGCAAGGGTTTATGTAATTATTTATAATTAGGAAAGCCTCATGGGGTGACCTGATCTTGGTAAATTTTAATAAGGTATAAATGAAAGGTCTTTTCTTTGAAAAATATATGGATGTAATGTATGTGATATAAGGAGGTTGTGAAAGCCGTGAGCTTGTGTTTATTGTATGTAAAGAAGAGGTTTATTGGTGGACTTCATTGGAACTGATCAAGCAAAGATAGTTACTGAAAAATAGTTCAAAAGATTGTGTATTTCTTTATATACACCTATTGCGAACTAGTGAGTTCTAAAGGTGGATTTAACCTTCTTTAGGCACTGAGCCTTGGGCAGTGAGCCCTCTCTTTGTTCTTGACTCCTAACAGGGTCTGTCCTCTAACAAGGAATATGTACTGTAATGTTGCAATAAGCTCCTAATAGGGCTATATCTGTTAGAGTAATTATATTTTACACTTATTAATTAAATCACTTCGGTTTAATTAATTAAGTTATTTATTACTCTGTTTTCTTAAGCTATCTCTTAGGTGCATTATAATTAATATCTTTATTAATTATAATGTGCAACCTATCTTTTTTAGGCTTTAGGGTTTTGTTCACCTTTATAGGTTGAACCTTGTAAATCTTTTTTTCATTAACTTGGATCATAATTTTGCTCTCATTTTTGAGTAACTTCTGAGTTTTGGAAAACTGGCACCCATTTTTGAGAAATTTTTGCATATGGTATCGAAAATCAAAGTGTGATATATCATTGGAAAACTCTTTCCGAGCATAATCCAACCATGCTGGTTTTATTTTCAAATTTTGCTGTTTGATCAGTTTTTTTTGGCATCAAAGTGGAGGCATCTGAAAATCAGGTTTTTTCCTTATTTTTTTTGCTTACATACTTATTTGAAGTGTACGGGAGATAGTATAATACTTTGTGGGGGGGTGCAAATTCTATTTCTGTCATTTATTTCAAAGAGACCCTTCTACTTCTGTCTACTTTCTCTCAATGGCGGACTCTTCTGTCGCCCATCTTACATCTCACAACTACCACACTTGGAAAGGACAAATGACTAGATTGCTTATGGCAAAAGCGTTATGGTCATGCCTCGATGAGGCTCAGCCAGTTCTACAGAGGCCTTATGAGGCTCTTATGTAGAGAAATAGGATGGATGAGGCAATGAGCCTCATTGCACTGAATATTTTAGATGGGTTGTTGTTCCACCTGGATGGTTTGACCACACCCAGGGCTATGTGGAAAAAGTTTTCCACCTTGTTTGGTACAATGAATGAGTTCAAGGTTCTCCAAATAGATGCAGAGTTCACCTCCTTGTTACCTGAATCATTCACTAGCATTGAGGACTTCTTGATGAAGTTCAAGTCTCTTCGTTCTATTTTACAGGTTGCCAGAAAGATGAAGTCAAATGATGAGTGTATCTTTCTGATACTCTCAAAGCTTCATGGCCCTTGTCAAATTTTCACTTCTACCTTCTACTCCACTATGGATGCGCTGGGTGCATGACATGTTATGCCCTCTTTTGAGACTTTCTGTGATAGGTTGACTCATGAGCAATCCAAGGTTGACTCGTGAGCTTACCAAGACACCTCAGGATACATAGAAGTAAAAGTCAAGGTAGATATTTGATTTGTCTTCTCAGCACTCTACTGGCCCACCATCTTCTTCTAAGAAGGAGAAATAGAAGACTGAGAGCCCTACATGTTCCTATTTTCAGAAGGGACCTCATGATGAGTCACATTGTTTTTAGAAGAGATTTGATGGCTATGAGAAACAGATTGCAGATTTGCAAGCTCTCCTTCAGAAGAGCACTATTTCCTCTCCATCCTCTTCTACCTCACAGGGGTCTACTTTTCAATCTTCTTCCACATCTTTGACATTTGGACAGGATTTTGGATAGGGTCATGCATTACAAGCTTTCATTGCATCCCCTTTACAGGTCCCTTGGATACTAGATTCAGGTGCTTCTCACCATATGGCATCTTCTCTAGAGATCTTCTCTTCTTTTGAGGCTTCTCCTATTCCTCACATTCTCATGGGGAATAACACTATTATGATAGTCTGCGGGAAAGGTTCTGTAGGCATTTAGGATGGCACATTCAATGATGTATTGTATGTTCCATCTGTTTCTACAAACCTTCTCTTGATTTATCAAATTACACTCAGTGGGTCAGGGAAGATAGTTGAGTTCACAACAGATTCAGTCTTCATCCGGGATAGTGCGATAGGAGGCATTGTTGCAACAGGGACAATTGATCATTCCACCTATCTCTACACATTTTCACACTTTGGTCCACCATCTCCATTATCAGAGCACAACTCTCCTCTTTCGCGAGAGCATCATGCGGGGCAGGCAAGTCACTTGAACCTCTGTGTTGTTCCTGAGACCACTTCTATGACTACCTCACCACATCTTATTGAGGTTTCCTCTCTTTAGTAGGACTCTTCTTCAACACTGCCAGACCCTCCAGCTCCATTCATCGAGCCACCAGGTGTAGTTGTTGAGGATTCTATAGAGGACATTCATCTCCTCTCTCCTGACAGTGTCAGGGCACTTGTCATACCACCTAAATTGGGGATTCCCTTTCAGGATTCTCATTTCTACTCCTTTGAGCATCAACTCAGCCTTCTAGTTGACACCTCATCTTTCAAGGTTACCTCTTTAGTGTTCACTTCCTTTCACTCCTTTGTATTGGAGTCATGGTGGTTTGTTCATCGATCCAGGGGTTCTTTCATTTTGGGGGGGCTTTGGAGCCTTGACCCTCTCTCATAGGGAGGGGGGGGTGTTGGCAGCACACATTCTACTTATGGCCTTGAGAGAGTCTCTTGAAGTCATGTTTTTTTTTCCTTTGCTTGTTTTTATATCTCTTTTTGGAGAGGAGTTTTTCCCACTGGGTTTTCTCTTTTGTCTTCGGTTTACAAAGATTTCCTTGTATTGGGTACTTGATCAGGCCTTGTTGCTAGGACCCATTTCCTGCTTTCATAGCTATGCTAGGTTAGCTTACCTCCTGAGCTTTGCTTAAGGGGGGGTGTTAGAGTAAATATTTTTTACACTTATTAATTAAATCACTTCGGTTTAATTAATTAAGTTATTTATTACTCTATTTTCTTAAGCTATCTCTTAGGTGCATTATAATTAACATCTTTATTAATTATAATGTGCAACCTAGCTTTTTTAGGCTTTAGGGTTTTATTCACCTTTATAGGTTAAACCTTGTAAATCTAATTTTCATTAACTTGGATCATAATTTTGCTCTCATTTTTTGGTAACTTCCGAGTTCTGCCTTTTGCTTCTTTCTGCTTCTGTCCTGTAACAGGTTATTTGCATGCAGGTATTCTTGGCATTATGTGGATTTGTATCTCTCAAATCCTACAATATCTTCTAACAAGGATTACTATACTCTCAGTACATCATTTGTGGGTGCTAATTCCCACTGAGGGTTTTACCTTTAACAGGGTTTCCCCAAAACCAAAATATTGTGTTATTGTGTTGGCATTCATTGTGTTCATTGGATCTGATATTGTGGAGCTTAAAGTTTGAAGTTTAAATATTATGTTATACAACTAATTCACCCCACCTCTTAATTGTATTGTGGATTGATATTCTTAATAGGTATAGCCATGGTTGGGGTGGGATTCTTATATTATTATTATTTTAGATTCTTAAAATATTTAAGATTGAAAATTTTATTGATAGTTGGTGAGATATTTATATAATTTAAAGTCATTTATCAAGAAAGAAAGAAAGAGATTATTTGTAATGTCTATTGAGATTAAAGATAGTCTCTGGAACATATGTTTCACACATTTATTTATGTATTTTGGCTCTCTTCTTGTGCAATTTGATTCTGCTCAACTTCCACTTATTGAATATTTCAACCTAAGATTCAAACTCTTTGAAATGTGTTTACTCAAATTCAATCCTTAGGTGAATTTGATTGCAAAATCCTAATATCTATATATATTGACATGTTTCTATCAAAAAATAATTATTAAAAATTTGTGAGAAATTCATTAAAAGATAAAAGATATTTAAAAGAGTTACACAAGTAATCAAAATGATGCTTTTGGATTTGATTGTGTGAGTGTTTTTAGCAATTTAATCTAGGCTTTTTGATTACTCGTGAATTGTGGAAGTCTACACACTTTGAGTTACATGAGGTTGCAACACAAAGAAAGGTATGCCTAAACTTTTGTGTATGGCATGTCTCTATATAGCATATGTACTTTATTGTATAATGTTGAAATTATAAAAATAAATGCTAACATTAATAATAAGTAATAATTTTTTATTTGAAAGAAATGTAATGATTTTGTGGATAAAATATTTCAATAATGATTTAAAATTTGATTAACTTGATTAATATATTAGAAGATATATTATTCTATTCTTTAATTTTTTATATAAAGTAGTATATTATGAGGGTTTTCTATTTTTTTAATATATTAAAAATATAATATATATTAAGAGATATATAATATAATATAATATATTAAGAGATATTGTTGGAATTAGGAGAGATAGGGTACTGAGAGGGGAGGGGTGAATCAGTGCCCACAAAAACTTTTACTTGTAAACCTTTCAGATCTATGATAGCAAACAATGATAACCTTGCAAAATAACTTGTATCTAATTGCATGTATCATTCATCCATTTAACTTGAGAAAGTAAACAACATGAAATCAACAATATATCAATCACATAACACAAGTATTTTGGTAACGTAGAAACCCTTTTTAGAAGGTAAAAACTGTGGTGGGGATGACACCCACAAATTCTTCACTACTGCAGATAGAAAAGGTTTTCCTGTTAGGGGTACAAGTTTTGATCACTTCTGGTGATCTTACCCTGTTAGGAGTAACATGTTAGATCAACTAGATCTACCTAGCTATAGGATTTTGACAACACTAATGAAGTGTGTACTTGGTTAAGAGATTTACATAAGACTGTCAAGTCTACTCTGTTAAGAGATTTAGCCAAAAACTCTATTACAATTATTATAAAGCAATAGGCAATTATCTGCTAATTGAAAACTTAATTGTCTGATACAGATCAATAAGTACTGATAAAATATCACCTCAACTATGATGGATATCTACTCTGTACTGCTTGGTTAGCCTTCTCTGATTCTACTTAATCTGATCTCCTCTGTATACTGTTCTGCTCTCTCAACTGATAGTCTTGAAGTTAGGCAAGTGCTTCAAGTGCTCCTTAATTCATACATCAGTTCACATCACAAATGATGCAAACAAACATTTATATAGCATACCTTTATACTGCTTTAACAAAATTAGGTTACAAATCTTAGACAAAAACCTAAGATCTACGGTGTACAAAAATGACCTAGATCAAACTGTTACAAAAGATATACATTGCATTTAATGGATATCATAACAATAAATATTCCTCTATCTTGGTAAAATGTTTTATGTTCCATTGTAACCATTTGCATAGAAGATTGTGCCATTCCTGATTACTATGTTGTTTCCTGTGATCATTGGTAAACACTATATAAACTACTCAGTGCATACTAGTGCTCGATGTTTATTGCCGGTCAGTGTCTATTGTCACTCAGTAAACTGTCTGATGCTCGGTGTATAAGCTTAACTGACTAGCTTGTTTTGCTTCTTGTTACCGACTAGCTCTATTTAAGTAACCGACCGATATCTTTGATAACCTTTGATACTAATGACAACCTTTAATGCTCAATAGAGATAACAATCTCCCCCTTTGGCATTAGCATCAAAACTTGAATGTATATAGACAAAATTGTCTTCACATAACCTATATCTCCACCATATACATAAGTTTATCATCAAAATTTGTATATACTCCCCCTCGGTGCATGCTACCGGTAATATGTAGTATACGTAGAATCTATGTACATATTTGGCATAAGTACATATACATTGATTTCCCCCTTTTTGATTGTAATGCCAAATACAAAAAAAATTAGACTGTATACTCACATCTTGTCAAAAATATGCTGATGGGTTATCTTCACAGACTCCAAGAGGTTGTCCCATTCCTCTTTCAAGTTGGTGAGAGCAATGTCCTCAAGACCGACTTATGCATGCATGTCAAAGATATTTTCCAACACAGAGATTTCTGGTGTTGCAACAAGTTGTTCTTCTTTGATAGTGTGTTTCTAAAAAATCTTCAAGTATGGAAGGAGTTCTTTCTGTAATTCTGTGACCTGATTGGTGATCTGCTCTTCTTGTCACTTGAGATTTTCTATTAACCACTTGAGTTCCTGAACTCTTTGAATATGCTTTGAAAAAGCTTGTGGCTCGGTTATAGTTGCCTTTGCATTGGTCTTGATTTCTTCTTCTAGACCTTTGATCTTTTCACTAATCTCAACAGTAAAGGTTTCCATAGTGCATAGCTTCAGTAAGAATTGACAAATTGTCTAGGTTATAGATTTTATCTCGGTTATTACCTCAGATAACTTGACCTTGTTTATTGCCACTTCTTGGCTGATTCTTTCTGTCAGTTTATATTGAATCTTGGATTCTTCCCTTTCTTCAATTAGTTTGTCACCATTAGTGTCCTGGGCATTTATCTTCTCGGTAAGTGTAGCAAGTTGATCTATGATGGGAGTATCTTCATCAATGCTCACTTTAGGTACTACCTGTTGTAAGATATCCCTAACATTCGTTAAGATTTCTTTTCATTTTTTTTTCTTGCTTCAACTTTTCTTGTGCTTCCTTTCTTGAACATAGTTCCCCATATCTACTCTATTCCTTAGGGCTAAGGGTCCTCAGGTCACACTCTGGTATTATAATCACTTCATCTAGAGTGACCGACCCTTTTGCTTTCTTTTTCTTCTTCTTCTCTGGTGCAAGGGGCAATTTCTTTACAATAGTGACAAGAACCTTATCTCCTATCCTTGGAGTATCCTTCCCAGTTGACACACTCTCTTCCTTCTTCTGCTCTTCGATAGCCTATGTGTCAGTTGAGTGAGTGGGAGCCTCAAATGTGGTGTCAGGTGGGATCAACTCAGTTGCCTTAGGCTCATCTTGTGCCTTTGTTTCTATAGTCATTGCCTTTGTTCCTTCAGGCTTATTTGTCTTTGCAGGTGTTTTGGTGTCTTGTTCCCCTATTGTATCTTTATGTTGCTCAGGGTCTAAGCCTTCGGGTTGCTCCTGTGAAAGTATTTCTACTACTTCTGCAAGTATAGGAAGATCACCTGGTAATTATGTACATGCACATTCAGTGGCTTGTGCTTCATCTTGAGTATGTGCTGGTGTAGTATTTACATCCTCATCATCCTTGTCATCAAGATCACCATTTGTGATGTCCTTAATAAGTAAATCATCATCAATTTTCTTCTTCATTTAGATTTTTGCTGGATCTGGTGCATCTTGTGAGACATTTATTTCTTCCTTTTGATTGGTGATATCAATTACCTCGGTAACTGATATACCAAAGTCCTTATACTTCTTTTCTATAGTATCATCAATGTAGATACCTTTTCCTTTGGAATTTTGTCTCTTCTTAGACAGATTTAAGAATGCTTTTTGCTCAGCTTGTTCTTTGGCTTTAAGAATTGATGTCCATAGGGAATCACCTGTTACATCTATATCTACCACATTCTCATCCAGTATCATCATGGCTCGGTTCTTTACCATAAATCTTGCTTGATAATTAGCCATGTATTCATTAAGTTCTACTAGGCTTAGATGTGGGGCTACCCAAACTAGAGATCTCTCTCTTTTTCTTTTCTCGGTGTCTAGTGCATATGCCCACTTTTGGTTTATTCTGTTATCCAGCTCCTTTGGTAATGAGAGTTCAAACTATAATGGAACTCTTTTAAACTTTATCATCTTTTGGATAATCGCCTCTTCAATCTTAGTTTGATCCTGATTTGAGATTTTGTCAAATTTTCTAAGCTCAGGATCAGCAAGGTCACCATTCTCAATTATATCTTCAGTGATTTCATCTATTGACCTTACCTTGTTGCTTACCACTTTGAATTGACTGATGTCATCTTCATTTTCAGTCTCCTCAAGGTCTTCCTTACCTCTTATCAGTCTTCTCCTTTTCTTTGGTGCCTCTACTACAACCTTGGCATTTCTCTTGGCATATGTCTTTGTCAGTGTAGCTGCCCTTGGTCTTGTGATTTTTACTAATCCTTTCTTTTGTGGTGGTGAGGCTGCAGTTGATGATCTTGTCTATATACCTATTTGTATTGGCAACTACTCCACCTTTTGAATTTTGGTGGGAGGAATTGGTGTAGGGTCTTTCTCTTTTTTAGATTCAATTTCCTCACTATCATATGGTTTATCAGCTAACAGTAATTGACCTTCGGTTGTTGCTTTAACTGGTGACTCCTCAGGTGAGTCAGAGACATCTCCAAATCTAGCAATTATGTCTTTCTTCATCTTCTTTTCCTTCCTAGTCATTTTTTTTATGGCCTGACCTATCATGATTCTGGACTTAGCTTCATCATAGGTTCCAAACCTAGTGGCCTTGGGGTCTTTTGGTAGTGCTAGCAGTGCTTCTATAGATTTCAATCCAAAATCATAGTTCATTTCATAGCCCATAGTTGCTAGCCATTTTATTCTAGATTCAACTGCTTTTATCATGGTATGATCAATGTCTACTACAAAACGTATATCTGTCTCAAATTTATCAACTAATTCTCATGGAGTTCTACTTCTTTGATTCATCTTGGCCTAGAATTATTTGAAGTACTTATCAAATTATTTATTCAAATTATTCCTAACTTGTTCATCATCTCATTAATTTGCATAGTTATCAGTTTATCTGTTGTCTAATTTACTTTACCGATGCCAAGGAGGTACTTTTGTAGATAGAAGAATAAAAAAACAAGGAGTGAACCAAACTTACATGTGTTTGACTTCTTTGACCTTATAGTCTTCATGTTTTCTTGTAGTTGGTTCAGTACTAACTCTGCAAGATCAATCTGGTGGTCTTTCTTCACAATTTTATGTGCCATGTCGATTGCGCTACAGGGTATGCTATTAAGTCTGCTTGATTGAAATATATTGTACCCAATCATGTGTGCTACAAATTTTACCACTGGGTCTTTAATTGTTGAAATTTTAAGTACTTGATCATCCCATGTAGCTCTAGTGTTCTTCTCAGTATTAGCTCAAGATGAGCTTCAGAAAGCTTTAGTCTTGTCAGTTGTAGGATAGCCAATAACCCTACTTATCATTTTCTTTGTGACCTCTACTGGTTTATCCAACCAAAATTTTCCATCATGATACCTACTCAATACAATCCTTATCCAATCTATCTTGAATGATTGCAAAAAGTTTATGGCGCATGATAACCCTGATTTCTCAATCTGTTCATATTCGGGTTTAAGTTTTCCATCAGTGCCACACAATTGTTGATACACCACAATAGTCTCAAAATCTCCTACTTCACCAATTTTGCAATGAATGTATGCTCGTACGTCTTTTGTTAATAATACCCTATCTGGTATGCTTGAAAAAGTGCCCATTGTGTCTATTTGTGATGTAATCTTAGGGTGCGGTTTGAACTTAGGTTCATCAAAATTAGCTCTAACAATCAGATTTACTTCTTCCTCAACACTGTGTGATTTTCTTGTAGACGATGTAGATGCCATAAATTGATTTAGGGTTTCAACAAGTAGTAGGTTAATAAAGTGTTTGGTAACAACTGTACTTACTAGGAATCATTGAAGAGTGATGTCGGTTTGATCTACAGTAGCCTTGAATTGTTCTAAAAATCTTTTAGCTCAAACTCTTTTCTGTGAAATCTTCGCTCTTTAAAATCGCAATGTAAAAATGAACTTTGTTTCCGTGTATTTATAGACTTTTTGATATTCCCGCTCAAACTTTCATGCAATAAATGCTTGACCTATCTTTTGGTTCATAACATCTGTCAGCTCGGTAAGTATTGTAGCATGTCAACAACTCAGTTAACACATAATTCCTTCATCGGTTGATACATGTGCTCAGTTAACCCTAAATAGTGATTACTGACGGGTAACCAACTCTCGGTCTTACATTTACTGATTATGAAACTTTTCTAGCTCTTAACATATAAACCATAGTGCATCTCTTTTCATGCAGATTTGGTATGTGCTCATAATATATAATGAACTATATGTAAAATGTGATCATTTTGAAATGTCAGTCCCATACATACCCATTTCACCTTAGGTGGAGGAATCAATGTCACCCAAGCTAGTGGACAAGGTTTCACTGACAACATTACTTGACTCAACATTCTCATTAGATGCCTTTCTCCACATAGTGTTCCTTATCTTCATGATATCTGCAATAGTGTTTCCACTCTCAAATACATGATTTTCCTCTGGTGCTCGGTCTTTGCAGTCCTTGCTTAAATGACCAAATTTATGGCAATGTAGACATGCCATTCTAGTTCTTGTCTAGCTTCTTGATTGTCTAGCCCATCTTTTCCTATTACAATTTGCTGCAATGTGCCCATATCTACCACATGTAAAATAGTTAGCCCATGTATTGTAATCCCAAACATAAGAGTTACCTTGTTTCATTAGTTGATAAGGCTTACACTGTGTTTTCTACTTATGAGTCCATACTTGTTTCATTTTTTCCTTACATTCTCATGTAGTATGTCCATGCTTATTACATGTATAGTATAAATTCTCAATAGTAGTATTGTTTGCATTATTATTCAGGTTAGCTCTACATTCATAAGCTTGATGACCATACTTTCCATAGTAATAACAATATCCATTGAATTTAGGAATAACATGAGGTTTACCTTGTGCTCTGCTTCTACAAACATTGTAGATGTGACCTGGTTTGCCATAGTGATAACATGTCAACACTTTAGGTCTTTGATTTTGTTTGTTGTTGACCTGCTCAGCTTGTTGTGATGATTCTCCTTCACCGGTATAGCCTAGACCAGCTTTACTCCCAAATCTTCTTTGATTAATCAGAAAGTCATTAATCTTCTTAGAACTGTCCTTAGCCAATTTCTTCATTTCATTATGTTGCTATTAAGTTTTCACTTCATTTCTTAGCTTCTCATTCTCCTCTCTGAGTCTTGCAACTTCTTCATGTTTTCTTGACAATTCTCCATTCACTTAGTTGAATTCTTGATTCACAACCATCATCTGATTAGATACTTGGAAGTGACGATCAGTGAGTCTTTGTATTTCACTTTATTTAGCTTGAAGTTGTTTAGTTGTTTGTCTTCGGTTTTCAATAGCCAGATTTATTTCTTGTTCAACCTATCTAGCATTGTTCATTATTTCTACCATTCTCACCATCTGAGATTCCTAACCAATTTGAAGTGCTTTCACTTGTTTAGATAGATGCTAATTCTTTTCAGACAAATCAAAAATTATACTTTTAGATCCATCAGAAATGCTTCTAGAACTAGATCCAATATGATCAAATATATCATCAATTGCTTCTTCATGATAACCAATTTCATTTTGCAGAATCACTAGGTTCTTTCTTTCAACCTACATTTTCTTTAGTTCATTCTTAGCTTGCTTATACTATTCCACAAACATCTGCATCTGAATATTCTGGTTCTCAATAGTCTTATCTAACTTATACCTCTCCATGACTTAGATCTTTACCCTTCGTTGGTTAAACTGTTCAATAAGAGAACTTAGCTCTGATACCAACTGTTGGAATTAGGAGAGATAGAGTACTGAGAGGGGAGAGGTGAATCAGTGCCCACAAAAACTTTTACTTGTAAACCTTTCAGATCTATGATAGTAAACAATGATAACCTTGCAAAATAACTTGTATCTAATTGTATGTATCATTCATCCATTTAACTTGAAAAAGTAAACAACATGAAATCAACAATATATCAATCACATAACACAAGTATTTTGGTAATGCAGAAACCCTTGTTAGAAGGTAAAAACTACGGTGGGGATGACACCCACAAATTCTTCACTACTGCAGATAGAAAAGGTTTGCCTATTAGGGCTACAAGTTTTGATCACTTCTGGTGATCTTACCCTGTTAGGAGTAACATGTTAGATCAACTAGATCTACCTAGTTATAGGATTTTGACAACACTAATGAAGTGTGTACTCGGTTAAGAGATTTACATAAGACTGTCAAGTCTACTCTATTAAGAGATTTAGCCAAAAACTCTATTACAATTGTTATAAAGCAATAGGAAATTATCTGCTAATTGACAACTTAATTGTCTGATATAGATCAATAAGTACTGATAAAATATCACCTCAACTATGATGGATATTTTCTCTGTACTGCTCAGTTAGCCTTCTCTGATTCTGCTTAATCTGATCTCCTCTGTATACTGTTCTACTTTGTCAACTGATAGTATTGAAGTTAGGCAAGTGCTTCAAGTGCTCCTTAATTCATACATCAGTTCACATCACAAATGATGCAAACAAACATTTATATAGCATACCTTTATGCCGCTTTAACAAAATTAGGTTACAAATCTTAGACAAAAACCTAAGATCTACGGTGTACAAAAATGAACTAGATCAAATTGTTACAAAAGATATACATTGCATTTAATGGATATCATAACAATAAATATTCCTTGATCTTGGTAAAACATTTTTTGGTCCGTTGTAACCGTTTGCATAGAAGATTGTGCCATTCCTGATTACTATGTTGTTTCCTGTGATCATCAGTAAATACTATATAAACTACTCGGTGCATATTGGTGCTTGGTGTTTACTGTCGCTCGCTGTCTACTATTGCTTGGTAAACTGTCTGATGCTTGGTGTATAAGCTTAATAGACTATCTTGTTTTACTTCTTTTTATCGACTAGCTCTATTTAAGTAACTGACTGATATCTTTGATAACCTTTGATACTAATGACAACCTTTAATGCTCAATAGAGATAACATATATATTATTTTTATTTATCATTTTTTGTATATAAAGTAATATATTAAGATTTTTTGTGTAGAGAATATTAGTTATGAAGGTTTATTTGTACTTTGTAAGTTATATAAATAACGATGAGAAATAAATGTCTTATATACAATTATCTTTACAATTTTGAATGCAAATTTTAAATACATATAATATTATGTATGACATTTGAACTTATAATAGATTCTATTTTATTTATAATATGATTCTGAATTTTCTTTATTACTATCAAACCAACTTACTAGAAATATGAAGATGTCAAACTTGGATTTACAAATAAAAACCTATAAATATAAATATTTTCAATTACTAACATTTTATTTTCATTAAACTTTAAACCATAGCTCACAAACCATTTAATGTCTCCCTCATTTTTAGAATACTAACCAAAAGTATAAAAGTTTTTTAAAGATTTTATTCTTTAGTTCTATGTTAAAGGAGTGCATTGAACCAAGTTATATATTACTTATTTTTCTCTTGGTTTCTAGTGTTGGAATTGTTTTTGTTTGAAGTTTTGACATTCATATTTTTTCATTGATGTCAACATATGCTTCAGTTGGTTTCATCAGACAGACTGGTTATGATAGGAACAAGCAGGTCTGACAAAGTGGTACATACATTGTATGATACTCCAAGATATGTGAGATTAGATTTGTGATGAAGGATGTGTTTATACCTTATGTCTAAAGTTGTAAATCATTATATGTTCTTCCACATGAGTTCTGACTATTTTGGTGAAGACTGGTCACACTATAGTAACGTAGGATTATGACAGAGATAGTCAGGATAACTTGGATGCGAGCATGAATTATGGTATGTGAGTTTGAGACTTGACATAATACACATGGAAGAACATTCTGTGAGATTCTTGGTTCACTAGGATCTAGGTGATGTCAGATGAAATGTGTGGTCTTGTGAAGACCTATTTGGGGCCAACCAGAGGAGATAACATGTTCAAAAGGTTACTAGCATGGATTGAAAATTTTGGCACGCATTTGATGATTTGTATTTGTTGTATACTTATTTAAGATACTGTGTATATCTTAGCAAGGGTCTATGTATTTATTTTTGTAATGGGGAAGTTCTAATAGGCTGACCTAATTACTTGTTGTAATCTGTATAAAGGAAAGTCATACCTTGAATTTATACATGGTAATGGGGCTATGAACTTATTGTTGGAAGGTCTGATGGATGTATAGAAAAGATAATTCATCAAGCACTTCATTGGAGCTATTTGGTCAAAGCTAGTTGTTGTAAGTCAACTTATCTATTGTTATTGTATACTCTTATACATTTATTTAGAAAATGGATCTAGAAGGTGGGTTTAACCTTAAGAAGGTGGATTTAACCTTCACTTTGGACAATGTGCTCAGGTAGTGACCATATCCTTGTAATAAAATCTTAACAGGGTCGGAAAGACTCCTAATTGGGTCTGTCCTTTAACATGGACTTGTACTGAATGTAATAATTAGCTCCTAGCAGGGCTATGTCTCCTAATAGGGACACAATATTTTAGTGCATCATTAGTGGGCTCCATCCCCATGGGGGTTTTTCCCTTTACAGGGTTTTCCTCAACAACAAATCTTTGTGTTATGGTGTTTTGATTTTATGATGCTCTTATGGTTACATTACTATTTCAGTTTGTTTAAAGTAATCAGTTTATAAAGGAATTTAAGTTTAAGATTTGGCACATAACTGATTCACCCCTCTTCTTAGTTGTTTTGGTGCATTAATATTGCTAACAATTGCTATCAGAGCTTATGGGTCCTCAGATGGAAATCTTAACTACTGGAGGAGATCCTAAGATAGCTTACTACAGGAAGGAGATCCCTAAGTTTGATGCTAAAAAATTTGACAGCTAGAAGTTCACAAGATGATGACTCATCTGATCTGCATAGGAATTGATTACTAGATGATTATCAAGAAGGATGAGGATCTAAATGAAAAATCTGAGATAGATAATATTACTGAAGATGAGAAGAAATTATTTTATTGAAACATGGTTGTGAGGGAAGCATTAATCAGTACACTTCCAGAAGTAGAATTCACATCTAGGTTAAGGAACTTGATTCTGCACACAAGATTTGGACAAGGTTAGAAGCTTTGTATGAAGAATATCGATACACTAAAAGGGTGAAGTTGCCTAATTGGAAAGCAAAGATGGAGAACCTAAGAATGTGAGATGATGAGAATGTCAGAGCATATGTACAGAGGATAACTAAGATTGTTGCAAGAATTAGAAATTTTGGAGGCACATACACAGAGGAAGAAGTGATTGCAAAGATTCTAAGATCTTTGACACTATTTTATAAGACAAAAGTTCAAGCAATTGATGAGGTCATTCTTGTAATACCCCAAAAATGGGCTATAAGTTCATTAACCTCCTATATCGACACATTGAATGAAATCGACATCAAAGTCCTAACCTAAGGCACATCTGCACATCATCAAATCCTAATTGATTATCTCAAATTCTGCATCAGGGAATATTCCTAGTAATATTCTTAAATTATCCTAATTATCTTTAATTTAATAATTATTTGGTGATAAATCCTATTTATCCTAAAGTTTGATTAATTGAATATTCTCAATATTTAATTAATTAGATTTAATACTGCCACTTAATTATTTAATTTAATTTAATTACATTTATTCCTAATTATTATTATTCAAATTTGACAATAAATCAAAATTCCTATCATTAATTGATTAAATTCTTATTTAATTAATTAAAGCAAGTTGTCATATTTAATGATATTATTTGGAATAAAAGTTTGATTTAATAATTGATTAACCCATAAATCAATTGTTTTATTTTTAAAATCAGTTAAGTTGGAAATAAATCACTTTATTTATTTATTTAATTCATAATTATTATGCACATTCAAAAAGCAGTTAAACTTGAAATTGGAAAAACAATTCAAGTTGTTTTAAAAATAAACTCAACTCTGATTTGAGTTAAA
The DNA here is from genome assembly GCA_027943335.1 of Chamaecyparis obtusa. Taxonomy (NCBI): domain Eukaryota; kingdom Viridiplantae; phylum Streptophyta; class Pinopsida; order Cupressales; family Cupressaceae; genus Chamaecyparis; species Chamaecyparis obtusa. The sequence goes on from BSBK01000589.1 coordinate 1,268,987, forward strand.
AAGCTATTTTTGCATGATTTTGTGAATTAATTATTTTTTATTCTTTGATAACTCAAAAATCAACCTGAGTTTCTCTAAGTGATTTATGGCTTTTCCATGCACCTCCAAAGCCCTGAATTTCTATAAAATCAAGGCTCAGCTCTTCAATCTCATCTCTCATAATTGTGCAAACTTATGTTGGCAAATTGGTATCTGAAGAATTGAAGCTTCTTTGCGAATCAACAACTTTTGTGAGATCATTCATATTTAGTATATCATTGTTAGATTAATCATATTGCATATTAGTTTTTCATATAGATTAGATTCATATCAGATTTTTCATATTATTGCATCTAAAATCCAAAAAAAATAGATTAATTTGCATCTAATTCATATCTAGATTTTGCATTCAAATCCTTCATTTAGGTGTCGTCAAGGTCACTGATCTCGGTCCAATCTGAGAATACATACTCGCACCTACTAGAAGGCAGTAAATCATCTGGTTAGATTAGTTTTCATTCAACTGCACAATTTTCATTTTAACTAACCTCTAATGTTTTACTGAAGTGTTGTGTCTACAGCTAGGTACAAAATTCACACACACATTTCTGGCACCCACCGTCAAATTTGAATAATAATAATTAGGAATAAATGTAATTAAATTCAATTAAATAATTAAGTGGCGCCCTCACAGGTAGATTAGCTAAATGGGTCATGCTCTTAAGTGAATTTGACATTGAATATGTGGAAAGAAAAGCTATCAAAGGGCAGGTTATTGCTGATCAATTAGAAGATGCACCTATGATTGATGATACACCAATGCAAATGGAATTTCCGGATTCCTCTATCATGACTCTTTCTTTTAGAGAATGGTAGTTATTCTTTGATGGCTCCTATACACAGAATGGATCAGGAGCAGACATATTGTTCATAACTCCTCAAGGATACTCAATCCCAAAAGCATTCAGATTAAAGTTCCCTTGCACAAACAATATTGTAGAATATGAAGCCCTTCTTAATGGCATGAAAATAGAAATTGAATGGAGAGTAACAAAATTACACATTCATGGAGACTCTCAACTTGTTATCCATCAAGTCAATGATGTGTACCAAACTAAAGATGAAAAGCTCATTCCTTACAAGAGACTGGTAGATGATCTGAAGAAGTATTTCATATCTATCACATTTGAGAAAATTCCTAGAACAGAGAACAAGGCTACCGATGCAATGGCAATGCTATCTACTTTATTACAATAGCTTGAACATGAGCTATGCTACGAGTTCTTGGTGGAAGCCCTATCTTATCCTGCTTATGATTCCCCTGAAACCCGCATGATCTGCACTATTGTTGGTCATGATTCATCCAGATGCAAAAACCTATTTTCCTATCTCCAAGACCAAATCATTCCCGATACCTTCACCCACCATGAAAAGAGATACCTTATTTGTAATGCCTCCTGATGTCATCATTGGTCATGATCTGTACAAACGAGGTCTAGATGGTACTCTACTTAGATGTTTAGAATGGGAAGAGTCTCAACGTGCGTTAGAGGAAGTCCATGATGGTATTTGTGGGTCACACTCAAACGGTTTAACACTAGCTTGAAAACTTATTAGGGATGGGTACTATTGGCCTGAAATGGAGAAAGAGTCTATCAAGTTTGCTAAGAACTGTCAAAAGCGCCAAGTGCATGGCAACTTAATTCATGCTCCAGGGAGAGATCTAATTCCCTTTACCACACAATGGCCTTTTCACCAATGGGCATTTGATCTTATAGGGGCTATACATCCTCATTCTTCTAATGGACATACTCATATAATCACAACTAAAAATTATTTTACAAAATGGGTAGAAGCAGTCCCTTTGACACAAGCAATTGGAAAAAAAATATCTATGTTCATATTGAACTATATCATATGTAGATATGGAATCCCTCATTCCATAATCACAGATAATGGTGTACAATTTAAGAATAAAGACTTGGATGATTTATGTGCCAAATTCAAGATTACGCAACATTGGTAATCTATCTACTATCCTCAAGGGAATGGACAAGTAGAGGCTTCCAATAAGAATCTATTGAAAATCTTACACCGCACAGTTAATAAAATAGGAAGAGACTGGCATCTCATGATCAATCCAGCTCTTTGGGCCTACAGAACAAGTATTAGAACACCTATTAGGGCTACACCTTTCACTTTAGTTTATGGGTTTGAAGCGGTACTACCTATTAAGGTTGAAATCCCATCACTAAGAATCAGAATGCATGGTCTAGTAACTGATGATGACTACAGAGTGTCTAGGTTACAAGAACTTGAACTACTAGATAAGCACAGACAAGCAGCGTATGATCAACTCAGAGTATATCAAAAGAGAATGTCTAGAGGCTATAACAAGAAAGTTAGACACAGAGAATTTCAGGTAGGTGATCTAGTCTTGAGAGAGATGTGAGGCCTCACCCCGACCCATCATAACATCTTTTCTCATTTGCATTTTGATACATTGATACACTTTTTTTGATTATCCTGACAGAGACTCGAGATACTATGTTTTGATGATGATTATTATATTATGTGGATTACATTATGATGTGGATTAGAACCTGGAGCATGTCATAATTTTGATTATGCATATTTAGATTTGATTATTTCACAGATGACATGTCATGATGATTATGAAATTATTATGTTTAAACATTATTGAATGAAAAATTGCAATTAGAATTGAATTTTGCATATTGATTTATGTTGAATATGTATATTTCATGTGATTTTATCACCTTGAACTACTGATACTCGATGTTTAGTGTGCAGGTAAGAGAATCATTGAATTGGTTGGAGAATCAGTAACCAACCATTGTGCAAATTGTAAAGCCAAGGTTGAACCTAATGAAGAGGTTCGAACCTCATTGTTAAGTGACTTAATTCGTAACCATAAAATTGTATGTGTGTATTAGGTGTCTCTTTATGTAATTAGTGACATGTCAATGTTGTATTATGTTATTTTATAGTGTCACTTGACACTTGTTATGTGTTATGTAATGACATGTCTACTAAGGTTGGCAATGTAAACCTAAGCCTAACTGAATTTTAGGAACCTAATTAATCTCCTTGTTGGAGATACTTGTAAACCCTACCAATTTAATTTCTTAAATTCAATTTTTCTTCTAACCACTTCTAGAGACCAAAAAGAGGTCCTAAGGGTCAAATTTAGAAATATTTAAGCACCTAAGTGATAGGGGTATGGGTTAGGAAGGTTTTTAGCATGTCCATAAACTCCTAGTGACCTTGGTGACCCATTTTATAACTCATTTACCATAAGCTACGAAATTGGATAAAGTCTTGACCCTTACCCAACTCCACACCTCTTTTCAATTAGGCATTTACGATAGGGGACAAGGAAAAGCCATAGGACTTGTGAGTCAATTTTGAAATTAATGCTAGTAGGTGGGTAGAAGTTGGAGGTCTTTTTAGAGGCCCTTGGTAGAGTTAGTGGGTGTTCACCCACTATATATCTTTAGAGACATTAGGGTTTTGGAGAAAGAAGGAATAGGAATTGGGCTCTTCTCAAAACTCATTTGCCATAACACATTGTGAAGGTTGGTCTCCATTGCCATGAAAAACCTTTATTTATTTGTTGCAAGTAGATTTGTATGTTCTTCATTTTCTTGCATATGTTCATGTAATTGTGTTGTTATTATGTATGAGAATAGGATTTTGGGTTTGAATCCTTGTTTATGGTTTTATCTTTGTTTTTGAATATGGGAGTTTTTGTGAAGGGTGTAATGGCATTACTCACCCTTGGATAGGGAAGAAGTGGCCATGTATGGGTGAAGGGGTTAGTTGGATTCCATGATAGTGTAGAGTCTCTTCTTATGGAGTGAAGAGGGAAAAAATGCAAGGTGTATGGGCCCTTGCATGCCATTGTATTTGATCTTGATTTTGGGCATGACATTTGGTATCAGAACCTAGGTTTCAACATTGGAACCTTTAGACCCATTACGTTTCAACTCACCTAACTTAATCTATTGTGTAGGATGCCTGTTGCCACATGAGCTAGCTGACGAGGCAGAGGTCATAAAGCTGCATGTGTTAGTGTAGGACAGGGAGGTGGACCACCACCACCATTGAACCCTAATCGGGATATCATGGATGTCCTTCAGAATTTGATTGGGGTAATTTAGTAGAGGTTACCACCCATAGTTCCTCAGCCAGAGCAACAGGCTTCTGAAAAGGAACCAGACATCCCAGGAGGTGGTAGAGCAGGTAATAGAGAGAGGAGTAGGAGCCCTCCACCCAAGATTGTTGAGGGCCATGGTGATCATGAGGGTGAGTGAGTACATCATATAGAGGTACCACCTGAGCATGGGATCAGAGATATAGGTAGACTCCCTAGAGATGTTGGGGATGAGATCTGAGAGTTAATACAATTCCAGCCACCCTTATTTTTGGGATCCACTGATGGGTCTCTAGCAGAGGCCTGGTTACAGAGTTTACATTGATGCTTTGGATTACGCCCTTATAGTAGTAATCTTAAGGCATGACTTGCAGTTCATCTCCTATGGGATAAGGCCTCCACTTGGTGGTAGTAGGAGGAGTCCATTAGAAGAGTGGCTATTGACACACTCACTTGGGAGACTTTTGTAGCCCATTTTCAAGAGAGGTATCTCTTCGAGCATTTCAGATAGAGATAGATAGAGGAGTTCCATGATCTCCAGTAGAGAGGTCTCACTGTGGCCCAGTATGAGAGCCAGTTTCTTGAGCTCCTTCCATACGTAGATTATATGAAGGATGAGAAACTATGTATCCATCAATTCATTAAGGGACTTAATATGTCTCTTTAGGGGATAGTACATCTAGCTTTTCCTACCACATTCAAAGATGTAGTTGAGATGGCACTTGTAGCCGAGGATATTTGCACTAGACAAGAGTCTCGGGATTGGTCTTAGCACCGAAACCCTTCATCCTAGCAGTCAGGACATTAGAGATCCTCTTGGAAGGGGAAACAAAGCCATTTAGTAGGATCCTTTAAGGGTCAATAGTCTCAGCAGCAGGGATCCCAATAGGTTTCTAGGTAGAGATATTCATAGGGTTATCAGGGCTCTAAGCCCAAGAAGTGGTAGTCTTAGGGCCCTAGATAGGATCAGAGGACATAGACCCCTCAGACATAGTCAGCTGGGACTCATTAGTCCTCTAGGGGTGGATACAATGGTTCCAGTAGGACAAGAGGGTCACAGTAGCCTAGGACACAAGGAGTACAAATTTAGACGCAAGGGCCATGTTACACTTGTGGTGGTATGGGCCATATTGTGAGAGAGTGCCCACAGGGACAGTCAGCCAGTGGTCAAAGAGGGGCTACCTTAGAGCCTATAGTTGGAGATATGGGTAGATCCCATAGAGTCTTTGCAGTGGTTGATAACTACCAGACTGAGCACTAGGCCATGGTCATAGAGGCCACAAGTATGATTTAGGGTATCAGTGTATCTATCTTATTTGATTCAGGATCCATGTACTCCTTTATATCTCCATATGTAGTGGAGCATTGTGAACTGGTGGCAGTTAGATAGGATATTAGTTGGGAGGTCGAGTTAGCTTTAGGAGCTAGGGTGTTTGTTAGTTCCTTGGTCCACAGTTGTCAGATTCAGATTGGAGACTTGATCACGATGTCAGACCTCCGCATTACCCCTCTAGGTTCTTATGATGTAGTTCTTAGCATGGATTGGCTATATGGCCACAACGCCAAGATGGATTGTTGACAGAAGAAGGTTGAGTGCATTGATGATCATGGTACTTGTATGGTGATATTTGGAGTACAGAGACCCATATCCCTTCACATGATTTCTACTATGTAGCTTAGGCAGTGCGTGCGGAAGGGGTGTCAGTTATTTTCCATCACCATTAGTGATAGAGAGGAGGATTCGGAGGGGGAGCCTTTGCTCGAGGATTATCCTATCCTTCAGGAGTTTGCTGATGTATTTCCTACCAAGTTACCTGGTATGCCTCCACCTAGGACTTTGATTTTCATATAGACCTTGTGCCAGGAGCCGAGCCCGTATCTAGAGCACCTTACAAGATGACCACACATAAGCTCAATGAGCTCAAGATTTAGTTAGAAGAGCTCTTAGAGAAAGGGCATATCCAACCTAGTGTATCACCTTGGGGTGCACCAGTTATTTTTGTGAAGAAGAAGGATGGATCACTTAGGTTGTGCATTGATTATCAGCAGTTGAATAAAGTAACAATTAAGAACCAATACCCACTCCCCAGGATCGATGATTTATTTGATCAGTTGCAGGGTGCCCGAGTATTCTTGAAGATAAATTTGAAGTCAAGGTACCACCAATTGCGGATTATGGAGAGTGATATCCACAAGACTACTTTTCGCATGAGGTATGGTCACTACAAGTTCACAGTGGTGCAATTTGGCCTCACAAATGCTCCAGCTATGTTCATGAGCCTCATGAATGGAGTATTTCACACATTCTTGGATAAGTTTCTGGTACTGTTCCTTGATGATATTTTGATTTATTCCCATAATGAGGAGGAGCATTAGGAGCATCTAAGATAGGTTCTGTAGCATTTGAGAGAGAATTAGTTATATGGTAGCTTGTCAAAGTGTGCCTTCTTTAGACCTGAGGTACATTATCTTGGTCATGTTATATCCAGTGATGGGATCTCTGTAGACCCATCGAAGATTAGAGCCATTATGGACTGGCCAGCACCCACCAATGTCACTAAGGTCAGGAGTTGTATGGACTTAGCAGGTTATTACAGGTGCTTTGTGGTAGGATTTTCTAGGATAGCTCATCCCATCACTTCCCTTAAGAGAAAGGGGAAGAAGTATGAATGGAAAGAGAAGTGTGAGAGAGCTTTCCAAGAGCTCAAGAGAGCCCTCACTAGTGCACTGATTTTAGCAGTGCCAGACCCTTCAATAGACTTTGTTGTGTGCACTAATGCTTCTTTGGATGGCTTAGGAGCATTTCTTATGCAGGATGGTCATCCTATAGCTTTCAAGTCTAGGAAGCTAAAGACTCACGAGCTCAATTATCCTACTCATGACCTAGAGCTTGCAGGGTAGTTCATGCCTTGGTGAGATGGTGACACTTTCTTCTAGGTCACTGATTTGAGCTTCATTCAGATCACTAGAGCTTACAGTATATCTTTACACAGCCTAATCTTAATGCTAGGTAGAGGAGATGGATGGAGTTTTTGTGTGAGTGTGACTTTGATGTTCATTACATCAAAGGGAAGGAGAATGTAGTTGCAGATGCCTTGAGTAGGAGGTGGCACTAGCTCTCATCTATGATTTCTAGTACAGATTTGAGGGAGCACATTTTGCATCACTTGCCAGAGGATGGAATCTATGTAGAGGTTTTTCAGATTGTCTGTTCTCAGAGGCCCCTTGAGGGGAGATTTGAAGAGTATTCCTTAGAGTCTGACAGACTCCTACGTCATAGGGGATGCATTTATGTACCCTCTACGGGTGATTTGTGAGATTTTATTGTGCTTGAGGCTCATAGAGCACCTTATGCAGCTCATCTAGGGGTTAAGAAGTTGCATGCCGATCTGAGATAGTTGTATCATTGGCCAAGCATGAGATTACATATTGCTAGTATAGTTGCTAGATGCCTAGAGTGTCAGAGAGTGAAGGAAGAGCACAGTAATTAAGGTGGACTTCTGCAGCCACATGAGATTGCCAAGTGGAAGTGGGATACTATATCTATGGACTTCATTTTTGGTCTCCCTATGTCTTCTCACCACCATGATGCCATCTTGGTGATAGTCGACATGTTGACCAAGGTTGCGCACTTCTCACTCGTGCATACTACATTCACAACACGAGATGTGGCTCAGGTGTTCTTGCGGGACATTGTCAGACTTCATGGCATTCCCCAAAAGATCATCTCTGATAGAGACTCATTGTTCACATCAGATTTTTGGAGAGAGTTGTAGGCGGCCTTGGGCACTAGGCTCAATTTTAGTACGACATATCACCCTCCGACAGATGGATAGACATAGAGGGTTAACTAGGTGTTAGAGGATATGTTACATATGTATGTGATGGACCATCAGGTCAAGTAGGAGGAATGCCTACATCTGGTAGAGTTTTCCTATAATAATGGGCACCATTCTTCTATTAGTATGCCACCATATTAGGTCTTGTATAGTAGGCCATGCAGGACACCATTGAGTTGGGACAGGATCGAGGATAGGATATCTATTGGACCTCAGTTGGTCAAGGATATGGAGTAGTAGGTGGTCTTGATTAGAGAATGTCTTAGAGAGGCTCAGGATCGATAGAAAAAGTATGCAGATGCGAAGAGGGTTGACCATGAGTATATGGTTGGAGATAGGGTCTTCTTGAGAGTGCGCTCGCATAAGAGTCCAATCCAGTTTGGAAAGGGCTCTAAGTTGGCACCTCGCTTTGTTGGACCTTTCGAGATATTGGAGAGGATAGGACCAGTTGCCTACCATTTAGCTTTTCCACCCAGCCTATCATGCATCCACGATGTGTTTCATGTATTTGTATTACATAAGTATATTTATGATGAGTCTTACATTATAGATTGGGATGCCTTACAGGTGGAGTTGGATGGACAGATAGCCTTGGAGCCCATTCACATTTTGGGCCAACGGACCTTGGCACTTTGAGGCAGAGAGCTGGACCAGGTTAGGGTCCAGTGGGATTGTTATGATGAGGTCACGGCTTCATGGGAGGATGAAGCACAGATGAGATCACAGTACCCATACCTTTTTGATGAACTCTAGGAGGAAGTTCATGCCTAGGGGGGGAGTATGTGAGGCCTCACCCCAACCCATCATAGCATCTTTTCTCATTCACATTTTGATAAATTGATACACTTTTTTTGATTATCCTGATAGAGACTCGAGATACTATGTTTTGATGATGATTATTATATTATGTGGATTAAATTGTGATGTGGATTAGAACCTAGAGCATGTCATGATTTTGATTATGCATATTTAGATTTGATTATTTCACAGATGACATGTCATGATGATTATGAAATTATTATGTTTAAACATTATTGAATGAAAAATTGCAATTAGAATTGAATTCTACATATTGATTTATGTTGAATATGTATATTTCATGTGATTTTATCACCTTGAACTACTGATGCTTGATGTTTAGTGTGCAATTAAGAGAACCATGGAATTAGTCAGAGAATCAGTAACCAACCATTGTGCAAACCTTAAAGCCAAGGTTGAACCTAATGAAGATGTTCAAAGCTCATTGTTAAGTGACTTAATTCATAACCGTAAAATTGTATGTGTGTATTAGGTGTCTCTTTATGTAATTAGTGACATGTCAATGTTGTATTATGTTATTTTATAGTGTCACTTGACACTTGTTATGTGTTATGTAATGACATGTCTACTAAGGTTGGCAATGTAAACCTAAGCCTAACTAACTTTTAGGAACCTAATTAATCTCCTTGTTGGAGATACTTGTAAACCCTACCAATTTCATTTCTTAAATTCAATTTTTCTTCTAACCACTTCTAGAGACCAAAAAGAGGTCCTAAGGGTCAAATTTAGCAATATTTAAGCACCTAAGTGATAGGGGTATGGGTTAGGAAGGTTTTTAGCATATCCATAAACCCCTAGTGACCTTGGTGACCCATTTTATAACCCATTTACCATAAGCTACGAAATTTGATGAAGTCTTGACCCTTACCCAACTCCACACCTCTTTTCAATCAGGCATTTACGATAGGGGACAAGGAAAAGCCATAGGACTTGTGAGTCAATTCTAAAATTAATGCTAGTAGGTGGGTAGAAGTTGGAGGTCTTTTTTGAGGCCCTTGGTAGAGTTAGTGGGTGTTCACACACTATCTATCTTTAGAGACATTAGGGTTTTGGAGAAAGAAGGAATAGGAATTGGGCTCTTCTCAAAACTCATTTGCCATAACACATTGTGAAGGTTGGTCTCCATTGCCATGAAAGACCTTTATTTCTTTGTTGCAAGTAGATTTGTATGTTCTTCATTTTCTTGCATATGTTCATGTAATTGTGTTGCTATTATGTATGGGAATGGGATTTTGGGTTTGAATCCTTGTTTATGGTTTTATCTTTGTTTTTGAATATGGGAGTTTTTGTGAAGGGTGTAATGACATTACTCACCGTTGGATAGGGAAGAAGTGGCCATGTATGGGTGAAGGGGTTAGTTGGATTCCATGATAGTGTAGAGTCTCTTCTCATGAAGAGAAGAGAGAAAAAATGCAAGGTGGATGAGCCCTTGCATGCCATTGTATTTTATCTTGATTTTGGGCATGACAAGAGAATCCTAAAAATCAATCACATCGAGAACGCAAGGGGAAGTTTGAACCCAACTGGCTGGGTCCCTTTGTTATCATTGCTACTTTTGGCTCTGGTGCCTATCAAATCTCAATGACTGAAGGAGAACAGCTCTGAGAACCAATCAACATTCTCCATTTGAAGAAATTCTATGCCTAAGGCATTCAGTGTATGGTAAAATGTCCTAAAAAAATCATAAAAATCAGAAAAATCAGAAAAAGTCTTGAAAAAATGAATATCTTGGTGAAAACCTAGCAATAGGTTCCTTGATGATTCACAAAAAAATAAGAAAATATCAAAAGTAAAAAAAAAATTTGAAAATATGAAAAATACAAAAAAAAAAGAAAAAAAAAAGAAAAAGTGCCTTGGTGAAAACTTGGAAATAGGTGCCTTGGTAGAAAAAATAGAATCTCTACCAATATGGTGAAAACCCAACAAACAGGTGCCACTTGTTTCAAAAAGCTCCATCTATCAGCACAATCTTGGTCTTTCCCAGCTTTCAGTCTTGCTTTAGTTTGTACATATCTCCTAGTTTGTTTCTGCATTCCTGTTTTCAATAAGTCAGTCTGTACACGAATTAGCTCAAGCGTCTGTATCCTATCAATGTTCAAACTTGGGGGCAATCAATGTCATATCCTATGGCCTCTAGCATACCTTAGATGAGTCATATCCAGTCAGAGTCCTTTGAAGCTTCATCTGAGTTAGTTAGTCAGTCTCCTCTCCAGAAAGGATTTTGCATCTACAACAATGCAATCAAACACAAACTAAAAATAATCTATGCTTTTTACATGCTTTCATCTCCTTGTATGCTTACTGATTCACATTGAGATTTTTGCATATTTTGTTCCCACAAGCTCTTTGATGATTTCCTTTACAGGATTTAGCGAGTGATGACTAGGGGCATAATCTTTTCTTTGTTTTCTTCTTATATGTGAAAATCTAACTACTTTGGAAATTCTGGATTGAAATGGTGTCCGACTGTAAGAGCCTATCTCAAATTGGATGGCCATGCGTACCTCGACCATTGATACCCAAAAAATTCAAGGAAGTTTGATCTAACTATTTGTCTTTTTGAGTGAGTTCTTTCTCCTATTGTGTAACATGATCTTGCCTAAGGATGTGGATGATAAAGGGTCACTACGGGTAATTCACAATGGATTTAGAATGATCTCTTGACTGTTTGCTATGTTTGAATGCAAGGCATATTCTGGTCATCACGATGTTGATGTTTTGATGCTTATACAAATTGAAATATCAAAATGGACATGATATTCAGGTCATCCTGGTGTTTATGCCTTGGTGCTTATATCTAATTTGAGATTCTGAAAACAAAATCGATATTCATACATCCATGTTTTCCTAACCAGTGGGTGTTGTATTGATTCTTGCGTATACAAATCGATATTCATATGTCTGTGGTTTCATAACTAGTGGGCATTATATTGATTTATCTGGTTACCTAAAAATTCAATGATGAGAATGACCGACATATGATCAGTGACTAGGTCCTAGGTCTTAGGTTGCATTTCATTCTGCATGTCTCTTTGCATTTTGCATGTTTGCATGATCTCATAGTGGTTGGCTAAACTTCAATGCTTAAATGATTCTTCAAATCGCATCTTCAAATTTAACAAGAGCTGAATCTCACACGAAGGTTCCTCCAATGAAACAGCAAGTAGAATCCTTTTTCGGGATCAAAATCAAAATCTGAGATCATTCATAATATTAACTACTTGCATAATCAACATTCAATCATCACAGGAATCTAGAATTCAACTTAACTGATTATCTTACATCAAACTATTGAAATTCCAACTTGGTCAACCATGGTCAACTCATGGTTTAACCTAGTCAAACTTGGTCTTCTGGACCTCTAAATGATGTAGAATACATTTTCGAACGTGTTTAACCACTTCTTAAATCAATTAACATGCTTCTGAACTATTCAATGCTAACTTTTCTTGTCATATTTCAATTTTTATCCCGAAGGGGGCATGGTATTGCACATCATTCAAAGTCTGTAATCTAAATTTTGAAATCATATCTTTCCTCAGTAATCAAGACAACAACCATGTCTAGTTGTTGATTCATCAAAAAGACCTCATCGCTTGGGGCAAATAAATCATCGCTCAGGGCATATCAGATTCATTGAGATCCATATCAATCTGGTATTCTCCTAATCTTGTAAATTGTATCAATTTTTGCAACTATCGGTTCAATTGTGTTATTTCCTTGGTTCTTCAGAAATTGAAGGGTTCAGATGTGATACCAATGTGATTCCTATCGACAATCGGGTCTAGAATCGATCACTCACTTCTTCGTAATCATAAGGTTCAGAATTAGGCATTTTGACACTTCTTCGCAATCATCGGTTCATTGCTGTTATAGTTAACATTATCTTTGGTCATTCAGGACCTATTATCTTCATATCAATTTCAATCAGTTTTTGTCTCATATCAATTTCAACTTCAAACATCAGTTTCAACATCATACACAGACTATCTTTGAACCACTGCACTTCACATAGTAATTCAAAGAGGGGCAAAATGTAATACCCCAAAAAGGGCTATAAGTTCATTAACCTCCTATATCGACACATCGAACAAAATCGACATCGAAGTCCTAACCTAAGGCACATTTGCACATCATCAAATCCTAATTGATTATCTCAAATTCTGCATCAGGGAATATTCCTAGTAATATTCTTAAATTATCCTAATTATCTTTAATTTAATAATTATTTGGTGATAAATCCTATTTATCCTAAAGTTTGATTAATGGAATATTCTCAATATTTAATTAATTAGATTTAATACTACCACTTAATTATTTAATTGAATTTAATTACATTTATTCCTAATTATTATTATTCAATTTTGACAATAAATCAAAATTCCTATCATTAATTGATTAAATTCTTATTTAATTAATTAAAGAAAGTTGTCATATTTAATGATATTATTTGGAATAAAAGTTTGATTTAATAATTGATTAACTCGTAAATCAATTGTTTTATTTTTAAAATCAATTAAGTTGGAAATAAATCAATTTATTTATTTATTTAATTCATAATTATTATGCACATTAAAAAAGTAGTTAAACTTGAAATCAGAAAAACAATTCAAGTTGTTTTAAAAATAAACTCAACTTTGATTTGAGTTAAAAAGCTATTTTTGCATGCTTTTGCATGATTTTGTGAATTAATTATTTTTTATTGTTTGATAACTCAAAAATCAACCTGAGTTTATTTGAGTGATTTATGGCTTTTCCAGGCACCTCCAAAGCCTTGGATTTTCATAAAATCAAGGCTCAGCTCTTCAATCTCATCTCTCATAATTGTGCAAACTTATGCTGGCGAATTGGTATCTGAAGAATTGAAGCTTCTTTGCAAATCAACAACTTTTGTGAGATCATTCATATTTAGCATATCATTGTTAGATTAATTGTATTGCATATCATTTTTTCATATAGATTAGATTCATATTAGATTTTTCATATTATTGCATCTAAAATCCAAAAAAATAGATTAATTTGCATCTAATTCATATCCAAATTCTGCATTCAAATCCTTTGTTTAGGTGTTGTCAAGGTCATTGATCTTGGTCCAATCTGAGCATACATACTCGCATCTACTAGAAGGTAGTAAATCTCCTGGTTAGATTAGTTTTTAATTATTTGCATGATTTTGATTTAAGCTAACCTCCAATGTTTTACTGAAGTGTTGTGTCTACAGCTAGGTACAAAATTCACACACACAATTCTACTCACTGCGAACTTCAAGAGAGAGAGAGAGATGTTGATTTCTAAATTAACCACCTTTGAGACTGTAGAGCTACAAGATGCATTACCTAAAGTGGAAACTACATTTAAGGCTACTGTTCACAATGACAAGAGGACTTTATCTAGCCTTGCGAGCACTAGTAGAGGTAGAAGACATGCAAATCTTGGAGAATATGTTGATGATTGGGTTGAAATAGAGGAATAAGAGAGAAAGTTGGACAAGCTTGTGGCTCTAATCAAAAAGAGGGAAAATAAAGGTAAGGGTAAGAGGGTATGTTTGAAGGAAAGTTGCCCCTAAAATGTTTTCCTTGCAATAAAATTGGTCACTTTGCATCTAGATGTCCTACTAGGGTTCCTAAGCACAAACCTAAGTTTTTCAAAAAGGATAAGAAATGTTATTATGCTAGTGATGGTTGTTAAATAATTGAGAGGGGGGGGGTGAATTAGTTAAGTCCATTTATCCTACTGTCCCAATTCACTCTCAGATGTATAAAAGGAATTTCAACAAATAAACTAAACAACTTAGTAAAAAGTTGTTTGTGTCTTTCTGATTCATTAACCGACTGTCAGATAAATTCTCTAGTATATATCCTGATCTGACCAGTAAATATAATGTGTAGAGTAAAATAAAAAAACATCACATGCATACACATTTAACACTTAATTTTTAACGTGAAAACCCTATTAGGTGAAAAACCACCTGGGACCGGTACCCAAAATATTTTCACTCTTTTGAAGTGAGCTTGGTTAAGATTCAACCCTGTTAAAGGTTACAAAACATACTATAAGGTGTGACCTTATTAGAGGATTTATCAATAATAGTTCTCTATGACCATACATTCACTTGGGTCAACAAGAAAATAATCAACATTCATTGACTATCATTAAGAAATAAACAAAGATTGTTAAGTCTCAGTTGGTTAAGAGATTTTTTATTTATCAATGGTTAGAATGCAACAGTAAATGACTTGATTCAAATGTAACTTCCTTTACAGATATTTAGATCTATGCTAAGCTCAATATACCTCTAGCCATCATAATAACTTCAATTTCCTTTTTATCATCCAACTCTATTATGCTTGGTTATCTTATTCTGATGCTCGGTGTAGTATGTAAAATTTCTCAAATCTTGCTTCAATCTGTCTGACCAGCTTCACATGAATACAATCTTCTCCTCATGTGCATACATTATTTTGAATCTCTTGTCTCCTTATATAAACATGATAAACTATTTTCTTTTCAGCAATAGATTTTTCCTCTTAATCTCCATCATTGATTTTGTCTCTTTAACCCTCCTCGGAACTTGTGTCTTAACACATTTTCAATCTTCATCATCTGATCTTCCTTGAATCTTGTCAATCATAGATCTTCATAACAAAATTTATCTTTATCCTCAGAATCTTCCAGATTTGTCTAGCTCATCATCTTAAGTTGACAATCACATGTTCCTCCTTATTTCTCCTACTCGGTCAATACCATGATGTTTCAATGACTTCTTGCTCAGTTAATACCGCACTCGGTATACACTACACTTGCTCAATGTACACTACATCTAATCAGTGGATACTAAGTTATTCATATAATGATCACATTAACTTGTACATTCTTGACCTTCAATACTTAACATAATCATGTAATGCAATCAAATCACTATCAAAATAGCATAGACTTATCAATAAGTTACACAATGAATACCATATTCATATCTTACTCATACATCTCATTTCCATGTTAATATCTCATTCCTTCACCAATACAACCTTCTTTAGATATTTGCAACTATCATGATAAGTACAGTCAAAACTAGTTGACATCAATGATAATATAATAACTAGTCTAATGTCTCACATATACTTTAGTAGCTCGTTGATCATCTTCACATTCTCCATTATGTTCTTCAAGTAGTTTATCAGTTGTAATCTAACAAGCTCTCCCTTTGACATTGATGGAAATACAATATGAAATATGTCATAGAATACCAAACATCTTAAGTGTCTAGAAATTGGTTTTGATGCTCTCTCTTAGTTTATGCATTTAATATGTTTAATCATTACACACTCTCCCTTTCAGTTAGCTTCATTCCTAACAGATATTTCATCTCTTCATCTCTCCACTATTTCATATTTCATGATAATCTCTCCCTTTGACAGCAATGCCAAAAAGGATCATCTCTTCAATAGCCAAATAAGTATCTTAGTTGTTTCTTGTAGATTCTTGTACCTTGCATGTATAGATATTCAATTTCAGCTTGTCTTGTCACTTTCTTCTTCTTCACAACCTTAGGAATCTCAAAGTGTGAACATTATGCATCAAAATTAATCAGATCTTTTGATAGAGTATAGGTTGATGCAACCCCGTATCACCTTAGTGACTATTAGATCTTCTGATAAATAATTCTCAATTATTCAAATGTATCCTTCGGTAAGGGTTTTGTGAATATATCAGTAAGTTTTTTGTGTGACTTCACATATTCTAATTTGACCTATTTTTCCTGAACTTTCTCCCTTAAGTAGTGATATTTAATAGATATGTATTGTCACAATAGATTATCACTAGATTAGTGATTTCTTCATTCATACCTTCCAACAATTTCTTTATCCATGTAATATTTGAACAATTAGCTGCAACAACTACATATTCAGCTTCAGCATTGGACTAAAAAATGCATCCTTATTTCTTGCTTATCCATGTTACTAATCTTTCTCCTAAAAAGAATACTCCACAGTAGTGCTTTTTCTATCATCAATGTTTCCTACCTAACCAGCATTTGTATAAAATTTAAGTTCAAAATTGCCTTCTTTCTTATACCATAATCCATAGTTTTCAGTGTTCTTTAGATATCTCAAAATTATTTTCACAACAGTCATGTGTGACTCTTTAGGATTAGCAAGAAATATAGGTAAAATTCCAACAACATGTGCAATATTTGGTCTACTATGCACAACATACATCAATTTTCCAATCATGGATCTATATAAAGTTTGATTTACCTTTGTTGACTTGTCATCCTTGGTCAGCTTACATTTAGTTACTATAGGTGTACCAACTAGTTTTGAGTCTTTGATACTGAATGTCTTCAAAACTTCTTTAATGTACTTTGTCTATGTGATATAGATGCCTTCCTTTTGTTGTTGCATTTGCAGACCAAGAAAGAATTTGATCTCTCCAAACATCGACATTTCAAAATATTTTCTCATTTCATTAGAAAAAGACTTACACAAAGTATCATGACCTCCAAATATGATATCATCAACCAAAATTTCAGAAATAAGAATCTTATCATCAATTTCACATTTTAGATATAAATTGTTGTTGTCACTTGTTCTTACAAATTCAATTCTTATCGAGTAAGAGTGCAGTCTTTCATACCATGCTCTTAGTGCTTGCTTTAGTCCATAAAGTGCCCTGTGCAGCTTACAAACCATGTTTTTCTAATTAGGGTCAATAAAACCTTCAGGTTGTTCAATGTATACCTCTTCTTCAAGTATCCCATTCAGAAATGCAGATTTCAAAGCCATCTGATATACCTTTAATTTTCTATAAGCAGCATATGCAAGTAGTATTATCACTCCTTCAAGTCTAAAAATGGGTGCAAAAGTTTCTCCATAGTCAATTCCTTCTTCTTGTGCATAACCTTTGCAGAATAATCTTGTACTTTTGTTCCTTGTTACATCTTCATTCTCATTCAATTTGTTTCTAAAAATCCATTTGGTGTCAATCATATTTTTATCTTTAGGTCTCGGTACCAATGTCCACGTGTTGTTCTTATGTATTTTCTCAATCTCTTCATTCATTGTCTTAATCCAATCATCATTTTCCAATGCATCCTTAACAGTTTTAGGTTTAAATTCATAAACCAAACATGTCTTATTCCTGAACATACTTTTAGTCATCATTCTTGCTCCTTTGTCTCCAATTATATGATTTTGTGGATGGTGCCTTCTCACATATTTTTCTAGTACAGGCTCAAATCTTTGTTCTTCAATGTTTTCACCACTCAGTGCATGATCCTCGGTAATTATTTGTTGTTGCTTGGTCTGTAAGGATTGTTGCTCAATAGTAGTATTTTGTTGCTCGATGATACCAAGTTATTGCTTGAGTAGAGTTTCAGGGTCTTCTATGTAAACAAATCTACCATATTCTTTTGGTTCTTTCTTGCTTTCTTCATGATTGTTTTCTCCAAACTCATCAAATCTCACATTTTCAATTTTAATCATTTTGTTAGTAGTCTTATTCAAAAATTTATAAGCATTACTCCTAGTAGAATAACCTAGAAATATGCCTTACTCCTAGTAAAATAACCTAGAAATATGCTTTCATCACCTTTATTGTCAATTTTTCTATCTTTGTCATCTTTCAAAATGTAACATCTACTTCCAAATATTCTGAAGTAACTCACATCAGGTCTATAACCATACCATATCTCATAAGGTACCTATTGGCTCTTGGTTTAGCAAGATTTTAACAACCTTGGAAATGTAGAGATGTGTTGGAATTAGGAGAGATAGGTACTGAGAGGGGAGGGGTGACTCAGTGCCTCAAAAACTTTACTTGTAAACTTTTTAGATCTATAACTGAAAATAGTGATAACCGACCAAGATAGCTTGTATCTAATTGCATGCATCAATCATTCATTTAAATGCTGAAAGTAAATAACATGAAATCAAATAACAATCACATGACACAAGTATTTTGGTAATGCAAAAACCCTTGTTAGAAGGTAAAAACTGCGGTGGGGATGACACCCACAAATTCTTTACCACTGCAGATAGAAAAGGTTTTCCTATTAGGGCTACAAGTTTTGATCACTTCTGGTGATCTTACCCTATTAGGAGTAACATGTTAGATCAGCTAGATCTACCTAGTTATAGGATTTAAACAACACTACTGAAGTGTGCACTTAGTTAAGAGATTTACATAAGACTGTTAAGTCTACTCTGCTAAGAGATTTTTATCCAAAACTATATTACAATTGTTAGAAAGCAATAGGCAATTTATCTGCTAATTGACAACTCAATTGTTTGATATAGATCTATAAATCCTAAATCTATTTCACCTTTTCTGTGATGAATCTCTACTCTGAACTGCTCGGTAGCCTTTTCTGATTCTGCTTAATCTAATATCCTCGGCACTCTATTCTTCTCTTGATAAATGATAGACTTGAAGTTAGGCAAATGCTTCAAGTGATCCTCAATTCATATCTCAGTTCTTACATTAGTTCACACCACAAATGATGAAAACTTATATTTATATAGCGATTTGCTTTTGCCGCTTTAACAAAATTAGGTTACACAACATAGACATAACCCTAAGATCTATGGTGTACAAAAATGACCTAGATCAACTATTACATAAGATATACATTGCATTTAATCAATATCATGACACTAAATGTTCCTTGATCTTGGTAAACCATTTTATGATCTGTTGTAACCATTTGCATAGAAGAATGTGCCTTTACTAATTACTATGCTATTTTCTATGATCATCGGTAAACACTATATAGACTGCTCAGTGTATATTGATGCTTAGTGTTTACAGTCTCTCAGTGTCAGTAGGCGTTGGTGTCAGTGAAGCCATTGCTCGGTAAACTGTGTAGTACTTTGGTGTATATGCTTTACCGACTAGTCTATCTTGCTTCTGGTTACTGACTTGCTTAATGTAGTTGACCGACCAATACCCTTTGATATCCTTTGATACTAATGAAAACCTTGAATGCAAAATAGAGATAACAATCTTCCCCTTTGGCATTAGTATCAAAACTCTTAATGTATATAGACAAAATTTTCTATATATACCTTGTATGTCCAAAAAAATTATTTACTTTACTCCCCCTCGGTGCATGCTCCTGGTAGTATGTAGTATACTTAGCGACTATGTACATATTTGGCATAATGAATTATACATTGCTTTCCCCCTTTTTGATAGTAATGCCAAAATACAAAAAGTACAGTATACTCACATTTTGTCAAAAATATGTTGGTGGGTTTTCTTTACTAACTCCAAGAGGTTTTCCCATTCCTCTTTCAAGTTGGTGAGAGAAATATGCTCAAGACTAACTTGTGCATGCATGTCAAAGATGTTATCTAACACTAAAATTTTAGGGGTTGCAATGAGTTGTTCTGCTTTGACAATTTGTGCCTCAAATATTTTCAGGTATGGCAAGAGTTCTATTTGTAACTCAGTGACCTGATCAGTGATGCACTCTTCTTGTTTCTTCAAATTTTCTATCAACCACCTGAGTTCCTAAACTCAGTGAATGTGCTTTGAAAAAGCATTTGGCTCGGTTATAGTGGCAGTTGTACTAAGCTTGATTTCTGCTTCCAGTCCTTTGATCTTTTCACTGACATCCACAGTGAAGGTTTCTATAATACAAAGCTTTAGTAGGAATTGACAAATTAGCTGGGTGAGATATTTGATCTTGGTGATTTCCTCAGATAATTTGACCTTCTGAATTGCCACTTCTTGGCTAATTTTCTCTCCCAATTTATCTTGGATTCTAGATTCTGCCCTTTCTTCAATTTGTTTATCTGCGTTGATGTCTGGGGTATTGATCTTCTTGGCAAGTGTAGCAAGTTGATCTATGATAGGAGTATCCTCATCAATATTCACCTTAGGTACTACCTACTATAGGATATCCCTCACATTAGTTAATACTTCTTTTCATTTGTGTTCTTGATTCCACTTCTCTTGAGCTACCTTTCTTGAGCATAATTCCCCATATTTGCTTAGTTCTTCGGGGCTTAGGGTCCTCGGGTCACACTTAGGAATAGTTATCACTTAATCTAGGGTGACCAACCCTTTTCATTTCTTTTTCTTCTTCTTCTTTGGTGGTTATTTCTTCTTAGTAAGCTTGTCTCCAGTCTTCAGAGTACCCTTCCCGGTTGACACACTTTCTTCCTTCTTCTGCTCCTTGGTAGGTGTAGTCTTGGTTGTTTGTGTGGGATTCTTAGTTGCAGTGTCAAGTGGGATCACCTCAGGTTCCTTTGTCTCATCTGGTGCCTTTGTTTTAGTGGACTCTGCCTTTGTTTTGTTAGGCTCATCTGTCTCTGTAGGTTTCTTAGTTTCTTGTGCCCCTGTGGTGTCTTTGGTTTGCTTGGGGTCTGAGCCGTCGGGTTGTACTTGTGAAATAATTTCTATTGCTTTGGTAAGTACATGAATTTCACTTAGTAATGATGTGAATGCACATTTAGCAACGTGTGCTTCATCTTGATTTGGTGCAATATTCACATCCTCATCATCCTTATCATCAGGATCACTGTTTGTGATGTCCTCAATGAGTACATCATCATCGGTTTTCTTCTCCAGTTGGATCTTTACTGGATCCGGTGCATCCTATGAAACACTTATTTCTTCTTGTTTCTTGGTGATATCAATTACCTCGATAACTAATATACCGGTATTCTTTGACTTTGTTCCTATGTCATCATCAATAAAAATACCTTTGCCTTTGGAATTTTGTCTCTTTTTAGACAGATTTAGAAATGCTTTTTGCTCAGCCTTTTCTTCGGCCTTAAAAATTGATGTCCATAGTGAGTCACTTGTTACATCCATGTCTACCACATTTTCATCTAGTATCATCATGGCTTAGTTTTTAACCATAAATCTTGCATGATATTTAGCCATGTATTCATTAAGCTCTCCATAGCTTAGATGTGGGGTTGTCCGAACTAGAGATCTCTCTCTTTTTCTTTTCTCGGTGTCTAATGCAATAGCCCATTTTTTATTTATCCTGTCATCCAATGACTTCGGTAATCTACATGCAAATTCCATTGGAACTCTCTTGAATTTGATCATCATTTGGATGACTACCTCTTCTAGCTTGGTTTGATCCTTGATGGACATCTTGTCAAATTTACCTATTTCTGGATCAGCTAGGTCTCCATTTTCAATTATGTCTTAAATAACTTCATCTATTGTTCTTACCTTGTTGCTGACCACCTTGAATTGATTAATTTCATCTTTCCCTTCATCCTCACAGTCTTCCTTACTTCTTATTAGTCTTCTCCTCTTCTTTAGCGCCTTAGCTACAACTTTTCCTCTTCTCTTTCCATAAGTTCTCATTGGTGTAGATGCCCTTACTTTTGTGACTTTTGTTGCTGCTTTCTTTGGAGAGGATGAGGTTGCAGTTGAAGATCTTGTCCTTGTACCTTCTTGTACTAGAAACTACTCCTATTGTTGAACTTTGGTTGGAGGAACCAGTGTGGGATCTTTCTTTTCTTCAAACTCGGTATCCTCACTATCATACAGTTTATCAACCAATTGTAACTGATCTTCAGTTGAATCTTTAATAGGTGACTCCACAAGTGAGTCAGGTGCATCACCAAACTTAGCAATTAGGTCTTTCTTCATCTTCTTTTCCCTTCTAGACATTTTACCAATCTCTATGCGTGTTGTGATTCGAGATTTGGCCTCTTCATATGTTTCGAACCTAGTGGCAGTGGGGTCTTTTGGTAATGCGAGCAATGCATAATAGATTTCAAACTGAAATCATGGTTCATTTCATATCCCATCAGTGCCAACCATTTCACTCTAGGTTCAACTGCTCTTATCATTGTATGATCTATGTTGACTACAAAACAAATGTCCATCTCAAATTTTTCAACTAATTCCCTTGGAATTCTACTTCTTTGATGCATTTTATTTTGAAATTCTTTGAAGTATGCATCAAATACTATATTCATATTGTCTCCTAACTTACTCAACATGTTGGTAATCTGTGCCATTATCAGTTTGTCTGATTGACAATTAACTTTACCTACACCAGGTACATACTTTTGTAGAAAGAAAAATATACAAACGAGTAGTGATCCGAACTTACAGGTGTTAGACTTCTTTGTCTTTATGGTCTTCATGTTTTCCTATAGTTGATGTAACAATATCTTGGCAAGATGAACTTGGTGATCTTTCTTCATAATTTTATGTGCCATGTCTACTGCGTTGCAGGGCACGCCGTTGAGTCTGCTTGATTGAAATATTTTATACCCAATTACATGTGTTGCAAGCTTAACTGTTGGGTCTTTGATTGTAGAAATTTTCAATGCCCTTTCATCCCATTGAGCTCCAGTATTCTTTTCTACATTTATTCGAGACAAGCTACAGAAGGCTTTTGCCTTGTCGGTTGTAGGGTAACCAGTAACCCTACTAATCATTTTCTTAGTGACCTCAATTGGTTTATCTAGCCAGAATTTTCTATCATGATATTTGCTCAATATGATTCTGATCTAGTTTGCCTTGAATGAATGTGGAAAATATGTGAAACATGATAACCCTGATTCCTCAATCTTCTTTTGTTCTGGTTTGAATTTTCCATTGGGACCACAGACTTATTGAAATGAAGCAATAGTTTCAAAGTCTCCTACTTCTCCAATCTTGCAATGAATACACATTCTTAAGTCTTCAGTCAATAAAACCCTATCTGACATGCTTAAAAATGCACCCATTGAATCTATTTGTGATGAAACCTTGGGATGTGGCTTGAAATTTGGTTTGTCAAAATTTTCTCTAACAATTAGATTTACTTCCTCCTCAATACTTTGTGATTTGCTAGCAGATGATGTAGATGCCATAAATTGATTTTTAGGGTTTCAGCTAGCAGTAGGTTAACAAGATGTTTGATAGTGAATGAACTTAATCGGAGTTGTCAAAGAGTGATGTCAGTTTGATCTACAGTAGTCTTGAATCCTTTTAAAAATTTGTTAGCTCGAAATCTTCTCTGTGAAATCTTCACCTTCAAAATCGCTGTGTAAAAATGAACTCTGATTCCTGTGTATTTATAGACTTTTTGATGTTCCCGCTCAAAATTTCATGTAATCAATGCTTGACCTAACTTTGGTACATACCACCTATTAGCTCGGTGAAGACTATAATTCACTTGTCCATCGGTTAACATAGGATTTCTCTATCGGTTTGCATTGTTGTTTGGTTAACCATGTGTAGTGATTACCGATGGGTAACCAACTCTCAATCTCTCTTTCTGTTGGAGATTTTCCTTGCAGGACCAAACTTGAATCAAATGATGGGCTTGATTCTTAGGGTAGGCACTCAAGTTTGACAAGAAAACAATCCAATTGATGAGGATTGAAAGGAATCCTCCTTCTTCTTTGAGCTCCACATCACTCAGGCAGGTATTGGCTTATCTACACATTCATGACATCCTTTTGGTGAATAAAAGGCCTATAGATAGATTAGTGTGGAATAGTCTTCAAACCCCTTTAGGTAACTTATACCCCAATGAATCCAATCCTTATGCAATAGCCCTACTTGCATATAATGAGTCTAAAGACTAGAGATAAACTCCTACTACTACTACCAACATGAAAGGGAAAGGTATTTGATTTGAATGATTTAATGTTGGGTTGAAAGGACTCCTGAGACACCCTAAGTCTCTCTTAGACCAGTGCCTTATCCAATGGGTAGCAGAGTCAAATACCTCACTGTAATAGAGAGCTATGAAATAAGAAGACAATACATTGAAATATGTTGATGCCTTACACCAAACATACACCATCAATCAGACCATACTTCAACCATCCACCTGTGTACCTGAATGTTTTATCACTCATTTAAAGGATTTTAACCCTCCCCTTAGAAGAGACCTATAAACAGGCAATACATAACCAACATCCACTAGAAGACAAGCATGAAATACTCTTGATACCTCAGCTCATACACATATGAAAACCAGTCGTAGAATTAGTTGCTTATGCGAAAACAACTCTATTGTAGACACTCACTAGAAATGCAAGTAGAAAGACCATAACACCCTTGATGCCATAATCAATAAGTCTAAAACCCAAATGAAGAAAATCTGATAATAGTAAAAATGTATTGAATCTCATGCATAAAATAAGCTAATACAATCTGTATTCTATTCTCCAAACCAACAAGGGAAAGAAGAACACTCTATATGGAGAGAAAAGGAAATATCTACAGGAAATGGATCCTTCACTTGAAACAAGGATTGCAACAAGCTATAGATCATCTAGAGAAAAATTTAGGTTTGCAACCACCCAGTACAACAAGAAGAGAAAGAGTGCAGAGAAGCCTAGAAACCTGAGAAGAAATCAGGTCAAAGTTGATGTACATTTGCATTGGTTTCATCATCATAGACTAACTGCGATCACAAGTAGAAGTGATTTCTTGTTGTGGGAAGTACAACTTCAATGCCAGAGCTAGTCTAATGATTTCACGTGTACTAACCATGGAGATCTCTGACATACATCACAACCCTAGCCGCCTATGCTAAAACAATAGTCCTTTGCATTTAACTCATCATGACATCCCAAGAAGCAAGATCAGACCAGGACAATAACCCAGATCTTCTTCATCATCATCGCAACTACAACTATCCTGCAAAATCAATTCTGAGCTAACACATTCATCACAAATAGCCAACTACTAGAAAACCCTACAAAATAATGGTTGTCGCATGATCGCATAGCCAAGAAAAGGGCTATGCAAACATGTGACACACCTCCATGTCAACCCTCACTTGGCAAAAGACTATGGTAGGTAATCATTAAAATCACCAAATCACCCTGAAACCATTGGCGCCACCAAACAAATCTAATCAGGCCACTAAAACATTTAAAACCAGTCCTTCCTGTCGCAAAAACTGTCTGTAAGTTCAAACGGTCACATTCATGGCACCAAAAGTAAATCGACAGTCTAAAATTAAATCTCAAGCAACTTTATATCAGCATCATAGATCTTCATCCCTTTCCCGGGCATCGGCAAGATTAACCACAACAAAAATCTCAGTTACATTTGTGCTTGGTCGCATGATTGCAAGGCACCAAACTCACCCTTGCGATCACGTGACTGCAACCACTGAACCGTGCAACGCCAATCACAAACCCTCTGAAAAGTCATCGACCCCACCACCAATCAACGACCAATCAAAACTAAACAACTCGGCAACACTGGCACAGTGGACCTACCTTAACTCCATAACCGTGACGTCCAAACAGTGGTCACATGATTGCATAGCTAGGAAAAGGGCTATGCAAACATGCGACAAGCCTCCATGTCAGCACCATGTCACTACTCCCCACCAATGTGGTACCCTTGTTGCATGATTGCATGGCCAAAAGATGGCCCTTGTGATCATGTGACAAGGCAACAAGACTACCACCTCATCCACCCAGTCTGACAGTGGGACCACAACACTTCTTCCATCAACGGGCCCACAGTAGGTGTCAACCGGTCGCATGGTCACATGTGAAATTTTTTTGACATGCGATCATGCGACAACCAATCATTTAAAAACCCCTGAAGACCCGGGCTCACCATCTAGTCAGACTTGCGTAGTTAGGGAATGCCAACAAACAGGGTAGAAGAGCGAGATCGAAAACATCCAAGGTTTTCACAACAGTGAAGGATTGAAAACACCCAGGGTTTTCGACATTGACACTAAGGTAAATAGGGATGCAAAAACATCGAGGGTTTTCATGCAGACCAAAAGGTAGCAGGGAGACCGAAAACATCATGGGTTTTCAAAAACATTGTGGGTTTTTGACACTTAGGCAGATTCTGAAACTATTTCCTACAGACCTTGAAACTTGAATATCTCCCCGGGTTTTGCGATTTAGGAGATGCGATCTGAACTAGAGCAAGGTGACATCATGAACTACCTATGGCTAAGGGCACACACCATAAGACCAAATATATTTTCTTCACAAATTAAAACTGTGTATGCAGGCTGGCAGGACAACAAAACAAAGCTTTGGAGGGAAGAGGCCATTTTCAAAGAATTTTTGCTATGACTAGAAAATGACCCAACACTTTCACCGGCTATATAACATTGTTAGCTCATAACATATAAACCATAATGCATCTCTATTCATGCTAATTTGGTGTAAGTGCATCATGTATAAGGATCTATGTGTAAGATATGCTCATTATACATATCAGTCCCATACATACCTTTGTCACCTTAAGTGGAGTTACTGATGTCACCCAGTCCAGTGGATGAGGTTTCATCGACTGCATTACTTGACTCAGAATTCTCATTGGATGCTTTTCTCCACATAGTGTTTCTTATATTCATGATATCTGCAATAGTATGTCTACTCTCAAATACATGATTTTCTTCTGGTGCTCGGTCTCTACAGTCCTTGCTTAAATGACCAACTTTATGACAGTGCATACATGCCATTCCAGTGTGTGTCCATCTTCTTGATTATCTAGCCCATCTTTTCTTGAAACAATTTGTAGCAATGTGCCCATACCTTCCACATGCAACACAGTTAGTCCATGTGTTATAATCCCAAACATAAGAATTACCTCGTCTCTTTAGTTGGTAAGGCTTGCGCTATGTTTTTTGCTTAGGAGTCCATACTTGCTTCATTTTTTCCTTGCATTCCCTTGCAGTGTGTGCATGCTTATTATAGGTATAGCATAACTTCTCCATAGTAGTATTGTTAGCATCATTGTTTAGCTTAGTTCTACATTCATAAGCTTGATGTCCATACTTTCCACAGTAGTAACAATAACCATCAAATTTAGGAATAACATGAGGTTTACCTTGTGCTCTGCTTCTACATTAAACATTGGAGGTGTGACCTAGTTTTCCATAGTGATAACATGTCAGCACCTTTGGTCTTCGATTTTGATTGTAGTTGACCTTTTCAGTTTGTTGTGATGATTCTCCTTCACCAGTATAACCTATACCAGCTCTACTCCCAAATCTTCTTTGATTAGTCAGAAAGTAATCAATATTCTTGGAACTGTCCTCAACTAACTTCTTCATTTCATTGTGCTGCTTTTGTATCTTGACTTCATTTCTTAGCTTTTCATTATCTTCTCTGAGTCTTGCAACATCTTCTAATCTTCTTGACAATTCTTCATTTACTCGGTTGACCTCTTGATTCACAGTCATCATTTGATTAGATACTTGGAATTGCCGATCAGTAAGTCTTTGTATTTCACCTTCCTTAGCTTGAAGTTGTTCAGTCATTTGTCTTTGGTCTTCAATAGCCAAATTCCTGTCTTGTTCTGCTTGTCTAGCTTTGTTCAATATTTCTACCATTCTCAGCATTTGAGTTTCTTGACCGATTTGAAGTGCTTTCACTTGTTCAAATAGATGTTGATTCTTTTCAGATAGGTCAAAGATTATGCTTTCAGATCCATCATAAATGCTTTCAGAACTGTATCCAATATGATCAAATATATCATCAATAGGTTCTTCATGGTAACCAATTTCACTTTGCAGAATTGAAAGGTTCTTCCTTTCAACCAATAATTTCTTCAGTTCTTCTTTAGCTTGCTTGTATTGTTCCACAAACATCTGCATTTGTATCTTCTGATTCTCAATAGTCTTGTCAAGCTTGTATCTCTCCATGACTTAGATCTTTACCCTTCAGTGGTTAAACTATCCAATAAGAGAAGTAAGCTCTGATACCAATTGTTGGAATTAGGAGAGATAGGTAATGAGAGGGGAGGGGTGAATCAGTGCCTCAAAAACTTTACTTATAAACTTTTCAGATCTATAACTAAAAATAGTGATAACCAACCAAGATAGCTTGTATCTAATGCATGTATCAATCATTCATTTAACTACTAAAAGTAAATACCATGAAATCAAATAACAATCTCATGACACAAGTATTTTGGTAATGCAGAAACCCTTGTTAGAAGGTAAAAACTATGGTGGGGATGACACCCACAAATTCTTCACTACTGTAGATAGAAAAGGTTTGCCTGTTAGGGCTACAAGTTTTGATCACTTCTAGTGATCTTACCCTATTATGAGTAACATGTTAGATCAGCTAGATCTACATAGTTATAGGATTTAAACAACACTACTGAAGTGTGCACTCGGTTAAGAGATTTACATAAGACTGTTAAGTCTACTCTGCTAAGAGATTTTTATCCAAAACTCTATTACAATTGTTAGAAAGCAATAGGCAATTTATCTGCTAATTGACAACTCAATTGTCTGATACAGATCTATAAATCCTGAATCTATTTCACCTTTTTTGTGATGAATCTCTGCTTTGAACTACTTGATAGCCTTTTTTGATTCTGCTTAATCTAATATCCTTGGTACTATGTTCTGCTCTTGATAATTGATAGACTTGAAGTTAGGCAAATGCTTCAAGTGCTTTGTGATTCATATCTTAGTTCTTACATTAGTTCACACCACAAATGATGCAAACATATATTTATATAGTGATTTTCTTTTGCCACTTTAACAAAATTAGGTTACACAACATAGACATAACCCTAAGATCTACGGTGTACAAAAATGGCCTAGATCAACTATTACATAAGATATACATTGCATTTAATGAATATCATGACATCAAATGTTCCTCAATCTTGGTAAACCATTTTATGATCCGTTGTAACTCTTTGCATAGAATAATGTGCCTTTACTGATTACTATGTCATTTTCTATGATCATCGGTAAACACTGTATAGACTGCTCGGTGTATACTAACGCTCGGTGTTTAATGTCTCTTGATGTCAGTAGGCATTGGTGTTAGTGAAGCCATTGCTCGGTAAACTATGTAGTAATTTGGTGTATATGCTTTACTGACTAGTCTGTCTTGCTTCTGATTATTGACTTGCTTAATGTAGTTGACCGACTGATACCTTTTGATATCCTTTGATACTAATGACAACCTTGAATGCACAATAGAGATAAAAAGATGCAGCGATGGGGTAGCTTACTTCCCACAACTAGTACATTCATACAATAACAAGGACCAATGAACAAAGCACAAAGGCTTTCTACTTTTTGAACTCTGCAAAATTTAGGCGGGTGTACCTAGGATTAGGATCACTTAATTTTCCCTTTTTCACTAATCCTCATAGAGTAGATGTGTGCCCATAATACTTATTATTATTTGTGACATAAAGGGATAGGGTGTGAATCTAAACACACTACCGATCTACTCACAAACAAAGTAGGGGCTTTAGCTATTAAGTCCACAACTATTGTCTTAAAGATTTAGAATTTGATTTGTTTTGGTGGTAGAACTGATAGACAAGAATAAACATCTATTAGACAAAGTGTTTGTGATTAGTCCCTTATCCATCGGGTATATTCAGAACAATTCCTCACTGTATTGTTCATTCTTATCATTCACTTTTCAAATGAAAATCAAATTGAGAACCTCACTGCTTATAAATATCCTCCTTAATACTCTGCAATTCTGTTAGATTATATCAAGCATTTACTTAAATCTTCAAGTTAACAACAAAACATATCAAAACATACAAAATTATGTCTGCAACTATTAATATTGAGGTCATCAACTCACAAGACAATAGGAAATTACAAACCTTTAAACATGAGACAAGATTCAAAGCAATTCTTTAAATTCCTTGTATAAGTTTCCACAAACTGATACAGGAGTGATTTATTGATAATAGAATATTCCACAAAATAAATAAGAAAATTGTAGATTCATTAAGATCTTTGTAAAATAGAGAGGTTACAAACCTCTTCTACCAATCCTTGAATGCAAGCCTATAGAACTGAGTCTATCTTTGGTCTCTTGCAAATGATTCTTTTTCTCAACCCCAAAAAAGAACTCGCTCTAAATGACCTCGGGAATCCCTTTATATGAACAAGGATTTCTACAAGCTTAGGGTCATTTAGGGAAACATTAGGGCAACATTGTCACTTCAACAACATGAAATCAAGAAGCAACTTATTACAGAAGGGACAAGGAAGAAATCCTAAATTAATAAGAAAATATCAGAGACAAATCTGATATCTTTTACATTGTGGAAACCCTAGCAGTCAAACTACAAATCAGGGCATGATTCTCTATATCCCTACAAAAAGAACAAATCACAAATATCTTATTTGCCACTCCGCATCTGAGACTTGAATCCCTTGATAACTTGTTCAAACTATAACTGCTGCATCTAGAAGCAACCACCTACAAATAATAAATTTAGGGCGACAAGAAAATCTAATCTGATCACAATTAGCCCAACTACTAGTAAGTCCATTCAATTTCTCAACTGCAAAGTATCATTTATGGCCCAAGAAGAATAAAAAATGATCATTTTTTCCTCTGGCATGCTGTCATCTCTATTTTCTACAAACCCTAGCTCAGAAAATTCAAATATATGACTGACAATAGTTAATTTATCAATTTTAAAACATGATCGTCAATCCTAATCTTTTCCTGGCTCATCGAATGGTTCTCATAAATTGACAACAGTCAATTGATCCTTTGAAAATGTTCAGCCGCATCATCATTATTTTGTGACCAATTAGAAACAAACACTCCAACACATCTGGCAACTATCTTTATCTTTAACCATAGCAAGCACCTTAACCTTAAGTCATCTAGTAAATACACAACTGAAGGAATTCGCTAGGTTGCACAAAATTTCACTTAACCTGGGTATGGTCTAGAGATTAGGCAACAAAGGCATTGACATGATCTCTCAATCTTTTCATTAACTGGGGTTTCATCCAGCGAACTGGCGACCACTGTCCGATCTCATCTGAATCTACAGCCCATGCTGAATTGCCAAATGTTTATCTTAACTCAAACTTTTCCTCGTGAATACGTGAATGAACAAATCTCATAATTGCTGAACCTTTTGCCTAACTCAAGTTTAATCATACAATCCAATGAAAACCTTTATCTCTAAATCACTAGATATATCTCTTAACCTTGGTTTAATCATGAGATTAAACGCCATTTGTTGATCTAATCCTTCATCTACGGTTATCGCTAAATCTCAGAATGTTTCAAGACTTGACTGTTCCTTTTAGTGACTTGGAGATAACCACGTTTTCCAATTCACTCAATGTTTAGTACTTAACCACTAGGATCATGAGATTATGCGAACACTTAGTTGCTTAATCACTGAATACAAGACTTAACTGCCATAATTAAACTTGACGTTAACTTTGACTTAACCCGGGCCCATCTAGAGATCATGTGACTAAATAAAACTCAAAGTTGCTGGATATTTATCTTAACTATGGCCACATTCTGTGAATAAGCACCAACCATCGATCCTAATCAACATCGACAGTCCATGTTTTATCTCTAAGTGCCTTGCACACTTGACCATATGTTTTGGAGATTCAACGACTGAAGGAAGCTATAACCTGTAACACCCCAAAAATGGGCTATAGGTTCATTAACCTCCTATATCAACATATCGAACGAAATCGACATCAAAGTCCTAACCTAAGGCACATCTAAACATCATTGAATCCTAATTGATTATCATAAATTTTGCATCGGGGTATATTCCTAGCAATATTCCTATTTATCCTAATTATCTTTAATTTAATGATTATTTGGCGATAAATCCTATTTATCCTAAAGTTTGATTAATTGAATATTCTCAATATTTAATTAATTAGATTTAATACTGCCACTTAATTGTTTAATTGAATTTAATTCTATTTATTCCTAAATTGTATTATTTAATTTTGACAATAAATCCAAAATCCTATGAATAATTGATTAAATTCTTATTTAATTAATTAAAGCAAGTTGTCAATTTTCAATAATATTGTTTTTGATTAAAAGTTTGAAAAATGATTGATTAACCCATAAATCAATTGTTTTATTTTTCAAAATCAGTTAAGTTGGAAATAAATCACTTTATTATTAATTAATTCATATTAAAACATGCACAATCAAGAAAAGAAGATAACTATCAATTATCAATTAAATCAAAAACTCTATTTTGAGTTCAACTCTGCTTTTG
Organism: Chamaecyparis obtusa; assembly: GCA_027943335.1. NCBI lineage: Eukaryota > Viridiplantae > Streptophyta > Pinopsida > Cupressales > Cupressaceae > Chamaecyparis > Chamaecyparis obtusa. Next base: position 1,301,771 of record BSBK01000589.1, read on the forward strand.
CATGTTTTTGTGAGTTAATTATCCTTTATTTAAAAATAATTCAAAAATCAACCTGAGTTATTTGAGTGATTTATGGCTTTCTTCCATGCATCCTCAAAGCCCTGGATTTCTATAAATCAAGGCTTTAGCTCTTCACAAATCATCCACAAGAATTGCATAATCACACTGCCGAATTGGAGACTGAAGAATCATCTTTGCGAATCCAAGCTTTGTGAGATCAATATTGCATAGTTTTTCATATCATATTAGTTTTCATTTGTTAGATCATGTAGCATATCATAGCATATCAGTTTTTACATATCATAGATTTCATATCATTTTTCATCTTATTGCATCTAAAAAAAAAAAGAAAAAAGATTAATTGCATTCATATTTCATATCAGTTTTGCATTCAAATCCTTCATTTAGGTGTCGTCAAGGTCATTGATCTTGATAACAATATGAGAACATCATACTCGCACCTATTAGAAGGCAGTAAATCACCTGGTTAGATTAGTTTCAATTCATTGCATGATTTTGATTTTTGCTAACCTCTAATGTTTTACTGAAGTGTTGTGTCTACAAATCAGGTACAAAATTCACACACACATAACCACCTACTGGATCGCTAGATGTTAAGCCACTAACTTCCAAGATTAGGAGAATACATGAATGCTTCATTCATGAGATCGCTAGATAAAAACAACTAGCTACCCGGGCTTCAGAGATCACGCAAACAAAGGAAAAGGAGAAGGCATGTGCAGAAAGAGAATTTAAGTGACCAGGAAAAAATGTAACGAAGAAATAGAATTGGCTAGGGTTTTTGGACTTAGATAAATTTTATGAAACCCTTGGACATAGATAAACCCTATTTCTGATACACTTTCAAACTGCAACATCTCACTAGTTTTTGCATTTGAGCACATGCGATCTTAACTGGAGCTTGCATACACTTTGAACTATCCTTGACTCAGTTCGCAAGTGATAAAACATCATATATCTTCTTCATTGATAAAAAATGTGTTGCAACAAGACATGGCAACTTACTTAGGGTTTTGCTGGAATAGACCATTTTCTTAGGATTTTGCATTTTATAGGAAAATGGGCTAACAGTACCTTGTTTATCTCTTTCTTTAGTTGTACTTAGTTTAGTGTGTAAACAACAGTACTAAAAGACTCTCCATTAAGTTTGTGCAACATCTTTTTCAATCATCAGTGTTCTAGCACAACCAACAATTGATTTGCTTCTTCTTTCAACAATCCCATTATGTTGTGGAGTTCTCAATACAAATATGCATCTCTTAATTCCATGCTCATTACAAAATTTAGTAGACTCATCAAAAATGAATTCACCACCTCTATCTGACCTCAAACATTTAAATTTCTTACCACTTTCTTTCTCTACTTTTTCTTTGTACCACTTAAACATTTTGAAAGCTTCTGATTTTTCTTTTAAGAACATGACAATCATCATCCTAGAGAAATAATCAACAAATAAGATAAAATATCTATCTCCATAATAACTCTAAGTTGTCATTGGACCACATAATTCGGTGTGAACTAACTCCAAAATAGGATTAGATGAATATTGTTTTCTCTTGAAACTAGACTTTGACATTTTACCTATTTGACATTGTTTGCACATTACATATAGTCAAGCTTAAATATACTCGCTAAACTTCTAACTTTCCTTTTCTTACCGATCTTAACCATGCTGTCAAAGTTCATAGGACATAACCTCTTGTGTCGTAACCAAACATCATCATTCCTAGCCAATAAACAAGAAGTTTCAACATTATACAAATATAATAAGTTACCTTTTGATTGTTCACCAAAACTGATCAATTTTCCATCCTCATTATAGATCTTTACTTTTCTTTTCTCAAATGCAACTCGGTGATTTGTGTTATTCATCTATGCTACACTTAATAAATTATAGTTAATTCCTTTCACCCAATAAGTATTTTTACATTTGATCTTATTATTCAAAAATATAGATCATTTACGTTTTACTTGACAAGGTGTATCATTTCCCATTTTCATAGATCCTCCATTATAATGTTCAAGATATTCAAATGTATCTTCATCACTAGTCATATGATGTGTGCAACCACTATCAATAATCAAAGTATAATTTTTTATTACTTTAGAAATAAGTGCCTTTTCAATATATGTTTCTTCTTCTTCATAATCTTCCTTTAATGCAACAAACACCACTTCTATTTCATCATCAGTTTCAGACTCGGTGTCATCATCTTCATTTTCAACTAGGTAGCACACATTTTTACCTTTATCTTTGTAGTATCGGTTGTCTCTGTTACCTCTTTGTTGGTTTCCTATGTGATCTCAATAATATCTTATGTCATTCTTCCTTTCATTTGATCTTTCACTTGTCCTCTCATCATCTTTCTTGTTAGGACATCTTACATCAATATGATTAATCCCTTTACATTTAAAACATACCAAGGGTATTTTACCTCTTTATCTTCCTTTGCCTTTCGGTAGCCTTCTAGTCATTAATGCTTCAAGTTCATCAAGCTCATCTTCTTCAGCTTCAGTGTCACTTTCATTTCTTATCTTATGTCTACTGCTTGATCTTCCAATATTCAAATATGATATAAATGAAGATTCTACCTTAGGTAAAATACTATTAAGTCTCACTTTATTAAGAGATTTTGTTTGTAGCAATGGTTAGAATACAATAGTAAATGACCTGATTCAAATGTAACTTCCTTTGTTGATATTTAGGTCTATGCTAAGCTCAATATACATCTGGCCATCATAATCTTTTCAATTTCATTTTTATCCTCCAACTCTATTATACTCTGTTATCTCCTTCTGATGCTTGAAGTAGTATGCATAATTACTCAGTTCTTGCTTCAACCTGTTTGACCAGCTTCACATGAATACAATCTTCTCCTCATTTTCATACATCATTTTGAATCAATTTTCTCCTTATATAGATATGATAAACCATTTTCTTTTTAGCCATAGATTTTTCCTCTTAATGTCCAATGTTGGTTTTGCCTCTTTAACCTTCCTTGGAACTTGCATCTTAACACGTTTTCAATCTTCATCATCTGATCTTCCTTGAATTTTGTCAGTCATAGATCTTCATAACAAACTTTATCTTTATCCTTGGAATCTTCCAGATTTGTCTAGCTCGTCATCTTAAGTTGACAATCACATGTTCCTCCTTACTTCTCCTTCTCGATCAATACTATGGTGTGTCAGTGACTTCCTGCTTGATTAATATGCACTCGGTATACACTACACTTTCTCGATGTACACTACATCTACTCGGTGTATACTAAGTTCTTCATATACCGACCACATTAACTTGTACATTCTTGATCTTCAATACTTAACAGAATCATGTAATACAATCAAATCACTATCAAAATGTCATAGACTCATCAATAAGTTACACAATGAATACCATATTCATATCTTAATCATACATCTCATTTCCATGTTAATATTTCATTCCTTCACCTATATTACCTTATTTAGATGTTTGCAACTATCATGATAAGTATAGTCAAAACTAGTTGACATCAATGACAATATAATAATGAATCTAAAGTCTCACATATACTTTAATAGCTTGATGATCATCTTCACATTCTCCATTCTTTTCTCCAAGTATTTTATCAGTTGTAGTTTAACAATGATATTTTTGACGATTCTACAAATGATGAAGATGAGATTTGATTTGTTGCAATTAAGGATGAAGAACCTGTTCCTGAAGAGAAAGCTTTAGTATCCCATGTGGAAAATAAATTAGAATGGATTATAGATAGTGGTTTCTCTCACCATATGACTAGTGATAAAGATAGATTTGTTCAACTAAACAAAAATGATGGTGGAGTGGTTAGATTTGGTGATAGGAATCCTAAATTGATCATTGGTAAAGGATCAATCTCTCTTGATGGAAAAAATAACAACGATGATGTTTTGTTTGCTGATGGCCTTAAACATAACTCCTTGAGTGTTCAATAGCTTGTAGACAAGGGTTACCACTTGCAGTTGAAGGATAGAAAATGTAAATTTAGAAGTAAGAAATGAGACCTGATCGCATCAGGCACAAAAATAAGAGGTAAAGTATTTCAATTGATTACTACAGAGGCTAGTTGTTTTGTGGCTAAGGTAAATGCCATTTGGTTGTGTCATAGAAGATCCTATCATATCAATTTTGATAACATTGTGAAGGCTAGTAAGATAAATGCAGTCAGAGATCTGCCAAAGTTTATCAAGCCTACTAACACTATGTGCAAATAGTGTGTAATGGGGAACACACAAAGAGAAGCTTTTAGATAAAATCATTTTTAGAAAATGGGAAGCTAGATATGATGCATACAAATTTGTGTGGTCCTACAAAGACAAGGTCCTACTATGGTGAAATATATTTCATTCTTTTTGTTGATGATTATTCCAAAATAATGTGGGTTGTTTTCCTTATATAAATGTATGAAGCTTTTGATAAGTTCAAAATTTATAAGGCAAAAGTTAAGAATGAGTCAGGTCTGAAGATAAAATGCTTGAGGTCAGATAGAGGTGGATAATTTACATCTGATGCATTTAATTCATATTGCAAAGAACATGGCATATATAGACAGACTTTCGCACCTAGAACTCCATAATAGAATGAGATAGAAGAGAGAAGGAACAAAACCATATTGGATGTTGTGAGGACTATGTTAATTGAAGGCAATGTGGCACACATGCATTGGAAGGAAGCATTTAAAACTATTTTCTACACCTTTAATTGCATTCAGATAAGAGGGGGTACTGGTAACACTCCTTATGAACTATTGTTTGGTCATACTATGTCTGTGAAATATTTCAAAATTTTTGGTAGCAAGTGTTATATCAAAAGAGATGATGAAATAGGAAAGTTTGATGAAAGGAGTGATGAAGGTATTTTTCTTGGGTATTCCACCAAAAGTAAGGCATATGGATGTTTAAATATGAGATTGAGGAAAATAATTGAAAGTGCTAATGTGAAGATTGATGAGAAGTTCTATATTCAAGAAAGGATGTATGAGTGTGATCCAATCCCTGAGAACAAGACTGAGAATAAAGAGTGTGAAAGAAGATTAAACTTATATCAGATTTTCTTATGTTTAAATTGCAATCCTATTTTATGAATATGTATATAGAATTATCTAATGACAATGTGTGTCTTTTGCAGGTCTTTGAATAAGGCTGAGTATTTTTTGATTTCTATATCTCATTCTGCCTTATTAGGTTAGCATATATATCTATCTAATGGGAATGTCTTGAGTGGACATGAATCCATAAAGTGGAGGCATGTCCACTCAAGACATGTCTCTTCATTGATGACACAAACATAATATACGAATGTCATTTTATTTTTTCTTCTTAAAAATTAGTTTAGAGTTCACAAATGCATGAAATAGATGTCAATGAGGACATATCAAATGCATATGTGATTTGGTAAATATGAATGATGCTTGATCAATGATGAAATCAATATTATTCTAATTCATACAGATCAAATATCCTCTTATTTGATAAATTTGATTGATTCAGAAAAATGATAAACAATGAGATTGAAAGTATAAATATGTCTCATCATTGATCCTTTATCTAAATGAAGCTATTATTACCTCTTAGCTAGGGAAGATAAAGAGTATAAATAAGAACACATTACAATGAATTCTGGGAGTATATTACCAAACTTGTGATAAGGGTTATCACATAACTCATGATAAGATATATCACCTAACTCGTAATGAGAGTTATCACATTACTCATGATAAAATATATCACCTAACTCATGATGAGAGTTATCACATAACTTGTGATAAGATATATCACCTAACTCATGATACAAAAGGATATATTATGCTCAATAACATAACATTCTTCTCATATATCCAAGTTATGGTATGTGCATGAACATTAAGTCTCATAATGTCTACCATAAAAATTCATGGAAAATCCATGAATGATATCAAGTCTCATGATATCAATCAAATGATCTTCTAAACATCATAAAGTCACCACCTTACAATGTTAAATACAAATGTTCATTATCTAAAAGATCATCACCTTTCAGTAATGTACACAGGGTGGGCATTAAGTCATAGAGTCACACATATGATAATAGAATTTTACACATTAAATATATTAGTACAATTCAAAAATTGAAAATTTACATTTCAAGCATACCAAGATTCTTCCTGAAGTGTTCAAATTTCACTTTGGAGAGAGGTTTGGTAATTATAGATACAGTTTGATCACATGTACTAATATACTCCAACTAGATCACATTCCTTTCTACCATGTCTCTTACATAGTGATAAGGAATCTTGATATGTTTTGATCTATCATGGAATATTGGAGTCACATAAAGATTAATACAACTCTGATTTTCATAGTGGATAATAGTAGGTTTTGAGGGCTCACTAAATAATCCCAAAACCATTTATTTGAGCCATACTACTTCTCTTGCTGCCATGGAAGCTGCAATGTATTCAAATTTTGTTGAGATTTGTGCGACTGAAGATTATTTCCTGCTTATCCATGATATCATAGCCGACCCTGAACTAAAGAACATCTTGATGTGCTTTTTTGATTAGTCACACTTCCAAACCAATCTGAATCAAATTATCCATGAAGTTTTAGGTCAACATTTCTGTATTTGAGACCATAACCAAGATTACCTTGAAGGTACCTTATTATATGCTTTACAACAACAAGATGTATCTCCCTTGGTTCATACATAAATTGACTTAAAGCATTCACTACATAACAAATATATGGTCTAGTGTTGACCAAGTACACCAAAGATCCAATCATCTATTTGTATAGGGTAGGATCAACAAATTTAGAATCTGCTACTACTTCCTTCAACTTGTGTAAATTGGTTTCCATAGGTGAGGACATAGGTCTACAATTCATCATTCCAAATCTCTTTAGGATATCAAAAGTGTACCTTCCTTGGTTCAAAATAATACCATTTGATTTCTTCTAGACTTCTAATCCAAGGAATTAGTGTAATAAACCTAAGTCCTTCATATCAAACTCTGAGGCTAGGTCCTTCTTACATTGAGCAATAAGGTGAACTTCTCCTATAATTAATAGATCATTAACAGGGTAAGTGCACAAAGATGGGGGACCAAAAATGGGGTATAAGATGTCATTTTTCCCCTAAAATCAGAAAACTTTGAACTTCAATAAAAAATTGAAGATAGTTAGACTCAAAATGTTAAGATGCGACAAGAAAAAGCATTGTAATTCTTTGAATCTAGCTCCTAAACTACTAATTTATTTTGAAAATGGTACAGATTAAGGCCCTCAAAAAGGGGGAGCACAAAAAGTGGTCCTTTTTTTTGTGAAAAAACATAACATAGTGTCTAGTGTGTTCCCCTAAAATGTTAACTTTTTTTTGAATTTTTTTTATCGCTCCAGTGAGAAGTTAGCTAGCACCACGTAGTTTATCCCACATTTTTTTGCTAATTTTTTTATGAATGTATAATTTTTTATGAATTTACAAAGTACACACATCCTAAAAATGTGAAATTTCTATGTGCTCCCCCTAGAAATCATTTAAAAGTAATTGAAAATCAAATTATTTTTTAAAGTGTGTAGAATGGAGTCTATTTTTTAAAAATGTAACTTATTGCAAAATTCGATGAACGAGCCAAAATCTATGCCCAAAATACTACACGTTGGTTTTTGACAAAAAAATGGACATACACACAAAAGAAATTAGAGATGAAAAACTTAACATAATCAAAATTCAAAATAAATTATATGGTTAGATAGCTAACAAATAGATCAACAATATCACGTCATATGATTTTAACGTTATTGAGCCATGAGTAAACCTGACGAGGAGCACACAAAAAAAGATGTGATTTTTTTGTAAGTCTACTGGAAAACATGACTCAGGCCTATTTGAATCCTCCAAGCCTTTGGATTGGATCTCCAAGGAAAATCCAAGCCTTAGGATTGGTGGATTCCAATTTCTTGAAAAGCGTGTGCTCCCTATAGGGCATGCATGCTATAGTATGAGCGCACTATGAAAATTTATGACTTCCATAGGGCATGCATGCTATAGTGCATGCACCCTATTCAAGTCATATATTTCAATAGTGAGAGAGAAAGAGTAAGAAGGTGGTGGGGGCTGTGTGTGTGTGTGTGAGAGAGAGAGAGAGAGAGAGGCTCCCTCTCTCTTTGAGTCTCTCTCTCTCCCTTATATATATCTCTCTTTATCCCTTATCTCCTCTCTCTCTCTCTCCCTTATCTCTGTTAGAAATAGGGAATACTGAGAGGGGGGGGGGTGAATCAGTATTCTACAAACTTTATCTTTTGCCCAATTATGGATATAATAGATTATCTTTATACATGCATAACATAAGAAGCTAAACAACATGCATAATAATAAAGAACTCATAACACATTATTTGTTCTTGAGGAAACCCTAGCCAAGGGAAAACCCTGGTGGGGATGGTATCGACAAAGATCCACCAATCAAAAGTATCCTATTAAGGATGTTGACCCTATTAGGAGTCTATTACAAGCATATAGTGTATCATTCATGATTAAGGGACTATAGGCCTTGTTAGAAGCCTCAACCCTATTAGGAGTTGTAGTACAAAATGTGATTACCAGATGAGCCCACTTCCCAAACAAGTAATGTACAATATACATTGATTACAAAATAGGTTAAGGTACATAACCTTATACTTCTTGCATCAATATCACTTCGCTACTCTTTCACTATCGCTATTACATATGCTCCATATACTTCGCATCATACTACTACAATTACTTGCTGCTTGTCCTTATTTTACAATTACATTTACATTTATACCAATAGATTTATCCAAGAGTTAACATCTAGGATGTCATCCCTTTATATTGTTAAGTCATTATTTTGATAAACAAAATAATCCCTTAACTCTTTACTAGTTCTGTCTTCATATTCTATCCTATCAGCTTCACACTATCTTCGGTAAAACTATCATAACTTCTTCCGTACATGCCATACTAGCTTGTACTCTGAGATGGGTGATTAATAGTCATCATAAAGTCTATGTTAAAGTGCACAAGCATTGAACTTACTCCAGTCAATGTCATAAACAAAAACTATCATCCAGGTTCACTGGTAAAACACTATCTCACACTTAGACAAATTTGCAATGCACTCTGTCATACTTGCTCTCTGACTTGTGTGATCTTCATGTGGATCATATGTTTCCATAATGACAACATCTATGCAATCAACTCAGCCAAATTTTCAACAATCTCCCCTTTTTTCATTGGTGGCAACATATGAGAAAATTGGCTAAGTGTACAACTCAAAATCTCAAAAATGTTCAAAACTATGGCCATAGTATAAAATACATACTATCCTTATAACTCCTCAAAAATTATTTCCTCTAATATAGTACTCCCCCTAAGAGTAAAAACCCTTATCATATACTATCAATTTTCTTCTATATATCTCTCCCCCTTTGACAACAATGACAAAATAAGGTAGGGAGGGTCACAAAATTGTATCACAAAAAGTTATACCTCAATTTATTTATTGCAAAGCTAGTAGGCTTGCAACACAATCTGCAAAATTTGTCTTCATGGCTTCTATCTCCTTCTCTCATGATTTATTAATGGAATCTACCACATTAAGTAGTGCGCTCAGTCCATAAGAAGCAATTTCACATGCTTGGAGGTTTTCAAAGTTAAATTTATGAAAAGATGTCTTTTTTGAAAGACAATCTTCCAATTGTTCTTCAATTATGCTCAAATTCATAGAAGCATGCTCTCTCAAAAGAGTATATCTTATCAATTTCCCATCTTTCTCATCTTGTACAACTCTGATTTCATCATACAATTTTCTAACTTTCTTCTCAACATTATAGACCTTCACATTGGGGTTAGATAGAAGGTTTGTTTCATTTAGAATCTCTACTTCCTTCAACTTTATCTTTTGATCTTCCTTAGCTGTCAAAGTCTCTGATTTTGCACACTGTATGTACAAAGATTTTCCTATTTCCAAGTGCTTCCTCAAATCCTTGATCCAGATATCAAGAGTATTGATATCATTGCTGATGTACTGACTGATGTTCAAAAGCATTCTAGCCTCATAGTCTACTTGTGCTTTCACTTTTGCAATATTAGCTAGGTGTGTGAATTCATTATCAAAGGTACTCATTACCTTATTTTCCTTCTCCATAGGGCCTACTTCTAAAATTTGTGTAGTCACAATACTTTGTAACTTCTCAGTTAGTTCCTTTAGACACCCTTCAAGACTCTTCACCTTCTTATTCTTACCAATTATTTTGTTTAAGGATGTAATCAGTTCCAACTGATCATCAATATCTACTTCTTTTCCCAAATGCTCAATCATAGATCCAATTTGAGTCTTCTTTCCAGTCTTAGGAGTAAGACTGATATCCTCTTTGGTGGGAATGAGAATTTTTTCTTTTGTAACTGGTGGTTCCACAACTGTGGTCTCTGTCATCTCTTCTTCTTTTGTAGCTTCCTATTCCTCAAAGGCCGAATTGTCAACAATGTTCTCCAAATTCTTGAATACATTTTCATCAGTATCCAAGGTGATTTGTGTACCTTCTACGTTCATTGTTTCATCTTCAATATTAATAAATAGAGAAGAGGGAATGTCCTCTTGTACTTTCTCACTTGCTTGCTTTGTTGCAACTGATGATTCTCCAACATATTCTGTCATAACCTTGATAATTGCCTGTTCAGTCTCAGAATTTACTTCTTCATACCTACCTCCCATAATCTAAATTGGTCTCCTTTTGGTTCTCAGATGGGTGCTTAGGGCCTTCATGATCTAGTTGAAATGAGCTTCATCTCTTATCTCACAAAGCTTCCTCACAAGATTTTCTCTGATAGCTATCTCTTCCTCTGAGCTCTCTTCTTTTTGTTTAGAAGTTTGTTATAAAGATCATCAGGTATTTGTCCTTGAATAGTATCAAACTTCTTGCCATTCAAGATCATATGCTTCACAATTGCATTCTCTAGATTAAGTCTATTAGTATAATCATAAAGATCATAATATTTGTTCATTCTTGCAAAGTCACCATTCTCAATAATCTGCTCATTAAGCTTTTCAACTTTTAGTTTCCAAGCTTTCTTCTTTTTAGTGACATCATCTTTAACCTCTACAATCTTTCTTAGAATAAGTTGCACTTGAGTTTTATGCCTCTTTCTTGGTCTAGTGGCACTTTCCTCAACTCTTTTGCTCCGTGTGGAGGAAGTGGATCTAGTAGACATCTTTGTTTCTATGTTCTTCTCAAGTACTTCCACTTTCACCTTTACTTGTGGTTCTTCCTGTGGCACTGCAATTGATGATAAAGGAGGGATAGACAAAACTTCCTTTTGTCCACTCTCTCTAATTTTTGCTGCTGTCTGCTTTGCTACCAAAAACTCTCTCTGTGTCATTCCTATATCCTTTAAGATTTTCTTAATGGTGCTTTCGACTCTCTTCTTAGACTACTTCTCTTCAATTAGAATCTTTGCAGAGTTGAAGCTCTCCTCAAAGGTTCCAAACCTATTACATTATGTGTCCAACTTACACTTCAATAGTTTGCTAACATACTCTTCAGTTTATACCTCAGATATTTCATAGCCAAGAGGGTCTATGAACTTTGTTCTAGGCTCTACTACTTCAATATAGGTAAGGTCAGTATCTACCATAAAACATATATCATCTTTATATTTCTCAACAAGAGACTTAGGGATCCTTGATCTGCTAGACACAATAGTCTGAAATGTCTTAATAACAAGTACTGCACTCTCATTAACACTGTCAATAACATGCCTTCTGTACACTACATTAATCCTTTCCATTGTAGTTTGTCCATCATTCCAATCATTTCCTATGGTGTAAGGAAATATCCTCAAAAGATGAAAGAACATGTATGTGATTAGGGATGAGAACCTAAACTGTGTATACTTAGTTTTCTTGATCTTCTCCAAGTTCTCAAACAATTGAATTCTAAGAATTTCACACATATCAACTGGTACCTTGTCAACGCACATAAGATAAGCTGCATGTACCATTCCAGCTGCCATGTCATCTTCTCTTGAATTTGCACAAAACTTAGTAGTTAGGATCTTGCATATGTATCTCACATCATCTTGTTTGATCTTTCTAATCACAATTCCTCTACCATTATAGGATGAATTTGTGTTATCAATGACTATTTTTCTCATTAAAAGGAATAGCTCTAGTCTTAGATAATCCAATGACTTCATGAATCAAATCAACTGTAATATCTATCACTCTATCTTCTAGCCAAAACTTTCCATTATGAATTCTACTCAAAATAATCTTAGTGCATTCTTCATTATCAAATTCATACTGTAATCCATATTTGACAATTTCATTATGTTGCAAGTATTCAAAAACTTGTTTCAGTGTCATATCCTGATTGTAAATCTTCTGATATTCATCTATGAAATCACTATCATTTATTGTCTCTAGTTTGCATCCAAGATAACTTCTAACATTCTCTAAATGTAAAACTCCATTTGGTACGGATGATAATGCAAACCTAGGGCCTTCTTCCAATGGTTCTACTAGTTCCCTTTTCAATTTAGGTCTATTCTTATCTCTGACATTGTGTATTAAGGAAACATCCATGATTTCTTCAAATGCCTTTACTAATTCAAAGATTTTTTAAGTAAAATACCTCAATTTCATGATTTTAGGGCTTGCGTAGATTTGACACAAAATTCTTCTCCAAATCCTTGCAAAATGCTTTCTATCACTGGTCTTTGATCTCCTTGACACTTGAATTCACTTTGATGATCAAATAATACTGATCATAACCTTTTATTAATTAAATCTCACTTATATCTAACATCACATTCAATTCTTTTTCCGCTTCTTTCCAAAAAGTTGTCTCTGCTAACTTGCAAAACTTAAAACTTCTTGCGATCTCGCAAAACATAATATTTTTTTTTGCGCTCTTAACCATAGCATTAGAATATCATAAACTACCTTGCATTAATTGCACAAGACTCAATTCATCATATATCTACTTCTATAATTATCTAAGTTCCTATTCTACTGCAATTTACATGAATTAAGTACTTTGAGATAGGTCAGGTAAAGATTCATTCTTACCTTTCAATACTTCACCTTCCTGATTACCTTCAATGTTGACTATGTCTCCTTGATCTGTGCTTTTGATAAACTTCACTTCATCTGAATTACTACATCATCCTTTCTGACTATTACTAGCATCTTCATTTCTTCTTGCATGATTCTTGGGGTTAGGATTAGGATGAAAAAATCTATTATTCATTTTGGAAAACCTTGCTGTATGTCCAATCTTGTTGCATATCTGACAAACAATACCATTATTTCCATATCTTGGTCCAGGTTGATTGATTTGTGATCTGCAGTTTCTAGCAATGTGTCCAACCTTGTTGCATCTATAACATACTATTCCACTTCTTCTATTCATATCTTCAGTAGGTTTCTTATCTACATTGTTAGTATTCCTAAACATTCTACTACCATGATTATTCTCAAAAAAATTAGGTTTCCTACAATCAATAGCTCTATGTCCAAAACCATGACAATTGTAACAATAACCATTAAGAGGTTTAAATTGTTTACTTTTGCAATCTCTCTTCATATGACCAATAGTATTACAAGAAAAACATCTACCTTTGAATTCTCTTTGCATACCTTTGGGTGATTCCTCTTGCTTCGGTGATTCATCTTCTTTAGGTGTATCTTTAGATTTATTGATCTCATCAAGCTTCTTCTCATCCATGCTTTCAGATATCTTTAGATTTGGTTCCTTGCCTTGCCTTCATCATCTACTTTGAAAGTGTTGAATCCAAGACCAGTCTTATCATAGAATGGTTTTTGATAAGATATTTGTTTATCAATCTTCTCACTAGTTGAATATAGCCTTTCAAGTTGTTGTTTGGATGGAGTCAGTTCACCTTTCACAATCTTATTGTATTTCTCAAGTTCATCATTCTACAAATTGACTTTCTCAAGTTTAGATGTTACTTTAGAAAGTTTAGATTTTAGTCCTTCATTTTCAGTCTTTAGACTTTCATTCTCAGATTTCATATTTGCTTCATTCTTTCCATTTCCATCTTTCAAACTAAGCTTCAAATTTGCTATCTTCAATTCATGCTTAAGGATTTCATTTTCTTTTTCCACATTGTCATCACAATCTTCAATAAAAACTTCAGATTCCTTTTCAGATCTTAGATCTTCCAATTTGTTTTTCAATTTCTCAATGAGGTTCTTCGCATCATCATACTTTCTTTTCAAAGTATCTTTTTCAATAGTAAGCAAGTCAATCTATTCAAGAGCTTCTTCAAGATTCTTCTGTAATTGATCCATATCCATAGAGATCTTACTCAAGCTACTAGGCTTTCCTTGAATGATTCTTTTTCGAGTAACTAAGCTCTGATACCAATTGTTAGAAATAGGGAATACTAAGAGGGGGGGGTGAATTAGTATTCTAAAAACTTTATCTTTTTCCCAATTATGGATATAACAAATTATCTTTATACATGCATAACATAAGAAGCTAAACAACATGCATAACAATAAAGAACTCATAACACATTATTTGTTCTCAAGGAAACCCTGGCCAAGGGAAAACCCCAGTGGGGATGGTACCCACAAAGATCCACTAATCAAAAGTATCTTGTTAAGGATGTTGACCCTATTAGGAGTCTATTACAAGCATATAGTGTATCAGTCATGATTAAGGGACTATAGGCCTTGTTAGAAGCCTCAACCCTGTTAGGAGTTGTAGTACAAAATGTGATTACCAGATGAGCCCACTACCCAAACAAGTAATGTACAATATACATTGATTACAAAATAGGTTAAGGTACATAACCTTATACTGCTTGTATCAATATCACTTCGCTGCTCTTTCACTATCACTATTACATATGCTTCATATACTTCGCATCATACTACTACAATTACTTGATACTTGTCCTTATTTTACAATTACATTTACATTTATACCAATAGATTAATCCAAGAGTTAACATATAGGATGTCATCCCTTTATATTGTTAAGTCATTATTTTGATAAACAAAATAATCCCTTAACTCTTTACTAGTTCTGTCTTCATATTCTGTCCTATCAGCTTCACACTATCTTCGATAAAACTATCATAACTTTTTATGTACATGCCATACTGACTTGTTCTCTAAGATGGGTGATCAATAGTCATCATAGAGTCTATGTTCAAGTGTACAAGCACTGAACTTACTCCAGTCAACATCACAAACAAAAATTGTCATCCAGGTTCACTGGTAAAACACTGTCTCACACTCAGAAAAATTTGCAATGCCCTTTGTCATACTTTCTCTCTGACTTGTTTAATCTTCATGTGGATCATATGTTTCCATAATAACAACATCTATGCAATCAACTCAGCCAAATTGCCAACAATCTCCTCTCTCTCTCTCTCTCCCCCTTATATATACAGAGAGAGAGGAGATAAGGGATAAAGAGAGAGATATATAAGGGGGGGGGGAGAGAGAGAGAGAGAGAGAGAGAGAGAGAGATAGTCATTATTAAATAAAATAAATAAACTAATCTACACAAAGTAATTACTAACTAAACCCATTTAACATTTCCTAACTATCCTAATCTACTATCCTACCCTATATCCTAACCCATCATCCTCACTTCTTCCATGGCCCATGTGCCAAGTGGGAGGAGGGGACAAGACATCATGTCATGGGTTGTAGGGGATGGGTTGTAGGAGAAAGATATGCATGCCAAGGGAAATGAAGTGCAGATTTTGAAACAAACTAAGTTTGGGGGCCCACCATAATTTAACCTTCCAAATTAAACATTGCAAGTGAATTCAAGTTTTCTAAAAAGGTGATGGGTTTTGAAAAGGGGTACGCATGGCATAAATGGAGAAGCCAAGTGGGTGGAACCTTGTCCAAGGAGGATGGGTGGCCCACAAGAACATAATAATACATAACATACTATTTGCAGAAAGAAGAAATAGGATCATACTTGACACAATGCACACTATCATGATTATGTTAGGAATAGTCCCAAGAGATAACTGAGGGGGGGGGGGGGGGTGAATCAGTTATCTACAAGTTTCAATTCTTTATCTAATTAAGTATGTAATAACATTAAGAATAAAGACAATGAAAGAAAACTTGACACAACACCAAAATTTTGGTTACGGGGAAACCCAAATAGGTAAAAACCTTGGTTGGAATCGACACCCACTAAGAACTACACTAGTGTATTATGATCCTTGTTAGAAATATTGCAACCCTGTTAGGAGTTTATCTTTACAATGTAATAAGTACAGTGAACTAGTCAAGAGTTAGACCCTTTTAGGAGTACATGGACCATTTGGACATGAGAGTTGGCTTGTTATTATTCAAGTTGTCTTCAGTGTGATTGGGATCAGTGTGAGTTAAGTGAGTTCAGCCAATCCTCTGCTATACTTCTCCTTGATGAGATTCTCCCTCATAGAACTTTTTGGAATGTAAAACTGACTCCCTCTGAATAGCATATCATCCTAAATGATGAAATCCAACCACTTCATTCTATCTAGAGTAACAGGTTCTGTACAACCTTTCCAAGCTTCTCCAAAATCAGGATCCTCTGGATACAAATTCTTGAGTTCCTTCAACCCAACCACCTCAATCTACATCTTTATCAACAATAGTTGCCTTTTGCTAAGCGCATTTGCAACCCTATTAAACTTTCCACTCCTGTGTTTCAAAACAAATGTATAACTCTACAAAAACTCAACCCATTTCAAAGTCCTTTGATTCAACTTTCCTTGACTATTCAAATATTACAAAGATTGATGATCAGTATACAAAATAAACTCCTTAGGAAGCAGATAATGTCTCCACTTCTTCAATGCCTAGACTATAGCATAAAATTCATGATCATAAACAAAATATTTCCTCTTGGCATCATTCAACTTCTCATTGAAATAAGCAATAGGTTTACCTTGGCCCATAACAGCTCCTATTGCAGTACCACTAGCATCACAGTCTACTTAAAACACCTTATTAAAATCTGGAAGTGCTAAAATAGGTTGTTCTATAACTTTATGTTTCAACAGTTTAAAACTCTTATCTGCCCCATTAGTCCACTTGAATTCTTTTCTATCCCCTCTCATTGTTTCACTCAAGGGTCCACAAATACTGCTAAATTTTTTGATAAATTTTCGATAAAATCTATCAAAACCATGAAAAGATCTTACTTCAGTAGCACTCCTTGGAGTAGGCCATTCAAGGATAGCCTTTACTTTCTTTGGGTCCATTTTTAGACCTTCTGCTGAAACTAAAAATCCCAAATACACTAACTCTTTCTTCACAAAACTGCACTTCTTCAAATTGATCAACAATTTCTCTTCTCTTGGCTTTTCAAATACCCTATGAATATGCATCATATGCTCCTCCAATGTCTTACTAAAAATCAAAATATCATGTAGGTAAACAATGACAAACTTATCCAAAATTCTTTCAGAACCTTGTTCATGAGCCGCATGAAAGTGCTCGGTGCATTGGTTAGCCCAAAAGGCATGACTAACCACTCATATAGTCCTTCCTTTGTCTTGAAGGTGGTCTTCCATTCATCTCCTTCTTTGATCCAAATCTAGTGATATCCACTCTTTAGATCTATCTTGGAGAAATACACAACTCTACTCAAACAATCTATAATATCATCCATTCGCGGCAATGGAAACTTGTACTTGATTGTGATCTTGTTGATAGCCATAGAATATATACACATCCTCCATTATCCATTATTTTTTGATGCTTATACATTTGGTACAACACATGGACTTAAGCTCTCCCAAATCAACCCCTTATGTAACAACTCATGTACTTGTTTGTTCAACTCTTCACTTTCTACTGGTGTCATTTTTTGTGCTGCCTTATTTGGAAAATTGGCTCCTAGAATCAAGTCCATTTGATGACTGATCTTCCTTATTGGTGGTAATCCATCAGGAACATTATCAGATACAATATCCTAAAACTCATTCAATATATATGCAACTTCTATAGATACATCTTCTACTTCCTCTTTACCAACTTTTAGAATTAATGAAAAATACACATGCTCATGCCTCATACCATCTAGGAACTTTCTTCCATCAACAAAAGTTTTTCTTGCATTACCACATACCTTTTCTTCTGTCTCCTTCAATGGCTTTAGCTTATGTCTCACTCCATCCTTTGTTAGGGAATAGGTATTCACATGACCATCATGTACAACACACCTATAAGACTACCATGGTCTACCCAACAACATATGACATGCATCCATAGATATGATATCACATAGTACCTCATCATGGTATCCACCAATCTTGAATTTCACTAGGAAATCTTCATTAACCATGACCTTGTGGTCATCCTGCACCCAAGTGATCTGATATGGATGTGGGTCTTTTTATCTCTTGAGCTTCAAATTTGTGACCATCTCTTCTGACACAAAATTGTTAGTGCTTCCACTATCAATAATCACATCACAACATTTACCCTCACATTTGCATCTGGTGTGAAACAAGCTCCTCCTTTGCTCAGGTTCATTCTCACCACTTAGCAAGACTCTTTTGTTAATTATCATTTCTCCTCTTTCAGCATCTTCAGAATGTGATGATCTGGCATCTTCATCTACATGTGCAACTCTAGCCTAGCCTTTAGTTCTCCTATCTGTCCTTCCTTGGTGTTGAGGAAATTCATATGCCCTATGAAATTCTTCTCCATAGTGAAAACATGTTCCACAGAAACTATTAATATGATTTAGAACAATAGAGAGGGGGGGTGAATCATTTATTCTCAGGTCTAGATGTATAAAATAAACTTTAAAACTCTTCAACAAATCAGATCCAATAACCAATAGCTACTCGGTCATCACAGATTGTATAACAGAAACATATAACAATGCAGTCCACTCATCCAACAGTATCTAACTTGTAAAACATAGAAATGTTCAAACCAAAACATTCATGCAAGTATTAACACTAGGATTTATATTGGAAACCCAATTTGGGAAAAACCACTTTGTAACATGTTACTATTATGTTCACTCTTCTGAAGTGAGCTCTGTGAAAATCCAACCCTGTCAAAGGTTACAAACACACTGTCAGGTGTGACTCCGTTAAAGGATTTAAACCACTATGTTAAAAGTGCACCTTGTTATAGGTCTTGCATATACTCCATTAGAATGCAACCTTGTTCAAAGGATTTATAAAAATGATTGTTAGGTCAACCTCTATTAAAAGGATTTTGACTGATACAATGGTTAGAAGGTAGAAATAGTATTGATCTGAAAAATATACAAATCACTTTGCAAATATCAGATCCAATTCTGTAAACATGTGCTGGCTTACTGACTATGAACCTTTACCATCACCATCACTGATATGCTTGGAACTCTCTTCAAGCAATCACAACACTTCTCCTTTAGCCTTCTCTACTTGTACAGTCAATAATATCAACAACACTTCCAACATCCTCTCTCTCGTTAATCTCATGCTTAGGTTTCCTTAATACTTCCTCAATTAGGTCAATACATCTTTTGCTGCTTAATCTCCTTCGTAGATCTGAGGGTTAGGTCAGATTCATCGAATCCTTCCTACTTTATGTTCTTCGTCTATCCTTCTAAAAATATATCAAATCTCTTAATAGATTTACAATAAAATATTTTACAGTGCATTCAATGCTTTCATACAATCAATAAATAAAGTCAACATGTTTTACATAATCCAATAATTCAATGATGTTGGCTGGAAATCTGAATTCTTCCTCAAATATAAATTATTGATGCTCGGTCAATACAGTGTTCAACTCCTCAGTCTTCATTAGAAAGCTCGGTCACCTCAAAAAATGTTTCCTCAGCTAATACTGTCTTCCTTGGCAAGTAATTGATGTTCAGTCAACACTGAATTTACTCAGCATATACTAGCTCAGTCGACACTAACATCACTCGGCTTAAACTAGATTTCTTCACTTTTTCTCAGTTAAGCCTACTAGGTTAGTCTTCATTCATATTTAGATAAACAATACATTATCTTATCATTGTGCCACATAATCAAGTACTCATTGAAATATCAAGATAACTCAACCTTTCCTTAGGTGCTATTGTTACCAACCTTGCTTTTCCCCTTCACAACAATCAAATAGATGTAGTACTTTCCTAAGTAGCAATAGTCTTACCAGTTAAGGTTTGACATCAATGAAAATACAACAATTTCTTCAATTGTAGTTTCCAATAGGAAACATCCCCTTCCGAATCCTTGTCCTCTTCCTCTTTCTCTCTGATCTCTATTATTCTGATCATGGAAATGATTGAAATTGTTTCCTCTCTAATTTTGACTACTACTAGCCTCATCCTTCTTTTTTGGATCTTCATTTCGGCCTCCATATGACCATCCACTAGATTTCCCACCATGACCTCTTCTATTTTGTCTGCTCTCAAACTTCTTATTCAACTTTTCCTCTACTTTTAGGCAAAACTGGTATGTCTCTTCAATACTATTCATTCGAACCAAATTTAGCTCCTTCTGAATGCTTGACCTCAACCCATTAAGATAATGGGAAACTTTCTCCTTATCAGCTTCTGCATAGCCTGTTCTGATGAGGGTTTGGTAGAACTACTCCATATACTCCTGAACAGATCTTCCTTCTTGCTTCAAACTCTGCATTTTATTCAGTAGGTCAAGCTCATAATCAATAGGAATGAACTATCACTTCAATTTATCCACCATCTGATCCCATCTTGTGATTTTATCCTTTTCTCTTCTATTTCACTCCAATTGAATCTCTTGCCACTAGATCTTTGCATGGCCCTTTAGTCTAGCCTTCACAAACTTGACCCTATCAGGATCCTCGATATCTTCATATTCAAAATATTCTTCTAATTCATTGATGCAGTCGATCAAATCCTCTGGGTTAAAATTTTCTAAAAATGTAGGAACCTCAATCTTAGGTCTTTTCTCGATCTTGGAAATGGCCCAAAAAAGCCTTTCTTCCTCTTGGTTCAGAATTTTTCCTTCTCCTTCCTGATCAGAATTTCCTTCATTGGCTTTATCTTCACTTTTTTCTCTGACATTAAGATTCATTCCTCTGTGAATCTCTTCTTGCAATGCTCGCACTTGTCTCTATAGTGCTCTAACTTTAGGTGTTACAACACCAGCTCTTCTACTAGGTTCCCTTCATGGAGGCATTTTCGCGCTACTTGTTGAAACCCTAACCATGGTCCTGGTGCAAACCACTTCACAGTCGGTGATCTATTTACACACTCAGGAACTCCCACTTTGATACCACTTGATGAAGGGTGCTCCCCTTAATACCACAAATACATAACAAAAATAGAGAAACAACAACAATTTGAAAGAACAAAAAATAGGCTTACAAATTTTAGAATTACAATATGCAAAGCCACATGGGCATTTTCCCTTACAATATTCTATAGGACAAAGCCTCGAATCATTACCTAGATCTACCCAGAACTGCCCTAGACAACACTATGGGCCTTCTTTAAATAGGCAATTTCCATCGCCCAAGAAGGTTCCATAAATTTAGCCCTTAAGGCTGACCAACCTTAGAATTATTTTATTTTTCAATTTATTACATCAAAGTCAGCTCAAAATAACTTTTGAAACCCAAACAAAAATTTTGAAGGAAATTTATTTTCCACCATTTCAGGTGGCCTGACTTTCGAAGACCATTAGTCATCACCCGTTGACTAGATTGACTATTATGACCCCATTTTAGAAAGGGTGCAAGGTTCTCTATAGTGCCTAACTTGTGCAAGCTTCATTCAGTCAAAGTTTTGACCTCATTTGGGGCCTCTAAAGCCTTCAAAACTGAGTTCCAAGGTTCTATACCCTATTTCCAATACGAAAATTTTTCAATATCTTTAAAACTAGACTTGATCTAGCAATGAAACTTTACTGGAAGGCTGATACGACCAAAATGAACTTCCACTTGTGAAATCAGAACATTCCAAGATCATATGACCAGCTTACTAAAATTAGTAAGTTTCTATAAATAGAAAGGGTCTAACCCTTGACCAGGTCACTGTACTTATTGCATTGTAAAGATCAACTCGTAACAGGGTTGTAAGATCTTCTAATAGGGATCATAATACACTAGTGTAGTTCTTAGTGGGTGTCGATTCCCACTGGCATTTTTACCTATTCGGGTTTCCTCGTAACAAAATTTTTGATGTTGTGTTAAGTGTTCTTTCATTGTCTTTATGCTTAATGTTATTACATACTTAACTGGATAAAGATTTGAAACTTGTAGATAACTGATTCACCCCCCCCTCTCAGTTATCTCTTGCAACTATTCCTAACACAATCATGATAGTGCGCATTGTGTCAAGTATGATCCTATTTCTTCTTTTTGCAATTCCATTCTGTTGAGGGGTTCTAGGTGCACTTAGCTGTCTCTTTATCCCATGTTCTTCGCAATACTCATAAAATCTGTCAGAGGTGAATTCTCCTCCTCTATTTGATCATAGACATTTTATCTTTAATCCAGACTCATTTTCTACTTTAGCTTTGAATATCTTGAATTTATCAAATGCTTTAGATTTATCTTTTAAGAACGCAACCCACATCATTCTAGAATAATCATCAACAAATAAAATAAAGTACCTTTCACCATAGTATGATCTTGTTTGAGTAGGTCCACATAAGTCTATATGCACTAGATCCAATTTGGTCTCTACCAAATCATGCTTGCTTCTGAATGAATTCCTTACATGTTTTCCCATCAAACATTCCCTAAATTCCTTACATGTTTTCCCATTCAAAGATTTGAGCTTGATCGCCGATCTGATCCCATATTTTTTGACCTATCCTCAGTTGTGAACATTACTAGGAAAGAGTGAGACCTGGACTAATAACTTATATAAGAGACATGTTGTTCACAGAAGCCTATGAGTTGTGAAGTTGTTAACTATAGAAGAGCGAGACTTAGACTAATAACTTATGTTAGGGAGGTGTTGTTTGCCGATGTAACAAACTTTGAGATGAGCCCACCTCACCATTTTGAGCTAGCTCGATGATCTAACCTAGCTCAGTGATCTGATCCCATATTTTGTGACCTATCCTCATTGGTGAATATTACTATGGAAGAGTGAGACTCGTAATGATCTTCAAAATGAATGTATTTTTGAAGAAACTATTACCAATATTTTAATCTACAACATAATATCAAATAATAGCTTTTTAATTTTTTCCAACTTGGCATAGTACTTTTCAATGTAACAACGTCACTTAACCCTTTTTTATTAATGAGCATTTAACCAAACTTTGTTCGAAGATCCAGCAAATTTGATCTAAGGATGTTGGGTAGCCCCCGTGAAGCCAATTTGAATGTGAGAAGTGAGTTGCATATGGGTCTTGGGTAAGTTTTTTGATAGATTTTAATATTTTGTGAGCTATCCACGTCGGTGAATATTTCTACAGAAAACTGAGACTCAGACTAATAACTTATATAGGGGAGGTGTTATTCATGGATGTAACAAAATTTAAAATGAACCTAATTCCCCAAGTTGAGCCCAGCTCATCAATCTGTGCCAGCTTACCGATCTGAGCCTAGCTTGTTGATCTGCACCAGCTTGCCAATTTGTGCTAGCTCATCGATTGATGCCAGCTCGCCGATCTGAGCCAGCTTGTCAATTTGTGTCAGCTCGCCGATCTGAGCTAGCTTGCTGATCTAAGCTAGCTTGCTGATTTGAGCCATCTTGCTGATCTAAGCTAGCTCGCTAATCTAAGTCAGCTCGCCAATTTGAGTCAGGTCATCGATTAAGCTATCTGTGTCGACTAACATTTCTATGCAAAATTGAAACTCAAACTAATAACTTGTCTAGGCAAGGTGTTGTTCATAGATGTAACAAACTTTGAGATGAACCTAGCTCCCTAGCTGAGTGCAGCTCACCGATCTGAGCTAGGTCACCAATCTGAGCCATTTTCCTGATCTGATCCAACTTGCCGATCTGAGCCAGCTTGCCAATCTAAGCCAGCTCACCGATCTTAGCTAGCTAGCTGATCTAATCTAGCTTGTCGAGCTGATCTAATATTTTGTGACCTATCCTCATCGGTGAATATTACTATGGAAGAGTGAGACTCAGACTAATAACTTATATAGGGGAGGTGATTTTCATAGATGTAATAAACATTGAGATGAGCCCACCTCATTTTTATGAGCCAGCTCGTCGATTTGAGCTATCTCACCAATCTAAGCCATCTCGTCGATTTGATCCCATATTTTGTGACCTATCCTCATCGGTGTACATTACAATAGAAGAGAGAGACTCAAGCTAATAACTTATATAGGGGGGAGGTATTGTTTATGAAAGCCTACGAGTTGCGAATTCCTTAACTAAGCCAGGCGAGATGACCTGGCTTGCCAAGCTAGGCCCAGCTTGTAGAGTTGATCCTAGATCACCAAGATCAGTCTATTTCAATCTAAGGTGATGCTGGGTAGCCTCCATGGAGCCAATTTGATCATGGGAAGTGAGTTGTGTATGGGTCTTGGGTAAGTTTTTTTAATAGATTTTAATATTTTGTGAGCTATCTACGTCGGAAAACATTTATACAGAAAAGTGAGACTTAGACTAAGAACTTATGTTGGGGAGGTGTTATCCGTGGATATAACAAACTTTGAGATGAGCCCAGCTTGTCAATTTGAGCCATCTCATCGATCTGAGCCAACTCGTCGATCTGAGTTAGCTTATCGATCTGAGCCAGCTCATCAATCTGAGCCAGCTCACTGATTAAACTAACTACGTTGGTGAACATTTCTACAAAAAGTGAGACTTATACTAATAACTTGTATAGGGGAGGTGTTGTTCACAAATGTTACAAACTTTGAGATGAGCCCAGCTCGCAGATATGAGGCAGCTCACCGATCTGAGCCAACTCACTAAGTTGATTCCATATTTTGTGACCTATCCTCATCGGTAAATATTACTATGAAAGAGAGAGACTTAGAATAATAAATTATATAGGGTAGGTGTTGTTCATGGATGTAATAATCTTAGAGATGAGCCCACTTCATCATTTTGAGCCAGCTTAGCAATCTGAGCTAGCTTGCTGATCTGATCCCATATTTTGTGACCTATCCTCATTGATGAACAGTACTACAGAAGAGAGAGACTCAGACTAATAACTTATATAGGGGAGGTTTGTTTGTGGAATCCTAAGTTGTGAAGTCATTAACTAAGCTAGGCGAGATGACTTGGCTTGCCAAGTTGGGTCCAACTCACTAAGCTGAGCCTAGATCACAAAGCTCAGTCTAGTTTAGACTAAGGTGATGCTGGGTAGCCACCATGAAGCTAATTTGAATGTGGGAAGTGAGCTATGTATGGGTCTTGGGTAAGTTTTTTGATAGATTTTAATATTTTGTGAGCTATCTGTGTTGGTGAACATTTCTATGGAAAAGTGAGACTTAGAATAATAACTTGTATAGGGGAGGTGTTGTTCCCCAAGCTAAGCCTAGCTCGTCGATATGAGCCACCTTACTGATCTGAGTCAACTCACCAATCTGAGCCAGCTTGTCGATTGAGCTATTCATGTCGATGAACATTTCTACCAAAAAGTGAGACTCAGACAAATAAATTTTATAGGGGAGGTGTTGTTCACAGATGTAACAAACTTTGAGATGAGCCCAACTCCCCAAGCTGTGCCCAATTTTCTGATCTAAGCCAACTCCCTGAGCTGATCCAATATTTTGTGACCTATCCTTGTCGGTGAATATTACTACAAAAGAGTGATACTCAGACTAATAACTTATATAGGGGAGGTGTTGTTCACAGATGTAATAAACTTTGAGATGAGCCCACCTAGCTGTTCTGAGCCAGCTTGAAAATATGAGCCAACTCAACAATTTGAGCCAGCTTGCCGATCTGAACCAGCTTAATGATTTGGGCCAGCTAGGGGATTTGAGCCAGCTCACCGATCTGATCCCATATTTTCTGACCTATCCTAGATTGTGAACATTACTAGGAAAGAGTGAGACTCAGATTGATATTATTTAATATTATTTGATATTAGTTTCTTCAAAAATACATTCATTTTGAAGCTCAAATGCTAGTACATGGACCATTTGGACATGACAGTTGGCTTGTTATTGTCTGAGTTGTCTTCAATGTGATTGGGATCAGTGTGAGTCAAGTGAGTGGGTTGATATATGGATTCCATATTATCTTACTCCTTTATCTCTCAGTCTCTGTAATAAATGATGACATGGATTGTTCACTTGACTAAAACCATCTTTTAGATCTTCTATAGCCAAGACATGTTTTTGCATTGGTTGCACCATAAGGGAATGATGAGAGATCAGATTAATAGTTAGCACGTTGTGTATGAGGAAAGCAGAAACTTGCACAATCGATGACAGATGATGATATGTTCACATATCCAACATGATCACATGTTGTTGTAGGAACATGGTTGTGCACATATATGATTAGAAATAATGGTATTCCTACATTTGAAGACTATGAGAAGCACAAAACCATTCTCATGTATTCACACCTTGTTATAGCAGCCAATGTTAAGTTGTTGAAACATTAAGGAAAACCAAAGATAAAGGAACTTTGGACTATTAGTATTGTTGATCATGAAGGAATATTGAATACCCTCAAGCAAAGAGATGACCCTTCAGGCACACTTCAGTAGGTAAGTTAAACTCAAGTTGCAAGGTTTTCCATGTTTATTACAATTACGTTCAATAAATTAATTGTAGTTTTTTTCTTTATTTGTTTGAGCCAATAAAATTGGTTTTGTATGTGGATTGTAAATGCAGTTGGATACATATATGATAGATATAGAAGATTGAGGTTTTCATTTGATTAGCCCATCTTTTATGATGGTAAACTTCACTATGCATTGTCTAGTCACGTTCTTTGGTTCATTTAGTTACTTATACATGTTCATAATCTTTTTCTCAACCTATATAAACTTCTTATATTCTCTATTAACTTTTCTTCTACCTTCTGAATGGAGGGATTGGAGTGAAAAGGACACTTATTTTTTATATATAGTTGTGTAATTTGCATATTTAGATGCCAAATTTTATATATAAAAAACAACAATCGAATGTAATATGCATAGTTAGATGCCAAATTTTGTATATAAAAACAACAATCAAATGCAATGTGCATAGTTAGATGCCAAATTTGTATATAAAAACAACAATAGAATGTAATGTGCATATTTAGATGCCAAATTTTGTATATAAAAAATTAAATGCAAAATTTGAAATATAAAAGAGCCCATGGGGTTGATTTGCAAATATTGAGAGCCCACATTTGTATCATCTTAATGCCATGTAAAGTGCAAAAAATGTGTTTCCTTACTATGAATGTTGTATCCTTATATAATTTGTATCATCTTAATTTTATATCCTTACATTTGTATTGTCTTAATTCCATGTACATTTCTATTGTCAAATGATGTAATAGTTGGAGTCATTGAGTCAAAATTAGTCAAATGTGTCTAAAGTAAAATGATGATTCCATGGGGTGAAGGGATATTGGTCAAGGATTGCATCCTAGCACCAAATGGACTATCCCATTAGCTACGGTTGGGTGAGTGAATGCTAGGGACAACCCTATTTTGACCACTGAGTCACTATAATGTTCCAAACCATGCCGGACCAAAGTGTCCCCAAGGTGCACTAAGCACGATTGGGCAGAGAAATTTCAAGGCTCGTATCTTAGACCTCATGAGAGGTATCAACTATTTGTGAGATGATGCAAGACAATGTTTTTGAGGCCTACAATAACCTCTTTATGTTCTGGGAGATTCAAATTTTTTTTAATTTGGCACGCTAGTCTCACTTGATGCCAAAACTTGCTGTGAGGGTGAGTTGAAAGTTGCACCACTGGGTTTCTTCCAAATCATTTGTCCCAGCACCAAATGGACTATTCCATTAGCTCTAATTGGACAGGTAAATGCTAGTGACAATCTTCTTTCAACCACTGATTCACAAGAATTTTCCAGACCATGCCAGACCAAAGTTTCCCCAAGGTGCACTAAGTATGATCGGGTAGCAAACTTTGGAGGCTCGTATCTCGGACCCCATGAGAGGTATTGGCAATTTGTGAGATGCTACAGGACCATGTTTTTGAGGCCTACAATAACCTCTCTCCATTCTGGGATATTCAAATTTGTTTGAATTTGGCACGCCAATCTCGCTTGATGCCAAAACTTGCAGTGAGGGTTAGTTGAAAGTTACACCACTTTATTTCTTCCAAACCGTTCATCCCAGCACCAAATAGACTATGCCATTAGCTCTAGTTTGGCAAGTAAATGCTAGAGACAACACTATTTTGACTAATGAGTCACTTAAATGGTCCGGACCATGCTGGACCAAAGTGTCCCCAAGGTGCACTAATCATGATTGGGCAACGAACTTTGGAGGCTCATATCTTAGACCCCGTGAGAGTTATTGGAAATTTGTGAGATTCTATAGGACCATGTTTTTGAGGCCTACAATAACCTCTCTCCATTCTAGTAGATTCAAATTTGTTCAAATTTGGCACTCCAGTCTCTCTTGATGCCAAAACTTGTTGTCAGGGTTAGTTGAAAGTTGCACCACTGGGTTTCTTCCAAACCATTTGTTTTGACACTGAATGGACTATGTCATTAGCTTTGGTTGGGTGGGTAAATGCTAGTGACAACCCCGTTTTGACCACTAAGTCACTAGAATGTTCCGGACCATGCCAAACCAAAGTGTCCCCAAGGTGCACTAAGCACAATTGGGCAGCGAACTTTTGAGGCTCATATCTCAGACCCCATGAGAGGTATTGGCGATTCATGAGATGCCAGAAGATCGTGTTTCTAAGGCCTACAATAACCTCTCTATGTTCTTGGATATTCAAATTTTTTTGAATTTGGCACACTAGTCTCGCTTGATGCCAAAACTTGCAGTGAGGGTTAGTTGAAAGTTGCACCACTACATTTCTTCCAAACCGTTCATCTCGACACCAAATGGACTGTACCATTAGCTCCAGTTGGGTGAGTAAAAGCTAGGGATAACCCCTTTTTGACCACTGAGTCACTAGAACATTCCAGACCATGTCAGACCAAAGTGTCCCCAAGGTGCACTAAGCATGATTGGGCAGAGCACTTTGGAGGCTCATATCTTGGACCCCGTGAGAGGTATCAATGATTTGTGAGATACTACAGGACTGCATTTTTGAGATCTAAAATAACCTCTCTCCATTCTTGGATATTTGAATTTGTTTGAATTTGGCATGCCAGTCTCTCTTGATGCCAAAACTTGCAGTGAGGGTTAGTTGAAAGTTGCACCACTGGGTTTCTTCAAAACCGTTCATCTCGACACCAAATGGACTACACCATTGCATATGTTGGTGAGCATTTTGGTGTGTCAAGAGGCAAAGTAAGTGGTGCAGGAGCACCAAGGTCAAAGGCAGGAGCCATGGAGTGCCCTAGGGTCACTGATGGATCCTTGGGAGGAGTGGAAGACAAATGGCCTTCAAAGGTCATTATATCATGTAATAAGAATATTCATGGTCATGTAATTGTTTTGATCATATATTGATCTTAGTATAATCACACATTGAATGTAAACCTTAATGGAAATGATAAGCCTAAAAGGTACCTAGGGGTCACTAAGAATGGATTATGGATTGATCCTAGGTTAGGGATTGATGGAAATGATCTATAAGGGTTTAAAAAGATGTAATAAGGCTATAAAATCCTCTAAATGGTGTTGAGAGCACTAAGAGTGCAATAATTTGTAAATTGCCTATATTGAAAATATAAGCCAAATAGGGCTTCATTGGAGTTAGTTGGGGTTAGTAGGGGTAATATGTTTCTAAAGGTTAAAATTAAACCTTTTAGAAGTCTTTAGATGGGCTTTGGATGATGTGTTGTCAAGTTGACAACTTTTTTTGTCAACTTGACAACATATTTCTTGTTTATGTTAGTGACAATCAGTTAGGGGATAGTTAGAAAGTTAGTTAGTAGGTTCCAGACGGTCTTTTGAGGATTAGATTCTATCTTTGAAGAGATCTATGGGGGTAGACAAGAGAGATAAGTGTTTATGTGTAATGGTTGAAGTTTGTAATCGAATCAATCAATGAAAATAAAGTTCTCTACATTTCTATAGTTCTATGTCTAGTGGAACAGTCCAGGCAACAATGAATTGATTAGAATAAATCTAATGTGATCTTGGCATGGTAAACATATAGTGAAAGGGTGCATTTGAAAGAACCAGTATTGGTTTTGGAATACCCGATGAAGGGAGAGGGCATATGATGATTAAACATATCTATAGGGATGTATTGGAAGGGTTTAGGACCTTTATAGGGCTTGAGAGCTGCAGGTAAGGGTAGTTTCCCTTAAACCCTAGGCTATTGACCCTAGAAACAAGGGTTTATTGATTTGGGAGCTTCATGAATGGTGGGACTTTAAGAGTTTGAAAATCTTGTGCTTTGGAAGGTCTAGGAAGACTATTTCAAGTCTTTGAGTCCTAGAGATAAGTGGGGATAGGAGTTTCTTCTTTGAGCAAGGGCTAATTAGGCCTAGATGGAGATCTAGAGGATGGAGAAAGTCTTCACTAGTCAAATGATGAAGGACCAATATTGAGATGAATTTAGTAACTCTAAAAAGGGTATTAGAAAATGTAAATACCTTGTCAGGTTGTTTGAAGAGTTCGAGAGTAATTTTTTGATTTCAGTGTTTGTAGGGCTACTAGATAGGCCTAGAAAGGCTATATAAGAGAAATGGTTTAAGTTGAGATGATTGGAGTGAATGGAAAGTTGGAACAAGGTAAATAGACCATGATAAGATGATCCATGGTGTTGGGATCAAGGTGAGAGGTCTAGTTGAAGTTTTGGTATGGTGGAGGCACTAGGTGCACTACGTAGCACTCTATTTGACCCTTGAGTTGAGACTAACTCCTTGAGTAGATTCCAAGATGCTTGTAGAATCCTCAAGTTGAGTTGAGTTCCATGAGGGGATAGTAGGGGGTTCTACATCAGATTTTCTTGGTTGAGAGCATCAGATACACATGAATACAATGTAGCACATAAATTTTGAATTCACTTAGTAATGACTTACACATGTGAACACACATAGTAAATAAAGCATACACATAAATTTGATTAAGTCATGAAGCATACATGTAGCACATATTTTATAAAGCATACCACATGAATTCACTTAATTCATGCATGTAGCCCATACACATCAATTTAGGTTATGAAGAATGTACTTGAATATACTTAAGGCATAAATCATACACATGAGTACATACACACAAGCATATTTACATACTAACAATGAATAAATGAACACACAATTAACAAATTGGATAGAATATCAAGTTTCATATATATCAAAATGAACAATAATTCTCTACATATTTACATGTCAACATATCTAGATACAATTTGGCATACACCATCTCAAAATGTGTCATATGACATCTCAAAATAAGAAGTTCAACTACAAAAGTTTCTAGGACATCCTATTCTACTGGTGGATCATCAAAATGTAGCCTCTTTGAAGTAATCTTTTTCTCTGATGGATCCTACAATCAAACACAAAAGTGAAACCCCAAGTTAGATTAAAATTTAGAATCATAGTCAACAATAATAAATAAAATTTAAACTAAAATTGAACTCTCATATACCTCACCTCTTTGTCTCCTCCCACAAATAGGAGATCCAATATATGTCCTGGGTAGTGTAGGAACAATGCCACCAATGTTGAATCTGACCTGTATATGTTTGTGAACATGATATTGATCTACGAGTTATACTAGTGAATATTAAATACTTGGCAGAAAATATATGTTTACAAAATAACTGAACTAACATTAAAACTTACCTGTGTTGAACTTTCTTTAGGAAATGTTAGCTGACTCATCAACGATACAAACCCTTGGCATTCTACCTCCCTCAAACTAGGAGTGACCTACTAAACTCAAATAGATACTTCATACTATCATAACTCGATCATATTATATATATACTTGATAGTAAAATACACACAAATAACTTTAGAAATATACGTACCATAGGGCTATCACTGTGAATGGATATGCATGTGACTCTATCATGATGATAGGGTCTCATGACATTATCAGATGCTACTCTCTGTCAAATAAACCATGCAAATTAAAAATAAGTACGCACAATTGAAAAGTATACATGTATGCATAAAAAAAATAAATTACTTAATTACCTTCCCTTTGTCAATGCCTAACACCTTAATGCAGGAGCATCCTAGGATTCTTGGCAATCCTGTATCAACCAAAAATATGTTTATCTTTGAAGGTAGATTGTTTGATTTGATCTTAGTTTGATGAAGTGTTTGCTTGGTTTTGGAGTTTGGTTGCTCAATTTTAGTGTTTACCAGGTTGCTCGGTCTCTAAAGAACACTCGACAACTAAAGGTGTCAGTTATTCCTAGCACTCGGCGATAACTACATTGCTCATTGATGCTTGGCTTGGTCAGTTCACTGGCGCTCGGTTATTTCTTTGTTGCTCAGTAATCGGTCTTACCGATTGGTGTTCTTGACTTGGCCGACTAGTGCATTTAATTTGGGTCGTGTTCCTTGAGTTATGGATTGATTTTTGGGTGTGAGAGGACCTAGATCTGGTGTGTTGCATTCTTCTATGTGGATCTGATGACCGTTGGGGCCATCTTGGAGATTTTATTTATTGTAGGGCTATTTGAAGAGCCGACTGATGTTTTAGCATTTAATATTTGTTCCTAGGGTTAATTGTTTCATCTGGCTGACTTGTGGTTGTGGATGAGTATTTAAGTAGATGCTTGAGTAGTTTTTTAGGGGTAGTTTTTGGAAGAGGATGAATGAAATAGAAGAGTTAGTAGCTTGCGAGCTTAGGAATAGGAAGATTGCTTGGAAGTTTGTGAGTAAAAGTTTAGATCTTTCCTGGGATTCCTACCAGTGTCCTATCATGTTGCAGACCTAGGCTAGCTGAGTGGTGAAGTTGTGGAAAAGACTTGGATCTTGTGAGATCTTGTAGACTGTTACTTTCTTTGTATTTGGCCATAACCGAGAAGGCCTTACAGCCCGACACATTGCATGTAATTAGTGATTTGATGAATAAAGACTTCAATTTTATTTCAGATCTTGTGTTATTATTGTGGAATTCCACTGTGTTGTGGTTTGGCTGCAAGGTCAGATAGTCCTTAATTGGATCCTCCATCCTTGGCTAGGTTAGGTGGTATCAGAGAGAAGTTTGTTCCCATTGGAGCCGAGTAGATCTTGTATGTTTGCACCTGGATTTTGATCGTGAAATCTCAAAGGAAAAAGCTGCTGGAGAATTCAATCTTGATGATTTTAGGGCTTTGCAGAAACAAGTGCAAGACCTACAAGAAGAATTGAGAAAGAAGAAGACTACCTTGAAAGAGGATAGTGATGATGAATCTAAAGAAGATCATTTTGAAGAAGCTATAGAAGAAGCTTGAGATCTAGAAGAAAATAGAATTATGAAAGCTATGTCTAAGATTGGAAAAAGACCTAAGATTGAAGTTTCTGTATATTCTGGAAGCCTTAGGATAGAAGAATTGATTGATTGGATCAATGAGATTGATGAATAATTTAAGTATGAAGAAATAGAAGATCCTAATAGAGTTAGATTTGCAAAGACTAAATTGAAGGGTCATGCAAATATTTGGTGGAGAGAAGTTCAATTGGAAAGAGGTAGAAGAGGAAAAGAAAAGATCACTAAGTGGAACTGAATGGTTGACATGTTGAAGAAGCAATTCATTTCGATGGATTATGAATTGGACATGTTTAAGAAGATGCAAGATTTGAAGTAGACTAAAAAATCAGTATAGGAGTATACCAAGGAGTTTTATAGAATCCTGATTAGGACTGGTCATTATGAAGCTAATAAAGAGAAGGTTGCTAGGTATTTCTATGGTTTGAGACCTAGTATTCAAGAAGAGTTACTTAATGTTCAGATGAAGACAATAGGTGATGCTTATCAAATTGAATTAAAGATTGAAGAAAAGCTGAATAAGAAGTTTGAAGGTAGACAAAATAATAGGAACAAAGATGGTAAAACTAGTGAAATAGTTGCTAAAGGTAATATGGTAGAGAATCCTACAAAGACTGATGTGGGATCTAGCAGTGGTCAAGGTACTAAGAATTTCAATAATGGATAGAGAGGAAGGTGCAAGAATGAGTTCACTGTTACTTATTATAACTATGGTGAAGCTGGTCATAGAAGTTTTCAATGTCCTAAGAAAAGAGTTGCACTTATTGCTGAAGAAGATGTTGTGAATGTTGCAGAGAAAGGTGAGACTCTTATCACTAGGAGGTTAGCTACATGTGTCCATGAACCAGTGCAAAGAAGGAATCTATTTAGAACCAAATGTAAGTGGAAGGATAAGGTATGTAATGTCATAGTTGGTGGTGGTAGTTCTGAGAACTTTGTTTAAGAAGAGATGGTTAGTAAATTGAATTTGGAAAGGAGGAAACACCCTAACCCTTATCAGGTTAGTTGGATACAAGATGTGTATAAGGTTAGAGTTGAGGAAAAATGCTTGGTTAATTTTAAGATTGGATCTTATCAGGATGAGATATTATGTGATGTGTCACCTATGGATGCTTGTCATCTATTGCTCGATAGACCTTGGCAGTATGATAGAAATATTTTGTTTGATGGTCATGCTAACACCTATGTGGTTAGGCATGAAGGAGCTCGGCATAAGCTGTTACCTTTACAGGAAACATGGACTAAGGAATGTGGAGTTATTAGGTGTTGTCCGTATGACAGTGACAAACCTTAGGAGCACAAGGTTGATGAACCTATTCCTGCAAAGTCTAGTTTGAAAGAGGAGAATGATATAGTTGAAGAGTTTGTTGAGATTAAAAGGTAGATGGCCTTTTTGACATATATAGTACAATAGATGATGACATTTATGACACCGAGAGATGTTGATGATACTGGGTTAATTGAGGATTCTGAAGAGGATGGAATTTACCAAGGTACTGATGTGATCGGTGGTGGAAAGGATGGTCGAAGTCTGTTGTTATCAGTGGCAGATAGGGAAGATAAGAGAAGTGGAAAGTAGAAGAACTTGCTCCAGGGAGAAATGAATGAAGTAAAGACTACTTGGAATGAAGGACAAGAGGAGATATGGGTTAAGAATAAATTTGGCATACCTGTTCTAATTCCCTTGAGGCGTTCCTGATTTCCTTATGAGAAAATCTTCTTAACCTGGGGTGTTTGATGCAGGAGCATCCTAGGATTCTTGGAAATCTTGTATCAACCAAAAATATGTTTGTCTATGAAGGTAGATTGTTTGATTTGATCTTAGTTTGATGAAGTATTTTCTTAGTTTTGGAGTTTGGTTGCTCAGTTTCAGTGTTTATCAAGTTGCTCGGTCTCTGAGGAATGCTCGGTAACTGAAGGTTTCAGTTATTCCTAGTGCTCAATGATAATTGCATTGCTTGGTGATGCTTGGCTTGGTCAGTTCACTGGCGCTCATTTATTTCTTTGTTTCTTAGTAATCGGTCTTACCAACTGGTGTTCTTGGCTTGGATGACTAGTGGATTTAATTTGGGTCATGTACCTTAAGTTATGGATTGACCATTAGGCATGAGAGGACCTAGATCTGGCATGTTGCATTATTCTATGTGGATCTGATGACCGTTGGGGCCATCTTGGAGATTTTATTTATTGTAGGGCTATTTGAAGAGCTGACTAATGTTTTAGCATTTAATATTTGTTCCTGGGGGTTAATTGTTTCATCCAGCTGACTTGTGGCTGTGGATGGGTATTTAAGTAGATGCTTGGGTAGTTATTTAGGGGAAATTTTTGGAAGAGGATGAATGATATGGCAGAGTTAGTAGCCTGTGAGCTTAGGAACATGAAGATTTCTTGGAAGTTACTGAGTACAAGTTTAGATCTTTCCTGGGATTCCTAACAGTGTCCTGTCATGTTGCAGACTTGGGCTAGCTAAGTGGTGAAG
The DNA here is from genome assembly GCA_027943335.1 of Chamaecyparis obtusa. NCBI lineage: Eukaryota > Viridiplantae > Streptophyta > Pinopsida > Cupressales > Cupressaceae > Chamaecyparis > Chamaecyparis obtusa. The sequence goes on from BSBK01000589.1 coordinate 1,337,752, forward strand.
TTGTGGAAAAGACTTGGATCCTACGAGATCTTGTAGACTGTTACTTTCTTTGTATCTGGCTATAATCGGGAAGGCCTTATAGCCTAACACATTGCATGTAATCAGTGATTTGATGAATAAAGACTTCAATTATATTTTAGATCTTGTGTTATTATTATGGAATTCCACTGTGTTGTGGTTTGGCTGCAAGGTCAGATAGTCCTTAATTGGATCCTCCATCCTTGACTACATCACACCTACACCGCCTCTCATTGCCCCGCAATGGCAACTGGTTACACCTACATCAGTATGTAATAAGATGATCATAAAAATTAGAAAACAATGTACATGTACTATTATAATAATTTAAGGAAACCAAAGAGTACATGAAAACATATGTACCATGGAATTGTAAAGGCCAAATGATATTGCCAAAAGTGTCAACCCCTCCACCTGTTCCATCTCCTCCTCTGTCATCAACTGAACATAAATGTAACACATAAAACAAATAAGTGGGAAATTAATATAAGAAAATTCTACTAAAAATATGAACGATAAAATTTAAATACAATGTAAAAAGTGAACTATTTAGCCTTACCATAATAGTAGGAGTCCATGGCTCTGTATGCCCCTGATGCACATCTTCATGAGGTGTTTTAGTGCCTGTAGTGTGTTGTGTAGAATCATCCACCTCAAAGATGTAATTATATGCATCACTATCATTCAGGAGACCTAAGCATAGATTCTTGCACATAAGGCAAGTGTGGGGCACACAAACATGTGAGCTCATGGAGGCTGTGGAAGGACTAGAAGCATCAACATGAGGAGGCAACAATGCCATGTTCTCCGTAACTAGCAGATCACTCAAGGTGTGAATGGCTCAAATATTCTTTAAGGCGGCCTCAACAATAATGTCAGGAGGCTGCACTATGGGAGGTGGTAAAATCTCAAGAGGGGGGACATATGTGCGAGATTTCACCCATTGTGCCCATGACCTGTCCTGAGGAGCACCTAAGCCTACACCCTAGTTCCGTCTCATACTCCAATAATTGACCTTGTGACCGAGCACAAATTCAACACACTTTTTTTAATAAAATAAAATGGGACATCCAAATTGCTATGAGGTGGTCTATCAAAAACCATCCACCAGTAGTCCCAAAAGTTGTCATGTATTGCACTATTTGTGCACCATTTAATTGACAACTTGGTTTTTTTAGGGTCCACTTTTAGACTGGTTTTAGGATCTACAAAAAGATTACATATGTCAGGTTTTTTTATGTTTAGGTTCATGACTTGATCATAGTCAAGACCATCATCAAATTAGGCATGCATGGAATTGTGCCAAAGAATTGCAGCACTATGTTTCTCTGTAAGTTTCTCCATGTTTTCAATAATTGTGTTTAATGTCATAAACATGGGGTGCAATGTGGGGATATTGGCATAGGTGGTTTGAAATCCTCTAAGTTTATTTAGATTATCTCCTACTAGATCCTCTAAATAGTGAGGGTTTGTGATAAGTACGTCTTCTAGAAGTGGGGGATTGTTGGGAGGTGGTTCTGGATTGTTTGCGAGATCATTAGGAGGGTTTTTTGATTCCATGTTTGATTACAATTAAAAAAAAAGATAATTACAATGAATTTTATTAAACAATACAAAAACTCATTTAAACGGGATAATTTTTATATAAAAAAACTATAAATTTCTATTAAAAATAATAAAAACAATAAAAATTTGAAGATTGGACTTACCTTAGATTAAAGAAAAATCAGATAAGGGATTCCAAACTGGATATCCGAAAGCCTTAGCTGCATTCACATTTTCACAGGGAAAATGTTGAACGCGGTTGGGGTATACAAATTTAAAATTACTGGTAAATATTGGATATCTGATATTATCAAATATCAGATAATATCAGATATCCGATTAAGCCTTTGCTTTGGCTTTTGGCTTGGCCAGGTGTACTGACATTCAGGCCTACTAAAAAGTCAACAAATGCATTTGTGCACTTTTGGACGAGTGAAAATAGGTTTTTTTCACATCTCCACTTTTTGGCATACCATGATTCTACATATAGCCATGAGTTAAAGAAGATATTCAAAGACCGGGTGACATAGTCGATCGCACAATCTCCCATTAAAGTTGTGGTTAAAGAAAATATCTGGAGAATACAAGAATCACCTCGGTCGCCGATTCTTGTAATACGACCAAGGTTAAGAAAACATTATGAGTTTGTGAGACTTGCCTTAGTCGCTAAGTCTCTGAATTGGATGTTAGTTAAGGAAAAGGTTACAAGATCGCACAAAGGCTTCGGTTGCTTGTTCTTGCAATGTAACCCCAGTTATACCAAATGTTCTAAGATTTAGAGGTTTACTTCAGTCACTGAATCTATGAATAAAGCATGGTCAAGCTCGCTGAGTTATAAAGTAAAAGAGTGGCTCTGATGTGGAAAAAGTACCGTGCCAGGATGGAAAAATCAATGACCCAACCAATCAGATATTAAGGGTTTTTTATGGCTTTTAAGGGTTCAAAAGGCAATAAAACAATAATCATGGATTGCTCTCTCTCTCTCTCTGGTTTTGCATAGGGCACACATGCTATGTAAGAGTATGCATTACACTTTTGTGTTTTTGCATAGGGCACACACGCTATAGTGCACTTGCGCTATACAAGACTAAAAAAAGGGTCTTATATGTTAAATATCTCATGAAAGAGGCCCACTTTTTCTATATATTGTCTAATTTCTACATTTTACCCGACAAATATTCACTTTTCATGGTGTTAAAGGTGACAAAGAAGCATATTCTATCAATTTGCACCATCTTTTTGTTTAAAAATCAATATCGAATTGTGAAAGTCAATCATTCTTCACCAAAATTTATCGATTGAGGTAAGTTTTTTAATTTTTTACATGTGAAATGTGAATAAAAAGTCTTTTGGTTTATAATTGGTATGATATTGACTTGTTAAATACATAATTTGATATAATTATAATAAATTTATAGTATAATTTATTATATTGTAAGAGATTTATATTATAATTTGACTTATTGTAATAGATTTATATTATATTTTTAAAATTGTAATCAATTAATGTGTAGACATCATCATCATGCCGAGGAAATGAGAAAAGACTTTAACACTGGGAGAGCATAAAAGAGACAAAGAGAAGAAAAGGGAAACAATGAGACAACTTCGTGAAATTTTTTTTGGATACCATAGAAGAAGATTTTTCTTTGGATGAGGAGCATGAAACATCAATACAAAGTAAGAGAATTGGAATTGGAAACAAAAAGATAACGAATGAGAAACTTGTGTGCAATAAGATAATTGAATTATGAAGATGTGGGCACATCACCTATGAGTTCCCAAGTTGAAGATACATCATCATCCAATGTTGGAGGCACACCATTGTCTACTTCCAAAGGTGTGGGCACATCAATGTCTACATCCCAAGGTGTACGCACGCCCTTGTATCATGTTGAAGGCACACCATTGTCTACATCCAAAAGTGAATGTACACAATTGTATCATGTTGAAGGAACACCATTATCTACATCCCAAGGTGTAGGCACAACATCATCTCATGTTGAAGGCACTCAAGATGGTACACAATTTACACATAATGTTTTTGATGCTCCTAGAATTATTTAGAGAAAGCCAAAATATTTGATTGGTATTGATACTAACATTTTTCAAGCTATGTCTGGCAAGATTCGCAAGCGTACTTGTCAAAGAAATGCTAATTGTATTTGGAGATCATTTTTTGAGAATTTAAAAATAACAGGTTGATGTCAACTATTTGTTGAAATGATGAGAAATCTGAAATTTAGATCCATCATGAAGATTCTTGGGCTAAGAATGATGGATGAGTCAAGTGAAAAATCTATTGTAAAGAATCTATTGACTGCATATGAGAGTGTGGGTTCTACATCACGCACGAAAGATAGTAATGTCACACGACATGTACTTACATCAACAATAGTAAGCACTCAAATGAAGAAATCTTGACTCATTAGAAAGATAAAAAACATTTAAAATAAGTATAAATTTTCTAATGAGAGCCCTGGAAAGGTGTCAAAGAGTGGAAGATTCAAATATAAATGAGTTATGGGCATTTTCTAGTAGACTACCACGAGAAGATAAAGTAATTGTTGAAGCTTTGAAATCCTTGATTGAAGAATTTTGGAAGAATAACACACATGTATCTCCTAATCAAAGAGATGTTGTAGGGAGGATTGGTATTCGAATTCATTTTCTACATCCAAAACACTTTTTGGATTCAATTTAGACACATTTCTTTGCAAAATTTATGCATATGTATCCTCAAATTAAAATTAGTCAGAGATATTTTGAAATGTGTAAACCTTTTTATGTGAAGATAAATCACACATGCACAACTTGTTGTTGTAGGGTACATATTGAATTTTCTAACCACTTTGAAGTTTATAAGAATATATGTGTAGATTTGCACTCTAACAATGTTTTGCGGGATTGTAACATAAATGTCCCACCTAGATCTTCAAGGGAATTAATATCTACCATTTTATGTGAAAGATTGGATGGTCAACAATTTTACAAGCTCTCATGCTTGAATGGTACATGCATAGATTGTGGAGCTTTGTGATATTTGCCAATTTGTCCACATATGGAGAGTACGTATGCAATTGGTAATGAAATAGTGGAATTTGGAAAATATAAGACCATGACATACAATCTAAAAGATGGAAAAGATGCTAAAAGATGTGATTTAGTAATTGAAAAAATTCCAATGTATCAATTCATGGACATTTTTCATAAAAATAATAGTTATGAGTATGCAAGGCATACACATAGAGCATGATGGTTGGATATGGAATTCAAGTTGTGCAAGGACACATTCCCACTTGATACCATTGTTTTAGTTGTGGACTTTGTAGAGAACTACACACTACAACCACAAAATGAGGTGCAAGAAAAGTATTACAACTCTCAACAGGTTGCTATATTTGTTCATATAGCATTCATGCATTCACCTGACAGTACAGAGGAGAACAAGAAGATATTGAGGGAGTATAATTTTTATATCAGCAATGATCACTCACATTCTACAGAGTTTGTACATGGTTTCTTTCAACTATTTTATGGTCATTTGGCTAACAGGGGCATAAAATATCATCAACATATCATATGGTCAAATAATTGTGCACCACAATTCAAAAATTCTCGGATATTTTATTAGTTGTGCATGATGCATAAGATTACTAGAATTCAATATATGTGGAATTTCATAAAGGCCGGTCATGGAAAGGGAGAGCACAATGGTGCAAGTGCATGTATTAAAAGAGCCTTAGCACATGAATAATTAAAGTACAAAGAGAAAGCAACATTGTCAGATGTGAGATGTATTGTCCAATGGTGTAATACTACAATGGGTCCAAGTAATGAAGGTGAGTCTATGGTTTATATATTTTTTTGATTAATGGATGAAACTAACATTGCACCATATGAGGATTGTTGTAAATTGACAAGATCGAGTGAGCTACACTCTTTTAGAAGTTGTAATGCAGGTTCATGGAGTATCCACACATGACATATGGCATGCCTTTGTTCATCATGTGTAGATGAAGATTGGGATGGGTGCAAGTCAAAGGAATGGGTTGATGAATGGTATACATGTATTTTCAGCCCACTTACCTCCTATCATCCCCATGAATCACTACAACTAATAGAAATGGAATCATCCATTTTCTTTGATCGCTTATTTGATCTAGTACAACTAGGTAAATTTTCCACATACAAATAATCTCAAATTTAGTACTTTATCATAAATATTCAGTAAACTAATGTCCTCATTATGTTTATATCATTACAGGCCATTCTCAAATTTAGTACTTTATCATAAATATTCAGTAAACTAATATCCTCATTATGTTTATATCATTACAGGCCATGATTTTGTTGTTATTGCACCTTAAGATAATGAAGAAGGGACAAATTATTATTTGTGTCATTGTGTTGAGGCAAAAATGAAATTAGATCACTTAGTTATCGATGGTGACAAATTAGAATAGCCTATAAGAGTAGTGGTTGTAACTGGTACATGGCTTAGGTGATATGCTATGAAGAACCCTAGGTTGTGGTTGTTCAAGGATTGGGAGACACACATAATGCCCAATTGATTAGATATGGAGGAAGACCACATAATAAAACTCTTTTGAAGGTTTGTGAGTAAGACCATGAGGCAATACTTGAGACAATCAAGGGTAGGGCAGATCCAATTGGTTCATTGGACTAAATGGAGATACAAAATATTTTAATGTTGAATCTATTTGAATACATGTGCATATACCATGTATATTTATAAAGAACTGTATATTTATATATTCCATGGAACTTGATCTAGGCACAAGTTCACTTCCTCTGATCTCTTATTCCAACTTATCTTGACACCACACACAAGGACCCCGATCTAGGCTTCCCAATGCACCTAGAGCCTCAATTATGTCAAAACTTCAAATAGGGTTTCAAACTTGATTCTAACACCATATAAAATCTTAACATGGTTCATATACCATGTTTCACCAACCCACCAAGTTTGGTCAACTCATCTTCCACCAATCCACTCCAACAACCCTTTAGACTTGTAGCCTTCACCAGTCACAAATCAACCTTTTTCTTTCAATTTTCCCAAACAACTCTAGAAAATAATCATTGATTTAGATACCCTTTTAGGTTCTCTAAATCCTCCCCAAGTTATAGGGTAGACTCCTTTGGACCATATGTTCAATCCAATATCCTAGCACCCACCAAATAGGCCTAATTCACCCTCATTTGCAAAGCAACTCAAAAAGACCTTCAACACTATCTCCAAATAAAACCAATGGCTCCAAAACATCATTTTTATCCCATAAAACAATAATCCATCATGAAATGTATCTATTCTTAAGGGCCTTAGCTCTCCAAGCGACTGGTGTAAGACCGACACCCTTCAATCAGCAAACTACCACCTCTCCGTGGCTTCCAAATACATCATCTCAGTATCCCTTCATAAAAAAAATATGATACAAGGATAAAAATACATATTTAAACCTCTCCCACCAATCCTAGTAGCACATTGGTGGGAGAGTCACTTCATTATGAAGTATTCAAATCCAAAACATTGATAGTACCCTCTATCCAAGCATATGAATGCATTGTGACATTGACTGTTCCACAAGCAGATTCACTGTTGCAGAGAATTTGATTATTTTAATTGATTCAAAATCATTATATTGGATCTTCTTCACACCATACTCCACCATGCCATGTCCACTCACTTGTCTCTCCAATGAAATAGACTCCTACACTCCAAGAACCGACTGCAACCATTCCTAACTACCCAAAAAATTGTCTAAAACTGACTATCAACAAAAATATGATTAAATAGTGTTGTCAAGTTGACAACCAATGTTGTCAAATAAAAAAAGTGATTCTAATTCCCCTTTTATAACCTTTAAAAGGTTTAAAACAACCTTATTAATCCAAACTAACCCTCTAGCCTCCATATGAGCCTTATAGGACATAGTTGCATTAACATGCAAGTTTACATCTTCTTAGCATCTTTTGCACTTTTGAGTGAATTTACATTTTTTGATGTCATTAATAGACATATAACAATATTAGATACCCCTATAGGTCCTTGACCCTTACATTTGACCTTGGATCCATTAATTGATCCAAAGGTTACATAGTTAACCCTCATGCCATTAAATGGATTACATAGCATCTTTGTTGATCATAAAATCAAATGATCCCAAAATCATTACAAACATGATGAAAAAAATATAAAATAACCAATCATGGTCCAATACATTATCAAATGACCTCAAATGATCTTGTCCCATCACCCAAGGATCCACAATGACCCTGGTGTACTTCCCTTGCTCTGGAGTTGATATCTCCAACACAATCTATCATATCCCTGCACCAACCATTATATTACAAGGATATAATACACATTCAAACCTCTCCCACCTAATGAGACCAAAGTTGGTCTATGTTTTATGATATTTTATGTTATGTTCCTAAAACATTCCTAAAACAATTCTGTGACTTTTTAAGTGCCTAAGTTTGTATATACTCCATAAGTGCAGTTATATCCCTAAAACATTTGGGTAGGAAATAGTATACACACTTTGCCAATATTATATATACATAATGTAGTAGTTCATATAGCTATTTCAATGCATGTTTTAACATTTGGATGAAATTGATTAAATTGAATATATGAATATGCATGCCTATGCTACTAACCTATCAGGAATCAAGGAGAAGCTGGAGAATGAATCAATTAGATAAATGAAGGAGTGGAGATGTCTTAGTCATGATCAGAATACCAATCAAGATAGCTGCGAGATAACTTGCAGAATTAAAGGAGTGAATGAATGCTTTAGGGAATATAGGGGAGCACAATCATCCTAGATCTCCTCCACTATTAATGTTCTGTTAAGATGGTTATTTGATCTTTATGATCTTCTGTTATTGATTGATGTGTTCTCCTTCTTTAATGGATGAATCAATCAAGTGTATCTGAATGTTTTGAATGTAATTCTCTATATATATGGAGATGATTGATGAAAATCTAGTTAGAAAAAATATTGATGTTATTGTTATATTTAAGCAAGTTGTTCTTCAAGTCTATGTTCTGATTGTAATTTATGTTTCTAAATATATGAAAACAATGAATGATTTTAGTTATCTCTATGTTTGTAGTTAGATGAAACCAACCAAGGGGGGCCCACTTGGTAGGTGGAGCAAATTAGTGTAGAGAGGAGTAGTTTAATTATTTTCAGCATTCAAAGTAGTGTTCATTGTTCATTCCTGCAACATTGTAATTGTGCTAGTTCTTGCAGCATATGCAGAGATAGTCATAGTTCATGTGTATAATGACAGAATGAGTTGAAGTTAGATTCATAGTTGATTATATTAGTTTATTTGTTCAATTGTTTTCCTGCAGCAATAGTGTGATTCTTTAAATGCATTTTCCTTTCATGTAGCAGTTTAAGTAAGACGACTCTATGTGAAATTTAGTGCACAAACTGTGCTGTCCCATTTCAAGTATACATCCCTGGGTTGATATTCTAAATACACTTTGTAATAGGAAAAATAATACCTAGTTTAAATATACTATTCCTAGGGAAGGATTTGGCGTAGTTATTATTACCTATTATGAGGCTGTTCATTTTTGGCATCGTTGTCAGGGATGGTGTCAAGTGGAGAATCCCATTGAGTCATTCTAGACAGTTTCTTATTTTCTAGGAGTAGTTTGTAAAGTTTAAACTTGCTTCACAGGTTCATTTAATCACTTGTATGCATTGAAGAGGAAGAAGAAGAGATGTCCATAGAATATTTCTCCCAAGAGAACCACCAAACTTAAATGAAGAATCTGAAGAAAATGAATTATCTTTTGTTGATGCGAGTCCAGAATTTCCTCCATCCACTTCACTAGTAGAGGACCCATTGATCCAACTGACCTTCAGCCTTTTGTTGAGATTCTAGCCAGTTTTCTTGCAAACTCCACTTTAAGCTCACCAAGTGCTAATAGTACACCACTGAGCATTAACACTCCTCAACAACAATATCAAGTTCAAATACAAGTAGTGATGGCTCAGCCTACATTTCCATTTCCAATTCCTAGCCTTATCAACAATGCCAATCTTAAAAATATTCCTATTGCTGTGTTACCAAAGTTCTACAACCTAATAACTGAAGATCCTGACACTTTCTTATTTGAGTTTGATATTCTTTGTCAAAGTTTTGACTATAATGTTGATAGTCATAAACTCAAATTATTTCCCGCTACATTAAAAGAGTTAGCCTTGAGATGGTTTATGGGACTAGGAGCAAATGCAACAACTGATTGGAATGGGATGAGAGATTTTTTTTTGCAAAAATATAAGGAATACTGCAAAGGAGATGATTTGAGAGGAGATGACATCTTTCAGAGGTCACAAAAAGAAGATGAGACTTTGGAGGACTATTTATCATGCTTCTTGTACAATATGCAGAAGAATCCTCAACATGCACTGTAGGAGGATTCACAAAAACTCATCTTTTTGAGAGGAGTGAATGATAAATGTCTGGAAGCCCTAGACCTCATGGATAGATGAGATGTATCACAGTCTTCTTGGGATGATCTCAAGAAAATTTGTTTGAATTATTCAAGAGCAGCAGTAAAGAGGGGTAGAGGATTTTGTCCAACTTTTGCAAAAGGGAGTAGTTCTGGCATATCAAAGATGGAAATCACAAATTTGCTATCAAATTTCAAGCAAGACATTATCAATGATGTTGCAAACCACTTGGATACAATGAAATCCAAAAAGAAGCATGAAGAAGCTAAGTTAAAGTTAGCAGAGTACTGTCCACACTGTCGACAACAAAAGAAAGACTATAGATGTAAGCTAGTAGCCAATTTGGAGACACAACATGTTCCAACCAAATTTAGGTAGATTGAAGGGGAGGATGAGAAAGTCTTCTTTTCACAAGGTCACCCATGGGCTCCAGGACAAGGTATGCCTCAGGACCCATTGCAATCTTTCAATAATTGTAATAGTCAATGGAAAACCCATAATTCCCAATATCCTTTATAGTCTTTCCAACCTATGTGGAATAATACATGGAAAAATACCCAACCAAACTAATGGTATAATTCCCAACAAAACCAATGGCCATAGCCACAACCTCAAAATCAATGGCAACCACCACAGGGAAATTGGAAGCAATATAAACAGTGGAGGGGACCTCAATAGTGGCCTAATCAGAATTCTGGCTATCAACCATTACCACCCCCATGTCCTCAACCAAAACTCATGCCACCTCCAGTAGCCACAAATTCTCCTCCATGGCCAACACAATTGCCAGCTTAGCCACAACCAAATCGTAATAATAAGAAACAACAACCAGTCTACAGCACTGATGCCCAGTAGTACCCTACTTATGCATTGGACATCATCGATATCCATCTAAGATCTAGTACTACTCTGCCAACACCAAAACCACATGTGATAACTGAAGTACTCGATACTCCTACAACATCAACACAACAACTAGAAGATACCTTGCCAAATCCAACCTTACCAACTAAAATGCCAGACTAGGATGATCTTAAAAGTCAAACTAGACCTCCATTTCCTCAGAGGCTTAAAATGGATAAACCTACACTCCAAGAAGAAGCACCATTTGATATCCTAGACCAGTTAAAGAACATGCACATCCAGATTCCATTATTTCAGGCTATCAAAGATGTTCCACTATATGGAAAATCCATCAAAGAAGCATGTCTTAAGAAACTTGGGAGAAAGAAAAAGGATCCTCAAATAGTGCATGTAATAGGTCAATTGGCTGATATAATGTTGGGTAAGATTCTGATTCCTAAGTACTCTGATCTAGGAAGCCCAGTTTTTGACATCATATTCAATGGCCACTCAGTAAAGAATGCTCTAATAGACCTAGGTGCTGCTATAAATATCATGACCAAGGACACTTTGCATAGGTTGAGTATGGAGGGATTAAGGACAACTCCAACAATGTTACAACTTGTAGATACTTCCATAGTTACCCTAGATGGTATGGTTGAAGACATAGTAGTTACACTAGATTATTGGGAATACCCAGCTGATTTTATGATTCTATCACCTAAAGTGACCCTTGAAGGCTATTTGGTAATCCTTGGAAGGCCTTGGTTAGCAACATTAGATGCTAATATCAATTATAGGTAAGGAAATATGACCATCTCTGATGGCCAAACTATCAATAAATTAGCATTGTATCCTCCAGCCCAGTCGTAGGTAGATCTAAACAACCCTATTTGGCCAAACTTGGGAGATGACAAAGAGGAAATAAACTCTGTTGTTCAACTAATGATGCTACATAGATAATCATTTCTGAAATTACAAGAAGATGATGATATAATCCACAGTATCCTTACAAATGATTACGTTACAACAAGAGACATTTCTCAAAGCTCAATTTTACAATTGACTACCTATGAAAACTATGCTTTGCCAATAGAGCCTGAAATTATACAACAATTGTTACCTTGTGAGATATCAATCAACTTTGTATCAGAAGCCTCAATGCTAGAGTTAACCACTACTGTGCAACTCTCACCAAACCATAATCTTCATGTTAACAATAAATTATCTCAGCAATAATTGAAATTATTAACACAACTCCTATGCAAGCATGAAAAGGATTTTTCTTGGGAATATGGGGACATGAAGGGATTGAGTCCAAAACTATGTACCCATAGAATATACATCAATGAAGGAAGTCTACATCTATGTCAACCACAAAGAAGGATCAACCCAACCCTCAGGGAGATTGTGAAAACCGAACTATAGAAACTACTAAATAATGGTTTCATATATCCAATCTCAGATAGTAAGTGGGTTTCACCTCTTGTGAGACTACCTAAGAAAGGATGAAAGTGGAGAATATGTGTAGATTACAAAGAGCCTAATAATGCAACAAAAAGAGACCATTTTCCATTACCATTCATTGATCAAGTTCTAGATACATTAGCATGCAAAAAGTAGTTCTCATTTCTTGATGGCTATAGTGGCTATAATCAGATTAGCATTGCACCTAAGGAACAAGAAAAGACAACATTGACATGTCCTTGGGGAATGTACACTTACTTTGTTCTGCCATTTAGGTTATGTAATGCTCCTGCAACCTTTCAGAGGGCAGTAATCAACATTTTTGCTAACATCTCACATGACTGCATGGAGATTTATATGGATAACTTCACCACATTTGGAGTTACATTTGAAGAAGTACTAAAGAATTTGGAGAAAGTTATAATTAGGTGTAAAGAGCATAACTTGTCACCTAACAGTGAGAAGTGTTTTATGATGATGCAAGAAAGAGTCATTTTGGGACACTTCATTTCAGAAGTCGGTGTACAAGTGGATCCAACAAATATAGAGGTAATTCAAATATTGCCCACTCCTACTAAGAAAAAAGAGGTTAGATCATTTCTAGGACATGCTAGATACTATAGACGTTTTATTCAAAACTTCAGTCAAATAGCAAGTCCATTGTACACTTTGCTTACAAAAGAGGCTGAATTCATATGGATCCCAACTTGTGAAGAGTCATTCCTGTAGCTTAAGAACCTTCTTACAAAAGCACCAGTATTAAAAGGCCCTGATTGGACTTTTCCATTCTACATACACATTGATGCATCTAATTATGCACTAGGAGCTGTCTTAGGCCAGAAGTTTGGAAACCTTGAAAATTCTATTTACTACATTAGTAAAAATCTACATGGCCCAGAGTTAAACTACATAGTAACAGAGAAAGAACTATTAGCAGTAGTTTATGCTCTAAACAAGTTTTGGCACTATGTAACAAGGTATTTGATATTTGTTCATATTGACCATGTTGCAATTAAATATCTCATGAAAAAACCTATCATTTTAGGTAGATTAGTTAGATGGCTACTTTTGTTATGAGAATTTGATCTCACAGTAATAGATAAGCTGAGAAGAGCCAATGTAGTAGCAGACTATTTGTCCAAATTACAACATGTAGATTCAGATTCTTCATTGATAGATGACACATTTCTAGATGATCATTTGTTTCACATTGGTATTAAAACTCCATGGTATGCTGATATAGAAAATTATCTTATAGCCAAAAAGATGCCTAAACACTTCTCTCCAAAGGATAGAAAATTGCTGGTGGAAAAGAGCTTTCAGTACTCATGGATTGATAATACATTGTTCTACATAGGTCTAGATTGGGTTATGCAAAGATATGTCTGAGAAGATGAGACCTATGATATTTTGCATGCATGCCATAATGAACCATGTGGAGGACACTTTTTAGCAAAAAGAACAACAATGAAGGTGCTAACAATAGGCTACTATTGGCCAACACTTCACAAAGATGCAACCACTTACACCAGAAAATGTGACAAATGTCAAAGGATGGATAGTCTAACCAAATCAGATGAGATGCCTCTCAACCCACAAGTATTTGTCACACCATTTGATAAATGGGGAATGTATTTCATTGGTCCATAGATCCTCCATTAAATGGAAAATCCTATATCTTGGTATGCACGTATTTTGTGACAAAATGGGTAGAAGTGAAAGCAATGAAGCATGCCCATGACATCAAAGTGGTAGCCTTCCTATATGAAGAGATATTTACGCGCTATGGAATACCAAGAGAGATAGTGACCAATCAAGGGGCACAATTAACATCAAATCTAATAACATAACTCATGGATGAATACATAATTAGAAACAGAAAGTCCAATCCATACCACCCTCAGGCTAATGGCCAAGTGGAAGTCACAAATAGGGAAATCAAAGAAATACTTACAAAAATAGTTCAACTCAACCGAAGAGATTGGAGTAGCCATCTAGAGGAAGCAGTATGGTCATATAGAATCACATGGAAAACCACAACTGAGTTGACTCCATGTGATCTACTCTATGGAAAAATAGAAATGCTACCAATTGAGTTTGAACACAAAACACTAAGGACTACTTTGGAGCTATATATGGACCTTCCTACAACTTAGCATGAATGGTTACTAAATCTCAACTCCTTGGATGAGATGAGGAAATATGCCTTAGAATGCACAAAAATAGTCCAAAAATAGAGAAAGAAATGGCATGACTCCCACATCAAAAATTGGCAATTCCAAGTAGGTGACTAGGCACTACTGTTTGATTCCAAGCACCAAGAGACATAAGGAAAGTTTCAAACAAGATGGATAGGGCCATATGAGATAACACATGTTTTTGCAAATGGAGCGGTTCAATTGACAATAATTGACCCAGTGTAGTTCAAGTTGTTGGTCAATGGCCATAGACTTCATCTATACCATCAGCCACAAACCAAGATAGAGTTCCTATAGCAATTCACAAACATCGAGCCAAAGGTAACACAGGAAATCACTCCTACAATAGAAGGTACAACCTTCTTCCTGCAGCTTCATCCTAGCATACAAGATCGTACATTCATAATAAAACTTCATTTTCAATGAAGTCTCATTCCACATTCATTTTTCTTCAATTCTGTTTCCAACCCACCTCATTTCTTTACCTTCCACCCATACAAAATTCATGTCACCCACTTTGCTCAATTTTATAAGCTTTTAATAAATCCATGTCAGCATAAAATCATTTAGGGACAATCATTTTCAAGGCACAACTGATTCTCATTTTTCAAGCACATATAGAAATATGATGAAAGGTATGTGTATTCAACTTATTCAATTTATTTCCATTTTTAAAACATAAATTTTAGTAATTATATATATTACTGTATGTGTCTATATATTATGGCATTACGCCATTTTTCTCTCCACTATGAAGGAAGACAAGTGTGGACACTTGTCATTCTTTTGTACAGGGGTAAAAAGTGTATTAATTTCCAAGTTGCTATATCCTATACCTATAATTTCAAATCAGCTTGCACATCAACCAAATCGGTACTTATTTGATGTGTCATCAAGTCCTTGGAATGTTGAACAAATTGTCATACTCAATTGCTCAGGTTATTCTTGATTCCTATCCTAGGTGATGTAATTAAATTTGTGTAAGGATTAATTGCACTTAAATGAAATATAATTCCCCATTGTCAAGTGTCACCATCATTTTTATTGCCCGAATTTTAAAATGGTATGACACATAGATTGAAGAGAGATGAAGTGAAGTGCAGTTATAAGCTAAATAAAAGGGGTTTTTCAAGGAATTTAGAATATTTAGGGTTTCAGAGTGAACAAACATTGTGAAATTGCAGACTGAGGAAGAGGTTAAGAAAGAATTTGAGAAGGAATCTTGAAGGAAAAATTTAACACAATGGGTGGAAAATTGACGAGACATGAATCTGTTGTTCATACCATCTTATTGGTGGATGTTGAAGCTATTCATAGGTTCCATGCCTCCAGATGGCTCAGTTACTTCTTGAAATTAATGAAGTTTGATGAAGAAGTGGTAGCAAAATTCATGAATACCTTCGATGAGGGGGAAGCTACTATGTGGGGAGTGACCATTCTAGCAACAAAGGAAAGAATTGCAGAGGTGATGGACTTACCTGTAGTGGGAGAGCATTACCCAAATGAGCATGATGATACCAAGTCTGCACGAGCCCACTTTTCCTAACGTCACGATCCTCCATTGGAAGTAAATAAGCAAGGATGCAAAAGAATGTCATTGAAAATTCCATATAATGAGCTAGCTACACATATCATCAGGTATTTTACTTGTGAAGGGAGATTTTCCAACTTGCATGCTCATCATTTTAAGTTACTTAGTTGTATCAGGAATAATCTTGAAATAAACATTCTAAACTTTTTGTATAACATGTTAAGTATTTGTTCTGAAGAGACACAAAAGGGTAAACCAAATTCCATTTCCCATCATGCCCTAATGAAACTTCTAGTTGAGAGAGCCCTTAGGGATGTCTTTATTGGCAAGTTTTCTATCCTAAAGTATATGACTAGATATAGAGTTTTCATTATGGCAACAAAGTCATATAGCAGTTTGGAGTCAGCACACTATGTAAAGATCAGAATTCAGTTAAGTGTTGAAGATTGGATGGTTAACAGAGTACCGGAGACTTAGAGCATTAGTGCACATGTGTACAGATGAATTATGGTATGCTCCCTAGAAGTTAAGGTTGTTAGACTATACTTATGCTTAGTCTAAGAGCACATAAGTAGATATGAAAAGATGTGAAAGTTACAGTTAGTTGAAGTTGAATAGCCTGTGTGTGCCAGCAGAGAATGGAGCATAGAGCCGACAGTGACTATTTTGGTTTGTGATTATATTTTAATGTTGTAAGGGCTATGCACCCATTGTATTTAGGTTTCCAACATATGTATATGTATAATTTTAAGCACGCTTAAGCCAATTCATTTGGAAGTGTTGTTTGTAATTAGTTATAGGGCTGACCTAATTGTTTTGTTTATATGAGCATATAAATATGAGATACGCCCATTGTATTTGGTATGGAAGTTGTATAAAAGTTATGTGAAGAAGAGCAGAGGTATGCGAAGAGAGAATATGATGTATTAGAGCTTTGCTAGAGGTCAAAGCATCAGCACACCAAAGGAACTGATCTGACAAGCAGCATCACAACAACAGTTCACCAGCAGATATAGTGTGTATCTGATCTCAAAAGGTTGTAGCCTTCATCATTTGAGCAGTGAGCTCTAGGATAGTGAGTCCACTCCCCTAATAGGGATCATTGTAAAAGACTCCTAACAGGGTCCGACCCTTGACAAGGTCTACTGTACTTAAAGAATTGTAAAGCTACTCCTAATAGGGTAAAGGATATTCTAACAAGGATCACAATACACTAGTGCAGAATATTAGTGGGTATCAAGTCCCACCGGGGTTTTTACCTATTTGGGTTTCCCTGTAACCATATTGGTGTCATGTGTTGATTTCATGTTTCATGTTTATGTGAATATTTAATTCAGTACTTAAGCATTTATAATTTAGTATTTAGATTAAAGCAAAAATTTAAATTATAGTGAACACTAATTCACCCCCCCTCTTAGTGTTCCCATTCCTCACAATTGGTATCAAAGCTCTGGTCCTCAGCAAAGAGGTTTAACCACTTGAGGAGATCATGGAAAAAAAAGATTTGAAGAAGAATCTTGAAGCAACTCTTGAAGACCTGGACAACTTAGAAAGAGAAATTGAAAAACTAAAAGAAAAGGTCAGTGATGCTCAATTAGTTATCAAGAGACTAAGAAAAGATTTGAAGGGATGCTCTAACAGTTATCTTGAAGAAAAAGTCAAGAAGTTTATTGAAGAAAATGCATCCTTAGTGAGTTAGCTTGAAGAACTTGATGACAAAATGATGAACAATCAAGATGTCCATAATGAACAAGTAAAGGAGAACCTTCAACTCAATGAAGAGTTAAGGGAAGAAAATTTGGAAATCTTGGATCTAAAGAATTGCAAAGCAAGATTGGAGTCTGAATTGAAAGATGCAAAGAACCACATTGACAAATTGCACACCAATTTTGATTTGATAGAATCTCAGTTGTATGCAAGATGAGTCAAAGGAGACACTAGCTATATTGGATACAATGAAGCACAAAATCAGATTAATAAGATGTGAGCAAGAAAGGAGACACAAAAATAATCTACTGATATTGAGAAGACCGAAGATCAAACCAAAGACAATGGTAGTCCTCCTAAAAATGAGCGCAAGCCTGTTGAACGCACATATTTTGCATGTAACAAGCATGGACACATTACAGGGAACTGTAGAGGTAAAGCCTTTTGATGGTTATTGTTATACATGTAATAGATTTGGTCATAGAGAAATAAATTGCAAGACTAGTAAGAAGAACAGGATTCAGCATGATCAAAGAAATCAAAATCAGACCAATGCAAGAAGTTCTCAGAATGTTACATGTCAGATATGTAGCTATAATGGCCATACAACAAAACAATGTAAAATGGTGACTCATGTCAATGCACCAAGTAATAATAGACCCCCAATGATTTTTCACACCTGTATCAAGGCTAGACATATCTCAAAGTTTTGTAGATCAAGGACGCAAGGTTAGGAAAGCCCTAAAAAGGCCGAAGAACTAGTTTTGGATCCTAAAGTAGAATTTAAGTTTGTGAAGGCATCAGAAGATGCGAGCATGATTTGGTTAGATGGAAAGAAGGAAAATGTTGATGGTAATGTATTGGATGCATCCCTAGTGGATGCATCCTCTACATCTTCATGAATGGCCCTTAGGGTCATAGGGGGAGCTAATTTAGCTCTAGACCCCTACGTGGCTAGTATACTCATCCTTAGAGTATGCACCTTTGGAATTAAGCTATTGGGGTGTATTGGAACCTTTGTGCAAGAGTGCACATGCTAATTGTTAGCATAACTCAAGTTTGAATTTTGAAGTGACAGCCTGGTTTACGCGAGTTGCATTAATGGAAAATTTCTTACTTTAAGTACACAAAAAGATGTTTGTTCACTCATTGCATTCATACTCAGAATGATTGGAGAGAAAATTGAGCCTTGGAAGTTCTTGTGAAGATTTTGAGATCGAGTTATCAGTGATTGCAGTGCATTTGATTAGTTGCAAGAAACCCTAAATCATTGTGCCAGTTTGGAAGCCGTTAGAACATCTCAGAGATCCTTTGGAAAGAGAATATCAAGTAAGTCATGGCCACTCCTATTGTTTTTAATGTTGCTGAGAAGAAGTAGCATGTTTTCAAAAGGCACCCATTTAAATCAACCCTAGATGATTTAGAGGGAGCATTTTCCTACACACCAATAGGTGTTATGCATGTAGAAGACATAAGGGATTACATTCATTGTAAGAAGGAACCTGTTGGACTGGATAGATTGAGAGCACACATGGAGACAATGTTGAAACTAGATAAAACATTCATGGATGAATACATCAAATGGAATGATCACCCCATTGTTGAATATGCCATGACATATGAGTTCTATGAGGAAGAATGGATAAAGATATTATTGAGAAGAATCCATGATGATTTGTTTTGGATTGGAGATGTACCAATAAGAATCATAGGAGACTTGATTCATGAGATAATAGGCCTATCTAAGACAAGTGTCATCCTTCCAGTGGGTAAGGATGTCAGGAAAATGGTGGAGAAAGTGTGTAAATCCAGAAGTGATAAGCGTGGAATGACCATTGAGCCTATAGAGAAACTAGACATCAAGTTGATATCAATGATATTGGGTTACATATTTCATCATACTAGCAGGGTGAATAGTGTGTCTGCGGACACTATTCTAGCAGCCATCCATCTTGTACAAGATGGAGAGTTCAACTTGTGTGAGATATTGCACGCATAGTTGATAGACAACATTAGGGCTATCAAACATGACAAGACTAAGGTATTTAGGTTTGGGTCCCTTATCATCTATATGTACCTTCATATAGTTGGTAAAGTGTCAGACTTGTATCTAGACATGTCCATTCCTACCATGCCACAGATATCAAACAAAGCATGCACTGAAAGCACACTTAGAGATTTCATTACCTTGGAATTGAAGACCTTCAGAGCAAGGATGCAGATGTGGTACAGGATTCTTGAAAGTATTGTGGAGAAATATAAAGATTCAATATGCTTCATGGTGGAGATTGATACTACTTGTATGGAAGCTATTGAGCCTAGAACTAAGTGGATTCATCCACTTGGGCATGAGGTTGAGGAACAAGTTCTTGAAGCCTATGCATAGGTACTACTATCAGCTCCCAAAGATGACAATGAACTTAGGTGGGGAACCTATGAAGAAAAATCTAGAGAAGTTGATGCTAAGCTGAACAGTGCTGCAACTAAAAGAAACATTGCAAAAGTTACATCAAAGATCTTGAGGATACATGGTGTATCTCAAGAAGATCTTGACAAGGCTAGGGAAGAGAAGATTGCCCTAGAATTGAAGAGCACAGTAGCAGAGGAAGAACATGAAGATCCTAAGCTGAAGAAGATTAAGATTGAAAAATATGATGACATTCCTTCAGTGCTCAAAGAATCCAGTGATCCTATTGCTCCTCCAAAGTATGAACCAATGATCAGAAGGAAGAAAGAATTAAGCACTAGTCATCCATCCTCGCTAGCTACAAGGAGTAGGAGAAACAATCAAGCACCCCCTAAGGCAGGATTCAGACCAAGTCTCAAAACCTTGAGCGCAAGAATTATTGATGAGGGCAGAATTGATCAGGTAGGAAAGTTCTATGAGACTTACAGTGAAATTGATAAGTAAAAAATTCATAATATGATTATCAAATATATGATCAAGTTCAAGAAAATAGTTCTTAAAATGCAGACCTCTATTCCTGACAAAGTATGGAATATTTTAGAACACCTAAAAAGACAAGCAAATGAAGAGGATATTAGAATAAGGGAAAAAGTGTTACATGATACTTTGCCTATATGTTCTAAAGATGAAGAAGCACTAATATTGAAATTGGTAAAGACGCACCTAAGAAAAAAAATAAGAACTTTTCATATCATGAACAAAGACTATGACCCGATAACTCAGGAAACAAAGAAAGCTTTTGAGAAGGTACTCTTGGAGCAATAGATTAGACTACCTACAACACCCATCACTCATACATCAAATAAGAAAGGTAAAGTAGTAGAGACCTCCTATGCACTAGTGATAGGTCCTTAGGACTCAACGCCCATAGAAGAAGCTCAAACAGAAGCAGATCAGTCTGCACCCATATAAGGATCATCAAAAGACAACACAATTATCATAGATAATGTGGAAATAGCCATGGCAGCTATTGATAAGGACTTGGACAAGTTTGAGGAATCATTTGTTAGCAGTAAGGAAGCATAAATCTTATGTAGCAATACCCCTCCCACTCAGCAAGAAGAAGTAATCATAGAAGACATTTATGGTGAGAAAAAAGTAGAAAAGAAAGATGAATCTTCTATTGATTTGGTCAAGATGAAGCAAGTGGTGATGGACATCACTCCCATCACTCCCTCCTTAGCATTGTTGTCAAGTTTTACACCTGAAACTAGTAGTTTGGACTCTTGGAAGGAAGAAGACCTGATTAAGTTCAGCGTCCTGGCGATGGAGAAGGCTAAGGAGAAGCAATTTATGAAAAATCCTCTCCTAGTAGAATTAGTAAATATTTTGAACAGTTTTCTTCCAGAGGTTAAGAAGATAGTAAAATTTCATTTGGTGGATGATGTGAGCATAGTCATATCATAGTTCAAAGTCAATTTCTCAAGCCTAGAAGAATTTGCGGCCATAGTGGCAAAGGAGAAGTACTTAAAGAAGAGACTAGATGAACTGATGAGTAATTTTGCACTAGACTTGAACTCTCTTAAGTCTAGTTAGGCATCATTGAAGGAGTTTGTAGATCAAGGAAGGAAAGTCATTACAGAATCCATGGATCAGGATAAGTTCACTGATGCACATCTAAAGAAGATCAAAGATGTAGAGGCAATGATTGAGAAGGTGAATAGTTCAATGTTAGATACTTCCACTAATGTAAATATGTGTAACAATGTCTATCAAGGTCAGTTAGACATAATTGAAAAGGAAGAGAAGGAAATGGAGAAGATAAGGTCTAGGTAGACATAATTAAGGAATGCTCTTGCACCCTCCTTAGACATTCTCGGTCAAAATATAAAAGAGATTAATGCGACCATGGTGACCTATGATCAAGGTCTGAGCATAGAATTGGAGAAGATGGAGAAGCTTCAGTATGCATTATGTGCCCATCTACAGATAGTCAATTCTCTAATAACCTTTTGGAAGAAGGAGATCCAAAAACTCAAGATTGCATATCTGGATGTTTTCCCTCAGTAAGTATATGTAGATAAAGATTTTGATATACCTTTTTCATTAATGTCAAAGGGGGAGTTTTATAGAATATGGAGTATATAAGATGTATAGGTAGATATAAGTTTATGTGTATAAAGATGTATAGAAGACAAAATGTTTTGTGTAAAGGGACAATTAGAAAGTTGGCCATATTCCTTTGTTGCCATCAATGACAAAGGGGGAGATTGTTGGAAAGTTTTCTACCTAAAGTATATGACTAGATATAGAGTTTTCATTATGGCAACAAAGTCATATAGCAGTTTGGAGTCAGCGCACTATGTGTAAAGATCATAATTTAGTTAAGTGTTGAAGACTGGACGGTTAATAGAGTACCAGATACTCAGAGCATCAGTGCACGTATGTACAGATGAATTATGGTATGCACCCTGGAAGTTAAGGTTTTTAGACTATACTAATGCTTATTCTAAGAGTGCATAAGTAGATATGCAAAGATGTGAAAGTTACAGTTAGTTGAAGTTGCACAACCAGTGTGTGCCAGCAGAGAACAGAGCATGGAGCCGATAGTGACTATTTTGGTTTATGATTATATTTTAATTTTGTAAGGGCTATGTGCCTATTGTATTTAGGATTCCAAAATATGTATATGTATAATTGTAAGCACGCTTAAGCTAATTCATTTGGAAGTGTTTGTTTGTAATTAGTTATAGGGCCGACCTAATTGTTTTATTTATATGAGCATATAAATATGAGATGCGCCCATTTTATTCAGTATGGAAGTTATATAAAAGTTATGTGAAGTAGAGAAGAGGTATGCGAAGAGAGAATATCATGTATTAGATCTTTTCTAGAGGTCAGAGCATCAGTGCACCAAAGGAACTGACTTGACAAGCAGTGTCACAACAATAGTTCACCAGCAGATATAGTGTGTATTTGATCTTAGAAGGTTGTAGCCTTTTGTATGAAAATTAGTTGTACTAACTACTCTAAATGATAAATTAACTATTCTAAGATTAACAAATCAAACTAATTAGCAAACAACAATGAAGAATACACCAAAATTGAAGCTAAAACAAGGTTTTACCTTCACTTACCATGCAGCTTGCCTCCATTGTCCTCCTATGCTCTAATTTCTTGGATGTGTTGAGCTCTTAGATTTCCAATTTGAAGCTCCTTTCCCAAGATGATACCAAAGTGTGGAGATTGAGTGAATTATATGCAAAACTAAATCCTAATTATGCAAATATGGTGAATGCAAATGATATGAAGATGGATTGATTATGGCTTGAATGCTCTTGAAAATGATTGATTTCTTGATTGCTTGATTACAAAAATACCTATTAGCTCACAAAGGGGAAATCAGGCTCCTTTTATAGAATTTTGGAGGATCTAAGCCTAGGTGGCACAATCCTATAGTTGAGAATGAAAGGTGGAAGATCCTAGGGCTAGGATTGACTTGGTTGAAGGAGTTGAGAGAAAGGGGGATGTAGTTGGAATGTGAGAGGAAGAATAGGGATGATGTTCCTCTCACATTGACATGGAGGAGAACAAGGTGGAAGGGATAGACACATGTCAAGTGTCTCACAAAGACCCAAGAGAGAAAGAGGGAGAGACCTTTTCCTCATGAGGACTCTTTGTACAAGTGTCCCATGAGTCACCTTTGACCCTTAGAGGTGGCTTGAGAAACCCCTTAGAAATAGGGCATGTCTCTTGACCTGGCTTGAGAAAGGACATGTGGTCATGAGACTAAGTCCTATGAGGCCACATAGCCCTTAAGAATAGGACATGTGTGGGTGAGGATAATTATCAATAAATAATTAATAATAATTATTTATTTTAGCCAAAGTGATGTGTCAGGTGACTAGGTAGGTGAAGTGGACTAGAGGACTTAGTCATATTTAGGTGATTGTGTATTTAATTAAATCACTTTAATAAGACTAATTAGAAGACTTAGGATAGAGGAATAAACTATAAAGAATTTACTAAATAAATTGAATAATCTATTTAATAAATAGAGGAAATAATTATTAATTAAATAATGAATATTTAATTAATTTATCAAGTCAATATCAATTAAATAATAAATATTTAATTAATTAATGAAGCCATTTTTAAGTGTATACACCTTCATCATTTGAGCAGTAAGCTCTAGGATAGTGAGTCCACTCCCTAACATGGATCATTGTAAAAGACTCCTAACAGGGTCCGAGCCTTAACAAGGTCTACTATACTTAAAGAATTGTAAAGCTACTCCTAACAGGGTAAAGGATCTTCTAACAAGGATCCCAATACACTAGTGCAAAATATTAGTGGGTATCAAGTGCCACCGGGGTTTTTACCTATTTGGGTTTCCCCGTAACCATATTGGTGTCATGTGTTGATTTCATGTTTCATGTTTATGTGAATGTTTAATTTAGTACTTAAGAATTTATAATTCAGTATTCAGATTAAAGTGAAAAGTTAAATTATAGTGAACACTGATTCACCCCCCCTCTCAGTGTTCCCATTCCTAATAGTCTCTTCTATGGGGTGGAAAGAATTTGTTGAGAACAAAACCTTGCAGCCCTAGAATGAGCCTATAGAGAAGCTAGTTCATGAAGCTGAAATACCCCCTAAAAAAGTAGAAGTATCCCAAGAAAAGGAATAAGAGAGTCCAAAAGAAAAATAACCTTCTCCTATTCTAGTTGAGAATGTACCTACCCCATCCCAGAGAAAAGGGAATCAACAGGTTGATGAATAATCTCCGGTTTCGGAAGCAAAATCTCAAAACCCTATAGTTTCAAGAAGTTGAAAAAGAAAACCAGCTCCTGCAGTAGCTGATCATGTAGCAGAGAGAAAAAGGTTAGTAAAAGGAAAACTATAGAAATAAAGGAAAATCCCTTAAGAAGAACTCTAGGATGAGAGGACAGATTCCTAAGGATTCCCTCAAAAGTTAAAAAGTTCCACCAGAGAAATCTCCTACGGAGCATCATATTCATGATGTTGATTCTCCAGTTCCACCAGATATTCCAGAACCCCATCTCAAAGTAGATGATTCATCTCCTGCTAAGTCTCTTGAACAACAAGGAAGCCCTAAGGGAAGTGCACAAATGATTCAAGAATATTGTCATGAGAATTTGCAGGCACACCAGTCACCTATCTACTCCTATGCCCATAGTGCCATAGTGCATTTTAGAAGGATTTGGTACATAGACTATTTAGAACAGGCTCACATTACAGAAAGACAACACATAGCATAATTAGAGGAGCTTGGCCTACCTACTTTACAGTCATTTTTGTTTAGTTTGTATACCCAATTTGTTTTCAAAAATATTATGTGGGGAGAGGAAAAGAAAAAGTTGAAAAAGGAAATTAATGAATAAAAAGAGGAAATTGAAAGCCTAAAAGAACAAATGGAAAAGAAAAAATAGAGAATGGATCATGCCTTCAAGATGGTTGATCAAATTATAGCCTATAGGCCACCCCCAAGGGTCTATGCCATTTGTTTAAATGAATAGTTCCTGATGTTCCAACTCATGATTACTATTCAGAATAAGAATGATGAGTTTAAGACAACTGAGGACTTCTATGGTCTTTACCAAACACTTCCCACTTGGCAACAATATCTACCCTATGAATTAAACATTCATAATTTTATCATTCTTGATGCAATTGATTGGAACCCTTTACTTTATATAGGAGATGTGCACTTAAAGGCATTGATGTCCTAGATGTAGAATGAAGCCAATTATGATAGGAAACTAGATAACTATAGGGATCAGGAAAAATTTGAACCTTTACCTCTAAGAGCTAAATCCAATAAACTAGATGTCCTTCTAAGAGATTGGTTAGCACTCACCTATGGAAATAAGAAACTTGAAGTCAGGGATAAGATCTTTTCTTTCAGTGACAAGTTTTTTAGGGAATATCAGGGGTTGCCTTATTTTCATTTCAAAGAGGCCTGGTTGGAGTGAGAAGTAGGTGGAATAGACTGCCTAAAATTTTTAAGAAATCTGAGCCTCATAGTCCAATTAATTTTGAAGCTGCTGTGAACATGGCAATAAGGTATATGCAGCTAGGAAGATAGATTAGAAGAGAGCTTTGGTTTCCTCTAACTTTCCAGCTGCCTATGCTCCCATGGCCACTATATGATATTAATACTACTAGATTAGACCAGCTATAGGAAGATCACATAATAGACTACTAGGAGCAGAGCGGAGGTTTTTATTACACCTTCAAGAGATAGAGAAGAGGCAAGACAAAAGTTGGTGAATTCAAAATAGTAGTCAAGAAGTGTAATGCTTGAGGACAAGCATTATACTTGTTGGGGGGAAAATGATGAGACCAAAGTTGGTCTATGTTTTATGATATTTTATGTTCTATTCCTACAACATTCCTAAAATAATTGTGTGACTTTTTAAGTGCCTAAGTTTGTATATACTCCATAAGTACAGTTATATCCTTAAAATATTTGGGTAGGAATAGTATACACACTTTGCCAATATTATATATACATAATGCATTAGTTCATATATCTATTTTAATGCTTTTTTTAACATCTAGATGAAATTGAATAAGTTGAATATATGAATATGCATGCCTATGCTACTAACCTACCAGGATTGAAGGATCGACTAAAGAATGATTCAGTTACATCAATGAAGGAGTGGAGATGTCTTGGTCACAATCGAAAGACCCATTAAGACAACTGTGGGATAACTTGCAGAATTAAAGGAGTGAATCAATGCTTCAGGGAATATAGGGGAGCATGATAATCCTAGATCTCCTCCACTATTAATGTTCTATTAAGATGGTTATTCAATCTTTATGATCTTCTATTATTGATTGACATGTTCTCCTTCTTTCATGGATGAATCATTCAAATGTATCTAAATGTTTTGAATGTAATTCTCTCTATATATGGAGATGATTAATGGAAATATAGTTAGACAAAATAATGATGTTACTGTTATATTGAAGCAAGTTGTTCTTCAACTCTATGTTCTGATTGTAATCCATGTTTCTGAATATATAAAATGAAGGAATGATTTGAGTTATCTTCTGTGTTTGTAGTTAGACAAAACCAACCAAGGGGGGCCCACTTGGGAGGTAGAGTAGATTAGAGTAGAGAGGAGTAGTTTAATGTTTTTCAGCATTCAAAGTAGTGTTCATTGTTCATTCCTGCAACATTTTAACTATGCTAGTTCTTGTAGCATATGTAGAGATAGTCATAGTTCATGTGTATAATGGTAGAATGAGTTGAAGTTAGATTCATGGTTGATTATATTAGTTTATTTGTTTAGTTGTTTTCCTACAGCAATAGTTTGGTTCTTTAAATGCATTTTCCTTTCTTGCAGTAGTTTAAGTAAGATGACTCTATGTAAAACTTAGTGCACAAATTGTGTTGTCTGATTTCAAGTTTACGTCCCTGGGTTGACATTCTAAATGCACTTTGTAATAGGAAAAATAATACCTAGTTTGAATATACTATTCCTAGGGAAGGCTTTGGCATAGTTATTATTACCTATTATGAGGTTGTTCACCACCAATGATTGTAGGGGGTGGGAGAGTCAATCCTCATAAGGAGACCTCAATCCTAATCACTGACTGTGACCCCAAATCCAGTCACTATCAAGAACACCAATAATTTCCTCTATCTTAAATACTATAAAAATATTGAAATGGATGCATGGAAAGATAAATGACAACCAAGGAAATTTCCTTACATCATAGACCAATCCAAATCACATTTTATGCAAACATTTTAATTCATTGGTCTTAGACTGTACTCTGAGCTGAAGTGTCCCTCAAGGTTCCTTCTCATTGAAATTGGTGATCTTTATCTCAGAGCTCGTACAAGATAACATCAAACTGTCAGTTGCTACAAGACCATGTTGCCTAGGCCTACAATAACTTGTCTCATTTTTTAGAGATTCAAGTTCGTTTATATTTGGCGATACATTATTGGTTGATGTCAAAACTCAAAGTGTTCCTCAGTTGAAATGGACAACATTGCGTATCTTTCAAACCGTCGATTGTAGCATCAAACCGTCTATTCCAATAGCTATGAATATATGAGTAAATGCTAGTGGAAACCTCATTTAGCACATAGAGTTGCTTGAATTGTGATGACCACTCTAGGATGAAGTGTCCCTCAAGGTCCCTTCAACATGAAATCAGTGATCTTTAAGGGGTCATATCTCAGAGCTCATGCGAGGTAGCATCGAACCATCTAATACTACAAGACCATGTTGCCTAGGTCTACAATAACGTGTCTCAGTTTTTAGAGATTCAAGTTCGTTTATTTTTGGCAACACATTCTCGGTCGATGTAAAAAATTGAATTGTTCCTTAGTTAAAATGGAAAACATTACTTATCTTTCAAACCATTAGTTGTAGCATCAAATAGTCTGTTCCAACAGCTCCGAATGGTTGAGTAAACACTAGTGGAAACCTTGTTTGGCACACAGAGTTGCTCGAATGCCACTGAAGACTCCAGGCCGAAGTGTCCCTCAAGGTCCCATCAACATGAAATAAGCTATATTTATGGGGCCATATATCAGAGCTCATGTGAGGTAGCATCAAGCCATTAGGTGCTACAGGACCATGTTTCCAAGGCCTACAATAACCTATCTCATTTTTTAGAGATTCAAGTTCATTTATATTTGGTAACACATTCTCGGTCAATGTCAAAACTCACAGTGTTCCTTAGTTAAAATGAGCAACATTGTGTATCATTCAAACCATCTGTCATAGCACCGAACCGTCTATTCCAAAAGCTCTGAATGGATGGTTAACCATTAGTGGAAACCTCATTTGCCACATAGAGTTCCTCTAACACCGCCGCCGACTATAGGTTGAAGTGTCCCTCAAGGTCCCTTCAACATGAAATTGGAGATCTTTATGGGGTCATACCTTGGAGCTTGTGTGAGGTAGCATCAATTTGTTAGGTGCTACAAGACCATGTTACCAAAGTCTACAATAACCTATCTCGATTTTTAGAGATTCAAGTTTGTTTATATTTGGCAACACATTCTCAGTTGATGTTAAAACTCATAGTGTTCCTTAGTTCAAATGGCCAACATTGCATATCTTTCAAACCATCAGTCATAGCCTCAAACCATCTATTCCAATAGCTCTGAATGTCCAGGTAAACACTAGTGGCAACCTTGTTTGGCACACAGAGTTTCTCAAATGCTACCGACCACTTTGGGATGAAGTGTTCCTCAAGGTCCCTTCAACATGAAATTGATGATCTTTATGAGGTCATATCTTAGAGCTAATGCAAGGTGGCATCGAACTGTTAGGTGCTACAAAACTATGTTACCTAGGCCTACAATAAACTGTCTCAGTTTTTAGAGATTCAAGTTCATTGATATTTGGAAACACATTCTCGGTTGATGTCAAAACTCAAAGTGTTCCTCAGTTGAAATGGACAACATTGCGTATCTTTCAAACCGTCGATCGTAGCATCAAACCGTCTATTCCAGAAGATCTGAATGGATGGGTAAACACTAGTGGAAACCTTGTTTGGCACACAGAGTCACTCAAACATTGCCAAGCACTCCGGGCTGAAGTGTCCCTCAAGGTCCCTTCAACATGAAATCAATGATCTTTATAGGGTCATATCTTAGAGCTCGTGAGGGGTGGAATCAAACTGTTAGGTGCTATGAGATCATGTTGCCTAGGCCAAAAATAACCTATCTTAGTTTTTAGAGATTTAAGTTTGTTTATATTTGGCAACACATTCTCGGTTGATGTCAAAACTTGAAGTGTTCCTTAGTTGAAATGGACAACATTCTGTATCTTTCAAGCCGTCAGTCATAGCATTAAACTATTTGTTCCAACAACTTTGAATGGTTGGGTAAATGCCAGTGACAACCTCTTTTGGCACACAGAGTTGCTCGAACGTTGCTGACCACTTCGGACTGAAGTGTCCCTCAAGGTCCCTTCAGCATGAAATGAATGATCTTTACAGGGTCATATCTCAGAGCTCGTGAAGGGTGACATCAAACTGTCAGGTGCTACCACTAGTATATTTGAGGCCAAATTCTAATGGCCATTTGTCAGATTTGCAATGCCTATTTGTCGACATTTCAACATATGTGTCTGTCAGTGTTTTTGTGTTGTAAATTGTGATAGAAGCGATAACCATCAATTTTTTGACACCATATTCTGTCAGAACCTTGCACATGAATACAATATTTTTTATGGAATTTCTTATGGTGGACCTATCAGAACTCTAAAAAACTATGTGGGTATCTTATCAGACATATCTGTCGCAATAGCGATGAGTGGGAAAAATTCTCTGATAGGAAAACTCATTGGAGATATAGCATTCCTGTCACAATTACCTATCGAAAAGAAGTTCTCTTTGACATTATACCCATTGGAATAGCAACAGATATGCAGTGAATGTTTGACAGGTAGACCCATCAGTTCTATAGCATTCATGTGGCACCTATTTGTCGAAAAGGAGGTATCTTTGACATTGGGCCTATCGGAAGAGCGATGGTAAAGCAATGAGTATTCGACAGGTAAAATCGTCAGAGGTATAACATTCTTGTTGCAATAATTTGTCAAAAAGTAGTTGTCTCAGATATTATATCTGTTAGCCCAACGACGGGTGGTAGTAAACATCTGACGAGAAACTCTGTTAGATGTATAGCACCACTGTCGAAAGAGTTTTCTTTCATGTCAAAAAAGTGATGAATATGCACATTAAGGATAAGAAAGATCAAGAGACCATCATAGGTTGTCTCTTTCTTTGGTCTATATTATTGACAAAATGTTTTACCTTTCATTATCTCATCAAATCTGGGGATCTAAAAGAATTTAATAGAATATTTTTATGATAATGTATATTATTTAAGTTGACATTGCATGAATTTATCTACTTCATGCACTTGTAGACTATGAGGACAGTGATAAAGAGACATTTCCTCCCATGGCCTACATTACTCAAGCCATGGGAGGGGATGCTTCTTTATGGCCATCCTTGTAGTATACAAGTGCGTGAAGTATATAAATTCATTCAATGTCAAACTAAAATAATGTACGTTATACATGAAAATATTCTATTAAATTCTTTCAAATCTCCAGATTTGATGAGATAATGAAAGGTAAAACATTTTGTCAATAATATAGATTGAAGAAAGAGACCAACTCTAATGGTCTCTTGAGCTTTGTTATCTTTAGTCCTAGCTACTGGGTAAGGCCTAAAAGACTTATACCTCTCAATCGTCAAGAATAATCACCTCCTTGCCTTTATGTACACTGCATAGTATCCAATATAATTGATCCAAGTCTCGCAAAAAAATTTTACACTTGTGCAACTCATCAATACTGGAGACCTGAAGTAATTTTATACAATCACTAGCACATTTCATGCATGGATGAGAAATAATATCCAAAGTTTCTAGATTTTGAGAAGAGGTATGAGTGGAGGCCAAAGAAGGGATATTTTTGAAGGTTTTATAGATGTAGGTTACTGAATCATCATCTCTACACTGGTACTTAATCTAGAAACCCTCGTATGTATATAGCCACTCTAGAAAATCTCTACATCTATCAAATCTCTAAAAAAATCACTTCTGGCCTCCACTGCATAGACGTCTTCTTAGAATCTAAAAACTCTCCATCATTGATTCCCATTGTTTTTTCAGCATCTCTGTGGACTGAGACCTTAAATTATTGAGCTTCTCTTTGTTTCAAGAATAGTTTAACATTCTCTACTTAACAGGGCCAACCGTGTGAAGGTGGAAGCTCATCTGGCCCCTCCTAGGAGCCTCTTATGGCCCTTTATGACATTTTAAGACCTCTAAGATGTATTCTTAGGGATCGTAAAGGGTCCTGGGACACAATAGCTAAGAAACATAAATGTAGGCATCATGGTCACAATTCTTTGGAGACACAACATAGTTGAGTGGTATACCCAGATGATGCAAAGTAACCACTACTCCTCTAGTTCCAAGTCGACACTGTGGGATCCAAAAACCATAGATAAGGAATAAATTTAAAGAGTAGAGGAGGGCCATAATGACCAAAATAATACATAGTCATAATGAACAAAATAATACAGGACCCTGTATTATTTTGGTCATTATGGCCCTCCTCTTCTCTCTAAATTTATTCATTATCTATGGTTTTTGGATCCTGCAGTGTCAACTTGGAACCAGAGAAGTAGTGGTTTCTTTGTATGGTCTAGGTATACCACTCAATTATGTTGTGTCTCCAAAAAATTGTGACCATGATTCCTACATTTATGTTTCTCAGCTGTTGTGATATCTACATCGCAATCTGTAGTTGTTGTAGTAGTAGAGCCTATCCACAATAGAAAGGAAGACATCTTTCTAGCCTGGGTCTAGATCCTACCCCAATTATTGAAGGATCCAGGCCCAGGCTAGAAAGATGTCTTCCCATTCTATTTAAGCCATATTCCTTGATCTTGTCAAACTTCCTTGGTATGGTAGGCCTTCTCTCTACAGTACTCTTCTTCAATCTATGTTCGACGATAAACATCTTATTCTTCTTCCTAATTGTAGCCAAAGCTTCCTTTTCATCAGGATTCAACTCAACTTCCCCAATCTCATCATCCTTGACACCCTCAGCTACCATCCTAAGCCCTTATTCCCTCTCCAGTTCTTCAAGCCTCTACAATATATCTACATCAATAAAGTTTGCAATATTGTGTCCATCCATGATCTTAGGAATATCATCATCTTTCCACTCTTCATTTGCCAAAATATACCACTTCTTCAAGCTTGTAGAGTAATCTTATTAATAAAAGAACTCTTTCCAACATTAGGGTACCCACAGATCAAAATAGTTGATGTTGTGCTCAAGGATATCGATTCACTATTTTGAAATGGCCAAATTATTTTTATTTCGATTGTAGAGAAAAGGAGTGGGAGAAAACAAATGGATGAAAGATGATCGAGCATGAGAGAAGGTATGTGATTTCTTCATCTTTGATTGGTATCTTTGACGGGAAATGTCTTTCGAGTCTCTGGCATCATATTCGATCACAAATTTCAAATGCATTGCATTTTATTTGATCATGAATGCTCTCTAAAATGAAAAATCATGTTGTCGATTCCCTTATATTGAGCTACAATAGAACATGATTCTTTTTGGTGCTTTTTTTTCCAATATACAGTAGATAAAAATTATGGGGGCAGCCACTTAGCCATCTTTTTGATGTTTCGGGTATTTTACAAAGATACATGTATGTGGATTTATCATTCAGTTGCTTGCAGTTATTGGTCAAATGCAAATATTTTGTCAAGTTGAAAGGGCAAGATATCAGTTTGGTGTTTTCGGTTTATGTTAGAAGTTGATTTGGTGAAATCCTCAAAACACACACTACATGTTCTAAAATGTAAAGAAGTTTAATGTTAAATGTAAGATATATATCTCACCCATAGTAATCAAAAGAAAAGACATGAAACTAAGGATATTTACCAATCAAAAAATATAAGCGAATAGAAAACATGATTCGTACCTTATGGATTGGTTTTTGAGGTGCACAATCTTCATCAATATCCTCAGATGAAGACCCCTCCTCATGAAAAATGCATTTAACACAATTTTTTTTATTTATAAAACTGAACCAATGGCATGTTTAGAACAAAGAAATAGAATGATAATAATATGATGAAAATTCTATTATATTTAATACATGCCAAAGGACCAGTCCTAATAATTCTTAAACATACTTTATTTGATGTGATAATAACATGCTAAACTGATAAAGGTGTTATCTGCATTTAATCTTCCAATTACTAATAGATTAAGAATATTTTTACTATGCTTAATGTTCCATTTAAATGCATTTAACACAAATTTTTTTTACAAAAGTGAACCAATGGCATGTTCTTCGTGTGGTACAAGGAAGATTTGGCTATCAAATCTTCCTTTGTGAAAGCTGAGCACGAGAGAAGGTATGTGATTTCTTTATCTTTGATTTGTATCTTTGACAAGCAACGTCTTTCGAGCCTCTGGCATCATATTCGACCACAAATTTCAAATGCATTGCATTTTATTTGATCATGAATGCTCATTGAAATGATCACATTCTATTGGTGTCATGCCCTAGCCTGTGCTTTAACTCCATTATTTGATGTTATTGGTGTTTGTGCTCAAGGATATCGATTCACTATTTTGAAATGTTTGGATTCACATTTGTTGATATTACTGGCATGACCATTGTATATTAGACCTTTATTAAAAATTCATCATATCAGATAAAGTATGTTTAAGAATTGTTGGGACTAGTCCTTTGGCATATTGGATTTAATTCATAAATGGATTTAATTTTATTTTGTATGTGAAATTTTGGGAGTTGTACGAGAAGTTTTAGTGTCTAAACACTCAACTAATTCCTCTAACCGATTAGGAGTTTTTGGGGAAGTTGAGAGGAACATTTTCAAACATTCATATTCACTTATTGAATGCTTTGGAGACTACTAGTTTGACTGTCCATGCATTACCAGTGGCTGAGATTCATTAAAGGATACAAAACCCTTCATTTTGAGTTATTGTGTGTGGATTCAAATGTAGGTTTGATTTGGTTAATATTTAGAAGAGATCAATAAAGTATTTAAAGACAATCTTACATGTTTGGAGAGGTTTGAGAGGCACTTATCATGACTGTACCCTCACAAACAATGGCATAGACTGGTTTTACTAAGTTTCCTTTCTCTATTTTGAGGTTTTCTTTCTCTGTTGTAGGGGTACAGTCAGAGTGTTCATTGAAAAAATGATCCTTTGAATGGTTACTAGGAATATGAATGATTTGATATAGCATATTGCTTATTTTACTTGAAGTTTGGAATAGCTTGTGCAAGGGTGAAAGTACTTTTGATCATTTTGGTCGTGACTGTTCCTCTACACAGTTAGGAAATGTAATTGTCTAATGATTATATGTAATTTTGAATGGATTAAATGATTTATTCTTGGTAGAATTGAATGGAAGGAATAGTGTTGGTGTTATGTTTCATTTATTATTGAATTCAATGGTTTCTAAGATGTGTTGAGGAGTTTCTCCTTGTTTAATGTTAATTGTTCTTGCACAATCCACTCATACAACAGAAGTTACAAAACTAAACCAATGACATGTTTACAACAAAGAAATAGAATGATAATAATATGCTGAAAATTCTATTATGTTTAATACACGCCAAAGGACCAGTCCCAACAATTCTTAAACATACTTTATCTGATATGATGAATTGTTAATAAAGGTCCAATTCTGTAGACTGATAGCATAGAGGAAGATTTGACCTAGCCAAATCTTCCTTGTACCACACAAAAAATAATGTGATAACTATGTCTACTCCAACCTTAATTGTTTAAGAATTCATCATATCAGATATTTTATGTTTAATAATTGTTGGGAGTTCTATTAGGCCTTTGTTGTAAACATGCCATTAGTTTTGAAATGTTTGGATTCACGTTTGTTGATATTATTGGCACATTTAATGACGCCATTGTATATTGCTGAGATTCTCTCTGAAATGACTGCATTCTACTGGTGTCATGCCCTAGCCTGTGCTTTATCTCTATTATTTAATGTTATTGGTGCTTGTTCTCAAGGATATTGATTCATTATTTTGAAATGTTGACTGTGGTTATCAAATGGATAGCCCGTGAGCTTCTAGCTAGGTGCCATTTGTATTGATAGCTTAGGGTATCAAATGTATTGTATCATTGATACTTGAGACTTTGTTAAAAGGAAATAGGACAAAGAATGATTTTGATTTATTTTCTCTATTTTGATCCCTAAGTGGCTTACAACCCTAGAGAAGTATATGCAGATTTATGGATGCAGTTGCAGAATACATAGCAGCCAATAATTCATAAGAAATCCAAGCATCCAATTGATGAGGGGTTCTCCCCTTAATACCACAAACACATAACAAAAACAAAGAAACAACAACAATATGCAAGAACAGAAAATGGGCTTCTTATTATCTTCACAAATGTGGAATTACAAACTTTTAGAATTACAATATGCAAAGCCACATGGGCATTCCCTTACAATATTCTATAGGACAAAGCCTTGAATCAATACCCAGATCTACTACCCAGAACTATCCCGAACTGCCTAAGACAACACTACAACCTTCCTTAAATAGGCAATTTTCCACCGCTTGGGAAGATTCCAGAATTTTAGCCAACAAGGCCGACCAAACTTAGAATTATTTTATTTTACAATTTATTACATCAAAGTCAGCTCAAAATAACTTTTGAAACCCAAATAGAAATTTTGAAGGAAAATCATTTTCCGCTATTTCAGGTGACCCAACTTCCGAAGACCATAAGTCATCGCCAGTTGACCCAATTGACTATTATAACCCCATTTTGGAAAGGGCACAAGGAGCTCTACAATGCTTGAGTTAAGAAAGCTTCATTTAGCCAAAAAATCAACCTCATCTGGGGCCTCTAAATCCTTCAAAATTAAGTTAAAAGTTTCTATACCCTGTTGCCAATACCGAAAATCTTCAATATCTACAAAGCTAGACTTGATCTGTCAATGAAACTTTACTGGTAGGCTGATATGACCAAAATGAACCTCCAGGGAAGAAATCAAAACATTCTGAGATTGGATAACCAACTTACTAAAAATAGCAAGTTCCCATAAATAGTAGCTTCGCACAAGATAGCCCTTATTGAAAACAAAACTAGAAATATTTTTTTGGGTGATGCAAGATTTCTCTTACACCCAGGATGCTCCTGCATCACCAATTTGAATAGAAATTAATACAAAGAAATAGGGGCCTCCAATGGCCCAATCATCTAGACCTTGACTGTCCCCTCAACCAATGACCCTTCAAAACTGGGTTATCATGCAATCAGTGAGTGATCCTTCATTCTCCTGGTTTGCCCTGCATCCAAACATATTGTAAATACACAATACAATGATAAAAAGTCTTTCAAAATCCCCCTTCCCTCAAGGAACACTATCAACCATCCCTTCCACATAGCATTTCACTGTTGTATGAGTGGATTGTGTAGGAATAGTTAACATTAAACAAGGAGCAAACTCCTCAAAACATCTTGGAAACCATTGAAAGGTCAAGAAATCAGTTTGGCGACCTTTGTTGTAAACATGCCATTGGTTCAGTTTTGTAAATTTGTTTTTTGTGTTAAATGCATTTAAATGGAACATTAAGCATAGTAATAATATTATTAATCTATTAGTAATTGGTAGATTAAATGTAGATAACACCTTTATCAGTTTAGCATGTTATTATAAGATACTAAAGAAGACCTGCTATTTGTCAGACAAATCTTCACTGTCCCCCATAATGAAGACAATGAAGATTGACCTCCTACCCCACAATAAAAAACATTGTAATAAGAATAAGATATAATATAGTGTTAGAATAAACTTTGAACAAAGAAATGTAATGCTTATGTTAATGATCTAAAAAGATGCAAATATAGGAATTGAAAAAGAAGATAGTGCCAAGAAACATTTTTACAAATATGAAATGTGAGGAAAAGTAATAACATTAACAATGCCAAGATTCACAACATTAAATTTCACCTACGGATGAGTTTTTGTAGTGGGTTTCCTAGCATAAAAAATATACATTGAGTTGCATTTGAGCTGTAACTAAGAGTATCATGTAGAACAGACCCTAAACTTTGAAAGCATTCTCTAGCCTAGCAATTCAAAATTCAATCTAGGCAAGCATCAATAAGTGAAATAAATTATAGACATCAACATCAACATAATCATAATCATTAGAAGCATTTTAAAGCACCAACGAGAGAAGGCCAATTCCAAACTAAACCAAATAGTTAATAACTAACTGTTACCGGTTACATGGAGGTTCTAAACCGGTTGGAGAGGCTTATTAGAGCATATTAGTTTCTTGTGTTCTAGGTGTATAGGGGAAGTTTCTTAAGGAGAAATGTTCACAATCAAGAATAGGATAGGGAATATTGAAAATTTGTGAAATTTTTGGCAGAAGTATTGTTAGCAGATATGAACCATTAGGAGGGTATTTATTTTGGATAGTACTATGTTTCTTGAAAGTTTTTGTGATGCTTCTAAACTTTAAAGACATATTTTATGGCTTAATGGTAATATTGATTAGTGTTTTGTTTTTTGATGTAAAATCTTTTCAATATAATCATGGAATGTTGTTGATCATTCATGATCTTGAAGAAAATTTTCTTCTATTTGATGTATCCTAAATTCATTGAGTTCTATTATAGGTGAATTGGCCAGATTGAATAATTTCCAAAGATAAATTTTTGTTTACCTATGTAAGCTTCACTTTCATTCTTTTCTTGATTTGATTAGCGAGTCTTGACATTGTTTCTCAATGTGATATAGACTGACCACAAGATGGTTCAGTTGGTCCTCTCTTTCTATTTAATCATTTGTGTTCTTCATGGTGTAAGTGTCAATATGTTATAATCCAACCAGCATGTCATACCCCCACTTCTGACAAACCTCACAACATGCAAATCACAACCAAAGACTTGGGTGATCAACATACACAAACAATGATTACCCTTAGGAAACAATGATCATTAATATTCATTAATGGTGGGCGGTGATTCCTTGGTAATAAAGGCATTGACAGCATTCATCATCTTAACCAAGTCATGGGTGGTGATCCTTGAAATAGCACAATGAGTAAAAGGAAATAACAACATAACTAATAATCATTACCTTTATTAATAAGTTTAAAGCAACACTTACAATTTAAATAGAAAGCCATGTCTCTTAGAAAAGAGATCTCTATTCAAAGGGATGCATCACTTCATTTGCATATAGAGGCATAGAAGGAAAGACATTTTATTTGGAGTGAGGAAGAAGGAAAATTGGAAAAAAATAAAAATGGAATAATCAGGTTGGAATTGGAATAGAATTTAGAAATAAACTTGAATTAGAAAAAAGCTAAGTTATCTAGTTCTTTGTTTGAGGCCAGGTTTTGGTTCTACTTTTGTTCTCCTCTGGGTTCGACTTGGGTTCCTTTGGTAGGAACTTGGGTGCCTGGGCCAATCCCAGGTGCACCTATAGTTGTGGGTGCCAAAAAATGGGCTCCACGTGCTTAAGAAAACTATTTTGTACCCTCAAAAATCCATTTGCATATACATTTGAAACTTTTGCAAATTATAAATATGATACACGAGGTATTTTATTCATAATTTTATAGGCTAACTCATTATTATGGTAACATGGGTATGACCACACTCCATGCCTAATGGTACCCTACATGGAGTGTGGTTCAAATGAAGTTGAATCAAATGCTGACCATGATGGCTATCATCATAATGAAGATGAATATGAATATTAAATCTAAAATATGGCTTGTAATTTGAATTTTCATTGTGAATGAAGAAACTATAGATTCAAGTTGACTCATTCTATGTTGTAGTATATTTGTTCCCTAGATCTACCATATTATATATGTGCAGCCTGTAAGGGACATCTTCTGCTCATCTATGTATCAGAGCTCGGTAAGAGTTCTTAGGAGAAAGACAAGATGTCAGTGGGAGATGGAGAAACCAATCTTAGAATACCACTTGAAGCCTTGCAATGTTGAGAGTGGGATAAAGGCTACACTTGAGACCCTATATAAGGAACAATCTTATTGAGCTTCACTTTGTTTCAAGAATAGTTGCATATTCTGTACTAAACAGGGTTGACCTCATGAAGGTGGAAGCTCATTTGGCCCCACCCCCCCAACATCACTCTAAATTCCCCATTAACATCTAACATTCATTCATTATTTCATCCATTAATAAAATATAACATTCATTAAAGATCACATGATAACATTCATTAACGTTCATTAACACATTAATACATTGTAACATTCATTAATTATCTCATGATAACATTCATTAACACATTAAAAAATTTATGAACATTCAATACCACATAATTAAATTCATTGGCATATAAAAATCAGTCATTATCAATTAAGGTGCATAGATGACAATCATTTCTTTTTTTTCTTTTAATTTCTTGTTTGTAAGAAGTAATCTCTAATATGAGCATCGATATCATCATGATCATCTCCCCTCTCATTAGATCTCAATACACGCCTAGTTCTTTGTTGATGCAAAGGGGGGTCATCTACAATAACATATAAAAGGGTTAAATTAATTAAATTTTTTTATAATTAAAAACATTAAAAATATTTTAAAGTATTTTAGTACTTTAAAGGCCATAATCATATAGCTCTTTACCTGATCTAGTCACATCAGAAACATTGAGGTCAGTTTGTCTGGCTTAGCCTCAACCTCAACCTGCTCATTCACAACGACCTCTACACTCTCTATAACTGCAATACAAATTGTTACATTAATCTAAACACAAATTGTAATTAAATTTGTATTACTACACTAATCAATTTAAGATGTTTACTTGTATTACTCTGATGCACATCCTTATTGTCATCATCATGCACAGGTTGTGTACGGTCATAATCGGCAGGCTGCATTTCAATTTCATACAGATTCATGTTATCATTGTTTTCTTACTTAAAACAAATTTACTCATTTTATGTTGGAACTTGACATCAAATAAACTAATTGGTAAATAATTAAATTTGAAATATCATCTATTTAGCTTACTTACCGTGATAGATCCATCAGTAGAACCTTGTGCACTTCTTATTCTTTCTACCACAACTTTATAGCCTTGTTGGAAGCCAATTCTCTTCTCCTCTTTTGTGAGATTTATATTGGACTCCACGCCTTGAATTTTTGCTTTGTATCATCAAATTTTATTTCATTGTTTTATCAAAACAAAAAAGATTGCAAATTATAAATAAATATTATAAAGATCAAAGTATTATTTTCAGTGTTAAAAGCCATCTTAGATTGTATTTTTCCTCATTTAATTCAGACAATATTAACACTTACAACTTGTGCAGCAAGTTTGGAATAAGTGCCAGAGCCTAGCTTGTGTTGTCTGTACTTTTGTAGTCTTGCCTTTAGTGCCTTTGATGTGTTAGGCAATCTATGAAGAGATTGAAATATGTTCGTTCATATAAATATGAAAAGTATTTAGTACACAATTATATTCTTAACAGTATCACATACCTTCTTCTGTTGTCTGGTGGTGTATTTCCTTTTTTTATTTCAATTTTCTCATTTGCATCCAAAATAAGAGATTGCCACTCTAAATCAGGAATGCAAGGGGGGTGTTGGTACTTTGAGTTTTTTGTTAATGTACACCTGTACTAGTCCCTAATAGACCTCAAATATAACCCAACTTTTTGAAGGAGCTTACCCTTCTCAAATGCATGAGGTCCAAAAAAGTTTGTCATACTCTCTACGAGAGCATCCTTTAACTTTATATTTTGGGTTTTCCACCTTTTAAGAAAAAAAATAGTGTTAGATTAAAAAATGAAGTGAAATTATCTTTAATATAGTTTAAGAAATGGATGTAATTATAACTATACTAGCAATGATATGAAATCAAAATAGTGGAATGGGGTTTTAGTTCAGATATGATGTTCCACCCTGTATAGATGGTGGGCTCGAATATTCGCAAACACTCTTCACTAAGTTTACCATAAAAAACATCATTCCCTACAAAATAATCATGGGATCATTAGTCAAAGGATATAATAGTATAAAATAAGAATACAATAGATGTAAGCTTCTCATATTGAATGCAAGGTGTAATTAACATACGATTGTATAGTAAAAGAAAGGTCCAATCTTTAAAGTACCTGGAAGTTTTTCTATTTTCAAGGGAACTCCTTCGTCACTCACAAGCAATATGTAATCCTTCATTTTTCCCATAGTAGGAATACTAGTACATCCAAGAAAATCACCATCAAGTGATGCATCCCCTGTTGCATAAATTGAATCCATTATGAAGTGCCCCTAAGAAAGAACACTTCAAGGGAAATAAACATATATATAATGATAGAGAAAATAAAATCTATGTATGAGTAGGTGGTGCCATGGTGTCTGTGTCCATGCTACGTGTTTTCAACATTGTAGGACGTAGTACATTTGAGCCTGCCGTTGTATGAGGTGACGATAGTAAATGATCATTGACACATGCTGATGTTAATCTCTCTTGAGAATTTAAGGCTGTCATTAGTATCAAAGGATAGTAAACAGGTCGATCGCTTACTTATATTGAGTTGGTCGGTAACCAGAAGTAAGATAGAGCAATCGGTAAAGCCTTTACACTGAACATCACATAGTTTACCCAGCACCAGCAACACCGACACCGACAGATAGTAAACATTGAGCATCGTAGTATACAACGAGCAGATTATAAAGTGTTTACCGATGATCATAGAAAATGGCATAGTAATATAAAATGGCACA
This sequence comes from Chamaecyparis obtusa, assembly GCA_027943335.1. Taxonomy (NCBI): domain Eukaryota; kingdom Viridiplantae; phylum Streptophyta; class Pinopsida; order Cupressales; family Cupressaceae; genus Chamaecyparis; species Chamaecyparis obtusa. The sequence goes on from BSBK01000589.1 coordinate 1,380,318, forward strand.
TTCTTCTATGCAAATGGTTACAAAAGATCGTAAAATGCTTTACCAAGATCGAGGAGCATTTATTTTAAAAGATACTCATTAATTGTAATGTTTATCTTATTGTAATAGTTGATCTAGGTTAATTTTGCACCGTAGATCTTAGGGTTATGATTATTTTTGTAACCTAATTTTTGCTAAGGTGGAAAAAATAGAACACTATATATTTAGTATGTTCGCACCATTTTATAAGGTTGGTGAACTAATATATATGAATCATGGAGCACTTGAAGCCATTGCCTAACTTCAAGTCAATTAGTTTACAAAGCAGAACAGAGTACAGAGGATATCAGACCGAGCAAAATCAGAGAAGGCTACCAAGAAGAATAAAGTAGAGAACCATCATAGATAAGGTGATATTTTGATGAGCACTTATAGATCTATTTTAGACAATTGAGTTGTCAACTAGAAAATAATGGCCTATTACTTTCTGGCCATTGTAGTAGAGTTTTTTTTTGATAAAATCTCTTAATAGAGTAGACTTAACAGTCTTATGTAAATCTCTTAAATGAGTACACACTTCATTAGTTTTGTCTAAATCCTATAACTAGGTAGATCTAGCTGATCTAATATGTTACTCCTAACAGGGTAAGATCACCAAAAGTGATCAAAACTTGTAGCCTTAACAGGCAAACCTTTTCTATCTGCAGTAGTGAAGAATTTGTGGGTGTCATCCCCACCACAGTTTTTACCTTCTTACAAGGGTTTCTGCATTACCAAAATACTTGTGTTATGTGATTGTCATATTGATTTCATGTTGTTTACATTCCTAAGTTAACTAGATGATTGATTTATGAAATTAGATTCAAGTTATTTTGATCGTTTATCACCGTATACAGTTATAGATCTGAAAGGTTTTACAAGTAAAAGTTTTAGAAGGCACTAATTCACCCCTCCCCTCTTAGTACCTATCTCTCCTAATTCCAATAATTGGTATCAGAGCATAGTTCTCTTGTTGAATAGTCTAACCACTGAAGGGAAAAGATCTAAGTCATGGAGAGATACAAGCTTGACAAGACTATTGAGAATCAAAAGATACAAATAAAGATGTTTATGGAACAGTATAAACAAGCCAAGGAAGAACCTTGCAATTCAGCTGAATGAAATCAGTTATCATGAAGAACCTATTGATGAAATATTTGATCATATTGGATCAAGCTCTAGAAGCATCTCTGACGGATCCAAAAGCATAATCTCTGACTTGTCTGAAAAGAATCAGCATCTATCTGAGCAAGTGAAAGCACTTCAGATCGGTCATGAATCTCAAATGGTGAGAATGGTGGAAATAATGAACAATGCTAGACAAGTTGAACAAGATAAGAATCTCGCTATTGAAGACCGAAGACAGATGACTGAACAACTTCAAGAAAAAGAAAGTGAAATACAGAGACGCACTGATCGTCACTTCCAAGTGTCAAATTAGATGATGATAGTGAATCAAGAAATGAACTGAGTAAATGGAGAATTATCAAGAAGACTTGAAGATGTTGCAATACTCATAGAAGATAATGAAAAACTGAGAAATGAAATAAAGATACAAAAGCAACACAATGAAATGATGAAGATAGTTGAGGATAGTTCTAAAAAGATTGATGATTTCCTGACTAATCAGAAAAGATTCAGAAGTAGAGCCGGTATAGGCTACACCAGTGAAGGAGAATCATCACAACAAGCTAAAAAAGTCAACAACAATCAAAGTCAGAAACCTAAAGTGTTGACATGTTATCACTATGGAAAACCAGGACATACATCTAATGTGTGCAGAAGCAAAGCATAAGGTAAACCTCTTGTCATTCATAAATTCAATGGATATTGTTATTACTGTGGTAAGTTTGGACATCCATCTTATGAATGCAGAGCTAAGAAGAATGAAATTGCTAATAATACTTCTAAGGAGAAAATATGCTATACTTGTAATAAGCATGGGCACACTGCAAGGGACTGCAAGGCAAAAATGAAACAAGTCTAGACACCTAAAGAGAAACTACAACGAAAGCCATATCAACCAAAGAGACAAGGTAACTCATATGTTTGGGATTATAATACATGGACTAATTGTGTTGTATGTGGTCGGTATGGACATATTGCAGCAAACTGTTACATAAAAAGTTAGATTGGACAATCAAGAAACTGGACAAATGCAGGAATGGCATGTATGCACTATCACAAGGTCAGTCATTTAAGCAAGAACTGCAGAGATAGAGCACCAGATGAAAACCATATATTTGAGAGTGGATATAACATTGTAGAAATTATGAGGTTAAGGAACACAATGTGGAAGAAGGCATCTAATGAGAATGCTAAGTCAAGTAACACTGTCGGTGAAACCTCGTCCATTGGATTGGGTGACATCGGTACCTCCACTTAAGATGACAAAGGTATGTATGGAACTGACATTTTAAATGATCACATTTTACATACAGTTCCTTATATATGATGTACAAATACCAAATCTACATGAATAAAGATGCACTATGGTTTATGTGTTATAAGTTTACAAATGTCACATAGTCGGTAAAAGAAGAAATAGTAAAAGTAGCAAAAAGAAGAGCAGCTACACCAACATGGAAATATGTTAAGAGAAAGAACAAGAAAGTAGCTGAGCCACCAAAGAAAAAGAGGAAATACATAATAAATAAGGAAGACCTAGAGGATACAGAAACTAAAAATGATCCTAATCAATTCAAGTTAGTTCATAACAGGGAAAGTACAATAGAAGAAATAATTGAAGATATAATTGAAAATGGAAATCTTACAGATCTAGGCATAGACAAATTTGACAAAATGTCAATTGAGGACAAGACAAAGCTAGAACATGCTATCATCTAGATGATGATTAAATTCAAGAAAGTACCAATGGAATTTGCATGTCAATTACCGAAGGAACTTGATGACAAAATAAATGAGAGATGGGCTATTGGACTAGATACATAGAAAAGGAAAAGAGAACATTCATTAAGTCGTGTAGCCTTACACTTTAGCTATGCTATTGGAAGTGAATACATGACAAAGTATCAGGCTAGATTTCTAGTCAAGAATAGAGCTATGTAGATAATGGATGAGAATGTGGGTGATATGGATGTCACATGTGATTCTTTGTGGACATCAATCTTGAAAGTAGAAGAGAAAGCTGAACAAGAAGCATTCCTAAAATTGTCTAAGAAGAGACCTAGTTCAAAAGGTAAAGGTATTTTCATTGATGATAACAAAGGAAAAAAAATAGAGGACACCGGTATATCAGTTACCGAGGTAATTGATATCATGGAACAAAAGGAATAAATAAGAATTTCACAGGAAGCATCGGATCAAGTAAAGATCCACTTACAGAAGAAAACCGATGATGATGCACTCATTGAGGACATCACTAATGGTGATCCTGAGGATGAGGATGATGAAGATGTGATAATTGCACCAAATAAAGATGAAGCACTAGATACTGATAGTGTGTTCACATCTCTACCAGGTGAACTTCTTGTACTTGCAGAGGTAGTTGAGATACTTTCACAAGTACAACCCGATGCTTCTCATCCTGAGAAAAATAAAGATACAACTGAGATACAAGCAACTGAGCAACCTGCGGATACAAATGAGCCTACCAAATTAGAGGCACAGTCTACAGAAACAAAGGAACCAGAAGAAACAAAGTCGACCGAGGTGAACCCATTTGACACTACAACCGAGACTCCCATACCATCTACCGAGGAGCAGAAGAAGGAAGATACAGTGTCATTGGGAAGGATACTCTGAAAAATGGAGAAAAAGCTATTGTTATTAGTGAGAAGAAGTCACCTATTGCACAGAAGAAGAAGAAGAAGAAAGAAAAAGGGCCGGTCACCACTGATGAATTCATAATTATACCAGAATGTGACCCGAGAACCCTAAGCCCCAAGGAACTAAGTAGATATGGGGAGCTATGTTCAAGGAAAGTGGCACAAGAGAAGTTAAGGCAAGAACACAAACAAAAAGAAGTGTTAAATGATGTGAGGGATATTCTGCAACATATAGTACTAGAGACAAATATTGATGAGAATACTCCCATCATAGATCAACTTGCTACACTCACCAACAAAATCAATGCCCCTAATATAGATGCACACAAAAGAATAGAAGAATGGGCAGAATCAAAGATTTAGAACAAATTGGCAGAAAAGATTAGCACAGAAGTAGCACTGAAAAAGGTAAAATTATCTGAGGTCATTACTGAGGTAAAATCTATCACCCAGATAATCTATCAATTTTTTATCAAGCTTTGTACTTCAAACACCTTCACTGTAGAAGTCAGTGAAAAGATAAAAGGTTTAAAAGCAGAGATACAATTGAGTACATAGGCAGCTATAACTGAGCCAAATTCTTTCTTAAAGCATATTCAATGAGTTCAGGAACTCTGACGGTTGATAGAAGATCTAAGGAAACAAGAAGAGAAAATCATTGATTAGGTTACAGAGTTACAAATAGAACTCACTCCTTACCTAAAAATTTATGAAGCACATATTGTCAAAGCTGAACAACTTGTAGCAAAACCAGAGATTTCGATGTTGGATAATATCTTTGACATGCATGCACAAGTAAGTCTTGAGCATATTTCTCTTACCAACTTGAAAGAGGAGTGGGACAACCTCTTGGAGTCTGTAAAGAAAACCCATCCAACCATTTTTGGTAAGATGTAAGTATACATTCTATTTTTTTTGTATTTGGCATTATTATCAAAAAGGGGGAAAACATGTATATGCCAAATAAGTATACTTTGATATGTATATATTATCGGGAGCATGCACCAAGGGGGAGTACTTTTTACTTAGAAACATTTTTGTTGTGGATATGTATATGGCAGAGATATAAGGAATATATAGAAACATTTTGTCTATATACATTCCAAGTTTTGATACTAATGCCAAAGGGGGAGATTGTTAATCTCTATTGAGCATTTAAGGTTGTCATTAGTATCAAAGGATAGTAAATAGGTCGGTCGGTTACTTATATTGAGTTGGTCGGTAGCCAGAAGTAAGACATAGTAGTCGATAAAGCCTTTACACTGAACATCACATAGTTTACCGAGCACCAACGACACTGACACTGACGGATAGTAAACACCGAGCATCACAGTATACACCAAGCAGATTATACAGTGTTTATTGATGATCACAAAAAATGACATAGTAATCTGAAATGGCACATTCTTCTATGCAAATGGTTACAATAGATCGTAAAATGGTTTACCAAGATTGAGGAGCATTTATTGTAAAAGATACTCATTAATTGTAATGTTTATCTTATTGTAATAGTTGATCTAGGTTAATTTTGCACCGTAGATCTTAGGGTTATGATTATTTTTGTAACCTAATTTTTGCTAAGGTGACAAAAATAGAACACTATATATTTACTATGTTCGCACCATTTTATAAGGTTGGTGAACTGATATATATGAATCACGGAGCACTTGAAGCCATTGCCTAACTTCAAGTCAATCGGTTTACAAAGTAGAATAGAGTATAGAGGATATCAGACCGAGCAGAATCAGAGAAGGCTATCGAGCATAACAGAGTAGAGAACCATCATAGATAAGGTGATATTTTTATGAGCACTTATAGATCTGTTTTAGACAATTGAGTTTTCAACTAGCAGATAATTACATATTACTTTCTGACAATTGTAGTAGAGTTTTTTTTTGATAAAATCTCTTAACAGAGTAGACTTAATAGTCTTATGTAAATCTCTTAACCGAGTACACACTTCATTAGTGTTGTCTAAATCCTATAACTAGGTAGATCTAGCTAATCTAATATGTTACTCCTAACAAGGTAAGATCACCAGAAGTTATCAAAACTTGTAGCCTTAATAGGCAAACCTTTTCTATCTGTAGTAGTGAAGAATTTGTGGGTGTCATCCCCACCACAGTTTTTACCTTCTTACAAGGGTTTCTGTGTTACCAAAATACTTGTGTGATGTGATTGTCATATTGATTTCATGTTGTTTACTTTCCTAAGTTAGCTAGATGATTGATTTATGTAATTAGATTCAAGTTATTATGATTGGTTATCACAGTATATAGTTATAGATCTGAAAGGTTTTACAAGTAAAAGTTTTAGAAGGCACTGATTCACCCCTCCCCTCTCAGTACCTATCTCTCCTAATTCCAACAACTGAAGAATAAGATTGTTAGAGCATAATAAAAATAGTGATTAGCATGGACAATATTGTTAGAGAGTAAAACAAATATAGTCCAATATGTGATCTACCTGAACCAACTGCAGTACCCTCATCATGGCTGTGAGGATCAAAATTACGCAAAAAAGCTGTAAAAGAAAAACATCCACTTATTTTTTAATGACATAAAAGACTAGTATAACATAAAAACTATTATTGAGATTTTGTTATAATTAAAAATTACATTAATACTTCCTCTATAATTTTGAGATAGGTGCATCAATTTATTTGCCCTCTTTTGTGACTGAGGAGTCAGAGGGAATATAGATACCAATTCAGCCACTCTTTTTCCAATTTTGTGGAGGCATTTTTTTACTGCAGAGGCCAGGTTATCACAAGTAGAGAAATCAATAGCTAGGTCCTCGCCAAAGGACTCCTCTTTAGGGACTGGGGGTTCCTTTCCCTTTCTCTACTGACCACCTATCTGTGACAACAATATTACTAACACTATTATAATTAATCTAAAACAGTGATGAAAGGAATATAATAAAAAACACTATTTAACATTTTTCTTCTATCTAATTTGTAGTACAATAACAAAGAGGTTTACCTACTAGGAAGAAGTGCATGCATGATCATCATTGTCCCCTCTATGTGGTTGCTCCATATTGTGGCCCTGTGTTATTATTTAAAGTTAACCAATAATTAGAAAGGACTACATTAATAAATTTCATTAGAAGATGATGATGGAGATGAGGTGGATGGTGAGGAGACTCTCTAAATGTGGCTAGAAAATAAACTCAATTATTTAATGGTACATAGTATGTACCTACACCCCAATGATAGTGACATCATTTGTATATATGTGATTCAAATTGTAATCAATAAGAAGCTCTTCCCCTGCACTTATTGATTTTATCACACATATAAATAAATGATTTCCCACACAAGCCTCAAATATGCAATTGGGTTGCTTAATAGTTGACAGAGGTCATGTGCTATTTATAAAACCTACAATATTCCTTGATGCTTTTGGCCTTCTGTCAATGTATGTAGTCACTCTTTTACTTTTCTCATTGTCTTTTTGTTGAATATAATTTTCTGAGAGTGCATACCTACACATACTTTTTTTATATTGAACAATTCGCATCCAACTTTTGTAATCATAACAAGGTCCAACATACTCCATCAATTCGAGAAATTTTTTGTAAGAGACCTTTATGCGATCCATGGAAAATAGGCCCAAACCATGTATTGATGATGGTGCAATGCGATATATCTTGCCTTTAACACTAAAATAAGTGTTTATTGGAGGAAGTTCCTTGGGGACCCATTGTTTCTATAGATATTGGTACCTAGAGGGCACCTCGATGTCACCTTTTCTCTCATCATCATAAGAACATGACCCCCCTTGAGCAAGGAAAAATTTCATGCGTTTATTGAATTTCCTTCTAGTCTTTTGACCTCTAGTTGATCTAGTTCCTAATTCAGACATACTACATGACTCACTTTCTTCACTCGAGGAAGACACATCTGACAAATACCTATTTTCTACTACTTTCACTCCATCAAATGAGAGAGATAGCAAGTAATGCAAGATATTTTGCAAATTGTGAAATACATTAATCTCTTTAGGGTGTATTGACTTATACCTATCGATCCATGAGACTGTGTTGGATGCTCATGAAAGGGGTCTAGGTACCTACATATGTAATTAAATTATATTATGTTAGCTAAAAATTCATGATACATATACTAAAAAACACATAGTAAGTACATTAAAAACCATAAGCATCCCATATGAATTAAAAACATTAAAAGGTACATCATGAATTAATTAGATTAAGCATTGATCGCATAACTACACATTTCTATCAAGAAATCAATGTTAAATAGATTAAGCAATGATCAAGTAACTGTACATTTCATTCATGTCATTCATTTTATTCTTCATCCAACTCATCACCATGATCATCATTTTCGTCGACATCATCACCACCACTGTCATTGTCATCATCTTCATCATCGTCATCATTGGCATCAACATCATCATCATCATCATCATCATCATCATCATCATCAGCATCATCATCATCATCATCATCATCATCATCATCATCATCATCATCATCATCATCGTCATCGTCATCGTCATCATCATCATCATCATCATCATCATCATCATCATCATCATCATCATCATCATCATCATCATCATCATCATCTTCTTCTTCTTCTTCTTCTTCTTCAAGAAAAGTTACGTTAGGAACATCATCGACTAACTGTTGTTCGTGATCATAATCTACATCATCTTCTAGTTGTTCACAATCTTCTTCTTCCATCGTATTATACCTCATCGGCCTTCTTCTTGGATCATGTCTAACAACAAACGACCAACCAGATTTATGTGGAACCTCTGAGTAAAATACCTGCTCACATTGGCTTGGAAGAACATAGGGCTCATCCCAAAGTAGCTCAAATTGTCATGCCCATAAAGACCAGTCTAAAAACACACCAATTTTTTTTTTTTTTTAAAGGAGTAAATAAGTCCAAGATAAAGATGCGGATAACAAGTGTACAAGTCAAGCAATCCTAAAAGAGTTAGGAGATCAAACTCTCTACAAAAGTTGGTTCCTAGAGGTAACTAGCAGATTAAGTTTAACAAGGGATTCTAACAAGGTGGAGAAGTTATAATCAAAGTTAGCCTAACATCAATGTATGATAATGAGGGGTACCACATTTATCTTCATCTATATTGTTATCAAACGAAGGAGTTTATAGACAAAAATTGTGCTATGCAGGATCATAGGGTTCAAATCATAAATTGTCGTGTTACTATAACAAATGAGTTATTTAATGGCTGACATATTGGCTAAACCGATTCATTGTTCGAGAGATTAAGTTACATTTAATTTTGAAAACTTTAGCCCATATGGTTCATCCCTAAATGCAACAATTTTAATGTTGATTTGCACTAATTATTATTAGGTCTGATAAGCACTAACATCATTATATTGGTATGCATATAGTATTATGTAGCACTAACTAAATTAGATACCATATAATACATTAATTTAGTGTACAAAATATTTAATTGAAAACTCAATTAGTGATTATCCTATATTCACATAAGATTATTCACTAATAATTAATTTACTTAAATTGTATTTGTGTTAATTAACACAATTATTAAATAATATTAATTATAAATTATTAAATATTATTCAATAATTAATATTAGATATAATTTATTAAATGGCATTCAATAATTAATATTAACTATAAATTATTAAATGTAATAAATTATATTAATTCAATTAACAATGCATTTGAAAAGGGTTATTTATCTCAATTAATTAGAGTTCCCATTATTTATTAATCATGTTTTACATTACAAATAAAATAATAAATTAACTCACTAAAAGGCATCCTAAACTATCTCCTAGCTTACCTAGCTAAACTCCTAACTAAACACCTAATCATTCCTAAGCTAAACCTCCTACTACTCCTATTCCCTAGACATCCTAAGCACCCTATCCTCCTCCTTGTCTCATGTGCCCCAAGGGAGATGTCTCCATCCCAACAAGGACAAGGGGGCGCCAATAATGAAGGGAGAATAAATCTGCAAAAAGTGGATGTTATAAATGTAAAGGAGGATTGAAAAAGTCTTACTTTCATGCCTTTGCAAAAATTTTAATGCAACCAAACACCTGCGCCTAGCAAGAAGAGGTAGGGGGGACAAGGGTGAAGAGACAAGGTGGAGGCATAGGGGTTTGGGCCCCACTTCACTCCTCTTTCAAATGCAAAAGAAAACCCACGTAGGTTTAGAGGATGTTAAAAAAAAAGTCAAAGGAAAACTTAATTTAAACTATGATAGCCTATTAAATGCATATAAAGAAAGTGCAGGACATGTTTTATTAAATGATAGGTAAGGTCACCCATGCACTGCACCCTTTAAGGGACTTATAAAGGTGGTGATTGAATTTTAATATTTTTTTAAGTAGAAAATTCAAAAAGGTATAGGATATTATTAAAATATTGTCTGTGGTATGGATTTGTATGGGAATTTTTTTCCATACAAAATCCAGAGACTTGTAGGTCTACATTTTGCATTTGTATGTAAATTTTTTTGTTTTCTCTTCTCACTTCTACATAGTTTGTATTTTCTTATTTAGTTTAAATACATTATACATGATAGAGTTGGTATATCAATATATTTGTTTGTAGCTTTATAGTCTTCTAAGGTAATGAATTTAATGATCCAAATTAATCAAAATACACAATGAAATTGAGTTCTTCTAACATTAAAACAATATCAAGATATCATTTAGAAATTTGCAAGAATAGAGGGGAATAGAGATTTATTCTTTGTTTTCAAATCAAATATCATTTACATTCCATGATCTCAATTCAATAGTTATAAAGTATTGATCACTCTTTTCCATTTTCTAAGGTCTTCTCAACTCAATATCAATGCCATAATTCAAGAGAGAAAAATTACTCTTCATAAGTTAACAACCTCTTTATAGTCAAGAAATGAAACACCATTCTTTTTTCATCCTTAAATTGATATCCACTTGAACACTCATAACATCTTTTCTTGAACAACATTTCAAAATATCAAGAAAGCTATAACTATCATCATGATAACACAACTACACTATGAAACAAATACACTTCTTGGAGTGATAACTCCATGACAATTACATTGAGCTCTTGGATATGTCAAGATATCCTTACATTGACTTGATATACATAGCAAGGATGATACAACACAAACTAGAATATCATTATCAGATTTCTTCAAGAATCCATCTCCAACATGAAGACTTCTTTGGCTTTCATAACCTACAAAACAAAATTCATAGGCCAAGGAGTGCTCACCTCCCAACCTAGGCTTCTACGAAGCCACCCCCGAGCTTGGGGAAACAACACAAAGACAAGGGAAACACACATGCAAACCACAACACTACTACACATTACTACAAACACAAGAAATTCCCCTCCCAAGGATTTTACAAAGAGTCACAACATGACTCAAGAAAGGGTGAAGGTGGAACCAAATCAAGAGGAGAAGCTCATCTCTTTGATGAGAACAAGCCATCACTTGGCTTACTCATCAAAAAAATCACTCTTTCACAAACACATTCTTCTCATACACCTTATGACCCCCAATTTACAAAATGAAACTAGAGATGGCTACATGGAGCCCATACATCCATGTTGCATCCCTCTCCTTTCCAAGGAGAGACTCTACACTAAAGATTGTCCCAACAAATTCCCTTCACCCTCAAGGCTACTCTTCCCTCCCAAGGGTGAGTTTGGCCTTGAGAAATCCCTCAATGAAATCACTACAACACATAAAAGAGAACAAATCTACAAGAACATCAATAAAATCTACACATTATCAAAAAAACATGAATCATGCTCAACATTGAGCTCATGATTCTCTTACTTCTACAAGAAACAAAATTTACTCAACACAAGAACATGATACTAGAACAACAATAACATCAAAACCTCCATTAACACAACAACACTATGAACACACATACATTACAAAGAAAATGACAAGATTTTGCATACAAGAAATGAATTTGTAAGAGAGCTTTTTCTCTCAACATGTTAACAAAATGAAAAAAAGTAAGAATGAAGTTTCACCAACCTAGAGTCCAATGCTTATGGAAGAAAGTTGTAGTAGAGCTATCCTCTTTTCCCAAGGCCTTCTCCAAATTAGTCAATCTCTAAAACTAGAGAGAGGGTGTCAACCCAAAACCTTCCCCAAAACTCCTACTAAAAGAGATTCTTCACCAAACCTTCATTAATTGGGTATGGCTCAAGGAGTTCCTCCATCTCTCCTTGTCTCCATTCATAAATGAGGTGGAGACCAAGAATGTGAAAGAGGTATGGGTTTGACCTCCTTGCCATCCTTCAATTTTGAAATTTTCTTTGAGGGTACTCTTCAAGGTCCATAAATGAGTTATGGGCTTAGTTTTGACTAAATTTAAACTTCCATATCATGGTACAACTATTAGGGTGGCTAAAAGGGACCCTAATAACACCCTAAGGGATCATTTAACCTCCCTAAACTGTACTAGAAATCTGATTTTAGGTTCAAACATGATAGACCTTCTCAAGGCTTCCTAATCAAGGTTTTACAAGGAAAACCCTAATGTTGGTACCACCTAAGAGTGATGACATCAAAACACAAGTGGACATGTCATGGCCTTAAGCACATACACATGTGTCAAGTGACACAAACATATAAAAGACACTTCACAAGCCATGTGGCATATCCACTTGAGCATCCCTAACATAAATAACAAATACAATTACAATAAATCAATTTACATCCATGCATCATACATTTACAAAATAAAACACGATTACAACGAGGTTTTTAGCTTCTTTCTAGAAGCAACCTTGGCTTAACTGAATTAATACGAAGTCCAAGTGATGTTTCCCCGAATTTACTTTGGCCTACTTCCTTGCACACTCAAATCTAATATCAGTAGTACAAGGAGATAAAATAATCATGTAAATACATAGCATTAATAATCGAGTTAATTCATCTGATAATTCATAAATTACAAGACATAATTGATTATCCACAACATACATTTAGCTCATCATGAAATACTTAATTCAATTAAATTTGAAACATAAACATAGCATACATTCATAATTCAATTACAATTAACTTCATCATCATAAACAATCATAAATTAAAATCAAGTCACACCTGTAAGTCTCAAATCAATGTTTTAGTGATCATCATATAATCATAATATAATGTCCATCAACTACTAAGTGATAAAACCACATCATAAAGTATCGGTAAGATCCATAAGGTATCAAAATATAATCATAAAATATGTCTAAGTCATATGCAAAACTGAATAGCTATGATAGGCTAGGGGTGAGGCCTCACACAAACCATCTTGTATTAATAATTGGAAATCCATTGTCATGCTCAATAATATTTCTATCAGGATCATTTTGATTAAGTCATAGCCTGTACCATCTGATGATGAAGAGAACTAATCTAAAGGAATTAAAGTCACACTCAAGTATACCATCCAAAATGTCATAGTATCGATTTTTAGACTCTTGAGGATGTAAGTCATTTCTAGATGAAATATTACTCACCAGAAAGACTGCACTTATCCTAGAATCATAAGTTTTCTTTGTGTCATCCAACATTTTGAGGCAAAATTTATGACCATTTCAAAACACATCCTTGTGGTGTTTGACCTGTAAAAATATGTCAAACATGTATAAATTATTGTATCAAGAGTTCATAAACGTACGGGTGATTAACAAATTTGTACATACTTGGAAATCTCTTAAACCATGTGCTAAATCTATTTCCCTTTGCATAACATTTGGATCTCTGTTATGATGAGCTTAATTAACCAATGAAGACACAACTTCCCATGTTAATGTGTGACCTAAATGATGACATTGTTCAATCCATACTGTCATCCAATCTTGATTATTTGCAATATACAAATGTATTGTATCCCACTCTCGAGCAGTTGTACAAAAAATAAATAGATGACTTACAACTGATTAATTTTTAAGAATTAATTAATAGCTAAAATAAAATATTATAATTTATTACCTCTCACTTTCCTCATTCTACCTTTCCCCACCAAGTACTCTCCTTCAAATTGTCTAATGGTGTCGAGATCCCAAATGCGATCTATATGGATCTTTGCTGCAAGCTTAGGAAGATATTTAGTAACATACACCATAGTCTGGTATAACATATATCCTTCCACCATAGAACCCTTAGGACATTCTCTTTTCTGAACCAAAGCCTCCAAAATTTTTAGGTGCCTCTCAACCATCCACATTGACCGAGTGTGTACGGGCACACACAATTCAATCTCCTCAACTTGGTGTATGAGGTAGTGTTCTTGTGCATTGAAAAAGGTTGAAGGTAGACACTTTTTCATTTCACATAGTAGATGAGGAATGTTGGAAATTTGGATGAGTTAGATATCTAGATGTTGTCATTATGACAACATATGATCTTTATGAAGACCGCATATGACAGAGAGCAGAACAAAATTGTCTAAGTGTAAGCATCATTTTCCCAGTGTAACTGGAGATAGTTTTGATTGGCGATGTCGATAGAAGTAAGTTCAGTACTTGCACACTTGAACATGGATACTATGATGTATATTGAAGACTCACCTGAGAGCTCAAGTCTGTATGACATGTATGGAAGAAGTTATTGTCATTTTACAGAGATAGTGTTAAAGCTGTCAAGATAAAGAAAGAAGACAAAATTAGTAAATAGTTAAGGGATTATTTTGTTTATCAAAATAATGAATTAATCATATAAAGGGATGAAATCCTAGATGTTAACCCTTGGGTAGTGCAAGTTAAAATGTATTTTGTAAAGTGCTTTATGATTAATAAAGCCGACTATAAGAGTTATTATTCTTAATAACTTGTATAAATGTAAGACATATGTAATGCAAAGAAAAAGAACATATAGAGAAGAGAAGTAACATATGTATGCAAAAAGATATTGATGCAAAGTTGTGAATTGTGAAATTCAAGAAAGAAGACTTTGTATATGCAAGCGAAGTAGTATAAGGTTATGTACCTTGCCCTATTTTTGTAATCATAAATTATTGTACATTACATGTTTGGGTAGTGGGCTCATCTTGTAATCATATCATTTTGTACTACTAGCTCTTAGTAGGGTTGAGGCTTCTAACAAGGCCTAGAGTCCCTTAATGAGGACTGAGACACTATATCTATGTAACAGGCTCCTAATAGGGTCAACATCCTTAACATGATACTTTTGATTAGTGGATCTTTGTGGGCATCATCCCCACCGGGGTTTTCCCTTGGCCAGGGTTTCCTCGAGAACAAATAATGTGTTATGAGTTCATTTTCTTTACTGTTATGCATGTTCTTTAGTTTACTCTGGTTTGCAAGTATCAAGTTAATCTGTTATATCCATAATTGGGCAAAAGTAAAAGTTTGTAGAATACTGGTTCACCCCCCTCTCAATATTCCCTATTTCTAACAATTGGTATTAGAGCTTAGTTACTCAGAAAAGAATCATTTAGAGAAAGCCTAGTAGTTTAAGTAAGATCTCTATGGATATGGATCAGCTACAGAAGAATCTTGAACAAGCTCTTGAACATATTGATATACTTACTGAAGAAAGAGATACTCTGAAAGGAAAATATGATGATGCAAAGAACCTCATTGAAAAGCTAAAAAAGAAGCTGGAAGAACTGAAATCAGAGAAGGAATCTACAGTTCAAATCAAAGATTTTGATAAAAATCTGGAAAAATAAAATGAGATCCTTAAACATGAATTAAATATAGTGAATCTGAAATTGAGTTTGAAAGATGGAAACAACAAGAATGAAGTAAATCTAGAATCTAAGAATGAAGATCTAAAATCTAAACTTTGTAAAGTGACATATGAACTTGAGAAAACCAAATTGCAGTATGCTGAACTTGAAAAGTATAACACAATTGTGAAAGGAGAACTGACTCAGTCTAAGCAACATCTTGAGAGACTATATTCCACTAGTGAGAAGATTGATGAACAAATGTCTTATCAAAAGCCATTTTATGATAAAACTGGTCTTGGATTTAACTCATCTAAGGTAAGTGAAGAAAGCAAGGAACTAGATCTGAAAGTTTCTAAAAACATAGAAGAAAATAAATCTGATGAAGCTAACCAGTTTGAGGATACACCTAAAGAAGAAGAACCACCTAAACAAGAAGAATCACCTAAAGATACATAGAGAGAATTCAAAGGTAGATGTTTTGCATGTAATACTTTTGGTCATATGAAGAAATATTGCATAGATAAGAAATTTAAACCTCTTAATGGTTATTGTTATAATTGTCATGGTTTTGGACATAGAGCTATTGAATTTAAGAAGCATAAATTTAATGATAATAGTAATAGTAAAATGTTTAGAGATACTAACCATGCAGATAAGAGACATACTGAAGAGATGAACAGAAGAAATAGAGTAGTATGTTACAGATGCAATAAGATTGGACACATTGCCAGGAATTGTAGATCATAAATCAACTAGACTGGACTGAGATATGGAAACAATGGAATAGTTTATCAAATATGCAACAAATTTGGTCATACAAAAAGGTTTTGCATAATAAATAACATGAGAAAACCTAATACTAGAAGTCAAACAAGGAGAAATGAGAATGCAAGTAACAGTCAGAGAGGATGATGTAGCAATTCAGAAGAAGTGAGATTTGTTAAAGCCGTAGATCAAGGAGACACATTCAACACATAAGGTAATCAGAAAGGTGAAGTATCTAATGGTAAGAGTGAATCTCTTCCTAACCCATCTCAAAGTACTTAATTTATAAAGAATGCATTAGAATAAGAACTTAGGATAGTGTAGAAGTTAGTATAGGATAAATTGAGTTTTTCACAGTTAATGTAAGGTAGTATGTGATGTAATAATGCTATGGTTAAGAGAACATGAGATAATATGAAGTTATGCAAGTTCACAAGAAGTTTGAAGTTTTGCAGGAAAGAAGAACTTTTTGGCAAGAAGCGGAAAAAGAATTGAATGCGATGTTAGAATCTTGAAGTTAAAAGCTTGAGATCGGTATTAGTTAATCATTCAAGCGACTGCAAGTGTTAAGGAGAACAAAGTAGTAGTGATTGAAGGGAGTTTGAAGGACTTGGTGAAAGAACTTCATGCTAGATCTACACAAATCCCTAAATCACAAAATTAAGGTATTTTATTGAGCAAATCTATCAGTCAGTTAGATAATTTGTAGAAGATGTGGATGTTTCATTTGTTCATAGCATAAGAGATACAATTAGACCTAAGGTCAAAAGGGAAATAGTAGAACCCTTGGAGGAAGACCCTAAATTAGCATTATCGTCTGTACCAGATGGAGTTTTGCATTTAGAGAATGTTAGAAGCTATTTGGGATGCAAACTTGAAACCCTCAGTGAAAGTGATTTTACTAAGGAATATGAGAAACTATACCATCAGGATATGTCATTGAAAGTAGGGTTTGAACATTTGAATGATAATGAAATCGTAAGGTATTCACCACAACATGAATTTGATGATGATGAATGCACCAAAATCATTTTGAGAAGAATTCACAATGGGAAGTTTTGGTTAGATGATAGAGTGATGGATATAACAATAGACCTAACTCATGAAGTAACTGGTTTATCTAAATCAGGAGTTATACCATTCAATGAGAAAAATGTGAAGAAAACTGTACTAGATAATACTAAGTCATCCTACAATGGTAGAGGAATAGTGATCAATAAGATTCAACAAGATGATGTTAGATATTTATGCAAGATATTAACATCTAAGTTTTGTGCCAACTCTAGAGAAGATGACATGGTAGCTGGTATGATTCATGTAGCCTATTTGATGTGTGTTGATAAAGTGCAAGTGGATATGTGTGAAATTTTGAGAATTCAGTTATTTGAGAACCTTGAGAAGATTAAGAAGACTAAAAACTCACAGTTTAGATTCTCATCATTGATTACATACATGTTTTTCTATTTGTTGAGAAGATTCCCATTTACTATTGGAGAAGACTGGAATGACAACAAAACCACCATGGATAGAATTAAGAGAGTGTATCTGAGATATCCTATAGACAAGGTTAATGAGAGTGTAACCTTAGTGATCAAATCATTTCAGAACTTGATGAAGAAAAGATCAAGAATTCCATAGGCTATAGTTGAGAAATATAAAGATGAAGTATGCTTTATAGTTGACACTGAATTTACCTTTATTGAAGCAGTTGAACCTAGAGTGGAATTCATAGACCCTCTTAGATATGAAATTTTTGAAGTTGAAGCATAATAATATGTGAATAGATTGTTGAAAAGTAAACTAGATGTAAATAGCAATAGATTTGGGACTTATGAGGAGAATTTCAACTCCGTAGAGTCTATACAAGAAGAAAAGCTATCAAAGAAGAGAGCAGAAAGCAATATAAATAAAATTCTTAAGGATATAGGTATGATAGAACAAGAATTTTTAATTGCAAAGAATACAGTAGCAACACTAAGAGACATTGGACAAAAGGAAGTTTTGTCTGTTCCACCCCTATCATGAGTTGCACTGAAAGTGGAGAAAGTAGAGGAAACAAGAAAATCTATAAGATCTTCCACCACTCCACCAGGTAAAAGCTAGAGAAGTTATGAAGGCATTTGACAATGAATTCATTAACTTGTCAGATATAGCTATAGTAAAGGCTCAGGTAGCCTATGAGGCTAAAATGTTTCTTGATATAAGCTAAAATATCAGAAATGATATCAATAATTTGGATGTATGTATAAAGGAATTAATAATTAATTTGGACAGAGGAAAAGCTTTGTATATATAGTGTAAAAATATAGAAAACCATGTATCAGAAGTGACTGAGAAGATAAGAGCAAAGGAGACTGAAATTCAAACAGAGGTAAACCTATTAACCAGCCCTGATGTAAAGATATTAGATTGTGAAAAGAGAATCCACAAATTGAAAGATGATATAAGAATGCTTAGTGATGAAAGAGACATAAAATTGAGAAGATTCACTCTTCTAAGAGAGCACATTTCAGTGAAGATAAGTATCATTGAAGGACAATTGGAAGAATGTCTTTCATCCAAGACATCTTATGCGAAGTTCAACTTTGCAAACCTTAATGCATGTGAGATCGTATCTTATGGTTTATGTGCACTAATCAGTGTTGCAGACACCATTAAGAAGGCATGGGAGAAGGAGATAGAGACCATTAAAGTAAATTTTGTAGATTGTGTTGCAAGCCTACTGGCTTTGTAATTTTGAATCAAGGTAAAAAAAAATTGAGAACACAGTTTTGGCACCCTTTTTTTGTCATTGTTGTCAAAGGGGGAGTGATAGCAGAAAATTCATATACTGATATATATATGGAGTATATTCCTAGGGGGATTATAGATGATATATAAGATATATGGAGATATAAGAATAGTAAAGATATATTTTGTTATGGCAACAATATTGGAGTTTTATGACTTAGCCAATTTTCTCATATGTTGCCACCAATGACAAAGAGGGAGATTGTTGGAAATTTGGCTAAGTTAGATATCTAAATTTTGTCATTATGGAAACATATGATCTTTATGAATACCACATATGACAAAGAGCAGTTATGATAGAGCGCAGAACAAAATTGTTTAAGTGTAAGCAACATTTTCCCAGTGTAACCAGAGATAGTTTTGACTGGCGATGTCGATAGAAGTAAGTTCAGTTCTTACGCACTTAAGCATGGATACTATGATGTATATTGAAGACTCACCTAAGAGCTCAAGTCTATGCATGTATGGGAGAAGTTATTGCAGTATTACAGAGACAGTGTTAAAGCCGACAGGATAAAAAAAGAAGACTAAATTAGTAAATAGTTAAGGGATTATTTTGTTTATCAAAATAATGACTTAATCATATAAAGCGATGACATCCTAGATGTTAACCCTTGGGTAGCGCAAGTTAAAATGCATTTTTTAAAGTGCTTTATGATTAGTAAAGCTGACTATAAGAGTTATTATTATTAATAACTTGTATAAATGTAAGACATATGTAATGCAAAGAAAAATAACATATAGATAAGAGAAGTAACATATGTATGCAAAAATATATTGATGCGAAGTTGTGAATTGTGAAAGTCAAGAAAGAAGACTTTGTATATGCAAGCAAAGTAGTATAAGGTTATGTACCTTGCTCTATTTTTGTAATCAGAAATTATTGTACATTACATGTTTGGGTAGTGGGCTCATCTTGTAATCATATCATTTTGTACTACCAACTCTTAGCAGGGTTGAGGCTTCTAACAAGGCCTAGAGTCCCATAATCAGGACTAAGACACTATATGTATGTAACAAGCTCCTAACATGGTCAACATCCTTAACAGGATACTTTTGATTAGTGGATCTTTGTGGGTATCATCCCCATCGAGGTTTTCCCTTGGCCAGGGTTTCCTCGATAACAAATAATGTGTTATGAGTTCATTTGCTTTACTGTTATGCATGTTCTTTAGTTTACTCTGGTTTGCAAGTATCAAGTTAATCTGTTATATCCATAATTGGGCAAAAGTAAAAGTTTGTAGAATATTGATTCACACCCCCTCTCAGTATTCCCTATTTCTAATAAGGAATTCTTCTCTTCCAGTATTTTATATTTTCTTTATGGATTTCTTTAGATGAAAACCACCTATAAGACATTCAAGACACAAAAATATATAAACACGAGTCTTTACAATATATATAACAAATTGAACATATGTCATTGCTTACCTCAAGTATTTTTTAAGATCATATATCACTTGTTTGATGTTATTGTCGAAGTTCTCTGGGAGAGATAGGGGTAGCACGTACTGTAAAAATTATAAAAATAATCATGTCATTATTTTCTCACATAGTACAATGAGAAGTACATATAGTTTACAAATATATTGTAAATAAAAAAGAACATGACTTACCTTGATGAAGGTATGCCAATCATGCATTTTCAACCCTGGCCCAAATTCACTTTTCTTTGATATGGTACTGCTTATGTTTGTAGCAAATCCCGTGGAAAATCAAATTTTTGATATGACTTCTTTTATGACATCACTTTTCTGGTCTGTTAATAACCAAGGAAGGGAACTTATATTAATCCGTTCTCCATTTTTATTTGATTCAATGAAATTTTTCATTGCATGATTGGATTTATGAATGTCACTACAAATTTTGATAATTTTTTCTTTGTCATGGCTTCCATCTAATAGCTTCCACAATGTCTCCATTACATTCTTTCCAATATGTATAGTATCAAACAAATGCATAATTTGCAGCTGCTCATAGTAGGGAAACCTACTAAATTGTCTGGGATAACTTTGTAGTCCCTTTGGAAGGTGCTCAGTAGTATTGCCTTGATGACATTCACGATCATCAATCACATAATCAACAAACAAAACACAATATAAATATACAAATTGCAAACATAAATAATTAGGTAGAATGGTAGTACCTTGATGATTAATTCTATTATATTCCAACTTCGATATGCGAGGTGTCACTCTCCATGGCTTAGATGTAGTCTCTTCTTTCCCATTGAAAAGATGTTTTTCGGTAATTCGATAGTTATGATTTTTGTGGAGAAAGTGTCTATGCTCATCAAACACCTACTTTCCTAAACTTTTTGAATGACGAGATTTCATCTTTGGACCACAAATTGGACATGCAAATTTTCCCTTTGTTTGAAGACCTACAAGATAATGATACAATTAGATCAAATATGTTAATTTTTATATTTAGAATTATCATGTGCAACTTGAATTCACCAAAACATACCAGAAAAATGTGTTAGCCTTGGAGCATCATGTATTGTCCATACAAGCATTGCATGGAATTAAAATTTTCTATCTCCTATTGGTCTAGAGATGTCATACATAGTGATACCATTCCATAACTCCACCAACTTGTTGATAAGAGGCTCAATATATACATTCATATCTTTAACTTGGTATTTACCTAGTTGAATGAAAAACAACATTACATAATTATTGTGACCATTTTACTGCAAGATTTATAATTACATGCAGATAACTATTAAATGATCAAATACTTGGAACAATCATTGCCAACATAATGTGCTCCCTCTTTATTGACATCCATGGAGGAATGTTATTGTTGATGACAAAAATGGGCCAAACAGAGTAAACAGATCTTAGCTCTCCAAATGGATTGACACCGTCCTCTGCCACTGAAACCTTGAGATTTCAAGGTTCTTCGATAAAGTGTGACCACTTTTACTCTATGTCCTTTAATACAAAACCATCCACAAGCATTCGAATAGTGTCATCTCGACTCCTATTGCATGCATGGTAATCCATAAATTGTTCCAAGCTACTACACTTGAATAATCTTTGCAAACGTGGTATAATGGGGATGTAATGAAGAACCTTGTGAGGCACCTTTTTTGTTATTTGATTTGTTTGATATCTACTTGTATGACATTCAAGGCATTCTGTTACAAATTAATGTTCTTTATGATAAATAATATGATCATTGGGACAAGCATCTATTGCTTGACACTCTATTCCAGCATCTTTCATAGTGGCACATAATTCACGATATGAGCAAGGGAGAATATTTGATGGTGGTAAGAAAAACTCACCTATCAATCTATAGAAAATATATTAGTTGTTAATATTAACAATATTTATGGTACACGTTTCACCCTTTAATTACTATAATGACATATATGACATACCTAAGCATACGTGACATTTCTATGTTGGATAAACCATTCATAACCTTCAAGTTCAACAACAACAATACATCAGAGAGAAGAGTTGTTTGGGAGCCTTTGTAAAGGGTCGTGGCTGCCTTCTCAAGTAGAGGTATATCATGGATGACATTGACATCATCTTGATCATCATCATCAGTTGCACCAGTACCAAATGTGTCATGGATCAATGTATTAGTACCATCATCTTCAAATGTGTTATCTGGCACATGATCGTCATCTTCCATGGGATCATAATCTTCAGCTTCAATATTCACATCTCCATGATCCTCCACTTCTAAATCCATATTCTCCATATTCGCACCTCCATGGTCCATATCACATACTCCCCTGGGGAGGTCGACCTATATAAAAATGATGAACACAAATAAACCATGATAATGATCTCATCATCAAGTGTATTTCATATATATATTAATTGTTAAATAAATATAATGAAAAAATTACCAATTCATGATAATCAAACCCTCCTTCAATGTGACCATTATCCCTACAATGTCTCTTAACTATTTTGATTAGCAATCTTATAGTGTTTAAGCCCTTAAAAATATTGCAAGGAAAATAACATTTTCCATCGCCTTTTCTTTTCAAGTTAGACCACAATCTATTGATTGTATCCCCATTACCTTCTTAACTTGGATTGTCTGACATGATCCTTCTTCACTTAGATTATCTATAACCTAATTATATATAGAAATTGAAAAGTTAGTTATGAAATGATGTTGTAGTATAGTATACCAAATTAAAACACTTCTGTTATTGTAGTCTTCCACCTCAAACTCTTTCCTATTGTGGCAAGAAAGAAAGATATTCAAATAATATAGTAGTTTGTAAATCAAAATAAAATATCATATATATTATACACAAAATATATCAGAAGTGCATCAAATTTGACCAAGCACTACTGGGAGCTAGACCCGACAACAAATAGAATTGTGATGATTTTCACAATAATACATTTGTTGTAGGGTATAAGGTCCCAGTAGTGCTTAGGAAAATTTGCATGGTGAAGGTCGTATATGTTGTATATGTTGTGTGTGTGTGCATGCATAAAAAAGGGGGCCTTTATCTTTGATCTTAAAATGACAAATATGCCTACCTAACACTTTTTGAGGGTGCGGGGAACAATAAATGGAGGAAACTTGAGATCACAAATAGAGGCAAGTTGTTGATTGAGGGTGCAGGGAACAACACCCGCCAGTACTTTTATTGAATTGTAAATTTCAATTTTGAACCATTATGTGAATATAGAACATGGATGTAATCTCAAAAAATAAAAAAATGTAGACACAACAGATTACTTATTTTGTTATTCTACATTACTTTCTATTTGAGTGCACGTTCCACCTACAACTTGATCAAGTCTTATTTGATGCTTCAATTTTGTATTGACTGTCCTATAAAAGTACACAAATTTGTATTTCTCAAATATGTTATTCAAAAAACAATAATAGAATAAAATACTTGTTGAGAAAGATCATCATAGGAGTACCAAAAAATCAAGATCCAAAGGTAACTCAACATTATAAGACTCTTACATTCAACCTTCATCTCATGCACCTAATAAATAGGAGATAAAATACATGAAATTGAAAAATTACATTACAAAACAATGAGCTAAAACTACCTACAAAAGTAGTACCCAATTTATATACAAAACATTTAACTAATGAATTGTGTTTTTCTTCTCATCTTCACTACCAAAATAATCACCCCTTTAATCTAACTACACTATGCATGTTCAGTTTAGCGACCATGTGCCTGTCATCCTCAATCAAGACTAAGGAACACTATAGGCAAATACACTATTCTAATTGTCTACATTAAAAGAAACTATACTGCAAGCTTCTATGAATAAGAAAATAAGATTTAAAATTCATTACTTGCAACTACAACATTAGAGAAAAGTTGAATTTTATTTATGCCTTGATGGATATCTATATTGTGTCATAAATATCCCATTTTGACATAGGATAAGAGCATAGTGATAGAAGATAGATCCATTTTGTGCATAACCTGAAGTCATCGTATTTCATGAGAGTGCATCTTTTGAGAATTTTTTTTTGAACATTTCAAGGGAACATTAGTTCTACAATTAAATCATCATAACTTTCCCATTACTTAATACTCACACATGACACAGACTCTCTTCAAACTCACAATACATTGCATGTGTAGTATAAAACTCATGAGATTCTAAAGAAGGCCTCACTCTTAATTAGCCAAATCTTCCTTGTACCACAAAAAAAAAAGTGTGATAACTATGTCTACTCCAACCTTCATTGTTTAAGAATTCATCATATCAGATAAAGTATGTTTAAGAATTGTTGGGACTGGTCCTTTGGCGTGTATTAAACAAAGTACAATTTTCAACATATTATTATCACTCTATTTCTTTGCTATAAACATGCCATTTGTTCAATTTTGTAAATTTCTTTTGTGTTAAATGCATTTAAAATTATCTTCATTGTCTTGTTTATTTGTCAGCCAATTAATACATGCTAGTATATAAAGAAGACAATCAAAAGACAATGAAGATTTATCTAACAAAAATGAATACACTAAACTGAACCAATGGAATGTTTACAACAATTATCATAACTCACAAGAAAAACTGAAACAATGGCATGTTTATAACTGATTAAGAGTGAGGCCTTATTTAGAATCTTATGAGTTTTATACTACGCATGCAACGTATTGTGAGTTTGAAGAGAGTTCGTGTCATGTGTGATATAACCTACTTTATCTAATATGGTGCATTGTTAAACAAATTAAGGGTAGAGTAGTTATTACTTACTTTTTTAGGGGGACAATGAAGATTTGTCTGGCAAATAGCATGTCTTCTTTAGTATTTCATGAATTTTTACCACATATACTATTTCAAGCCTTTGAGTCTCGGAGACAAGTGGAAATAGGAGTTTCTTTGTTGAGTGAGGACTAATTAGGCCCAGGAGAAGAGAATTTGGAGATGGAAGTATTCACCAGTCAAAGGATGGAAGACTGAGATTGAGATGGGGTTAGTAACTATGTACTTTGCCAGGTTATTTGGAGACTTTGGGTGTAATTTGCTGAATTTTATGTGTGTAGGGCTACTAGACAAGCTTGGAAGGGCTGTAGAAGAAGAATGGTGTAAGTTGAATAGATCAGAGTGAATGGGGTGTTGAAACATGGTGAATAGACCATGATGAGATGATACTTGATGTTAGGATCAGGGTGAACAGCCTAGTTGAGGTTTTGACATGGTCCATTTCTGCAAGGGCTGCTTAGGATTTTCTCATGTTATCTCTTTTCTTTTCCTTGTGTATGCCATAGGAATGGAGACAAGGTTAATGATAGATCAAAGATCATATGAAACTATGTAAACCACTTTTAGTAATAAAAAATGTAAATTTTATGTATATTTCCTATCTCTGCCACAAGGGTACAGTCAGAGGGTTCATTAAAAAAATGATCCTTTGAATGGTTACTATGAATATGAATGGTTTGATATAGCATATTTCTCATTTTACTTGAAGTTTGGAATAGCTTGTGCAAGCGTGAAATTACTTTTGATCATTTTGGTCATGACTGTTCCTGTACACAGTCAGGAAATGTAACTGTCTAATGATTATATGTAATGTTTAATGCATTAAATGATTTATTTTTGGTAGAAGTGAATGGAAGGAAAAGTGTTGTTGTTAGGTTTCATTTATTATTGAATTCAATGGTTTTTAAGATGTGTTGAGAAGTTTTCTCCTTGTTTAATGTTAACTGTTCCTACATAATCCACTCATACAATAGTGAAATGCTATGTGGAAGGGATGGTTAATAGTGTTCCTTGAGGGAAGGGGGGTTGTGAAAGACTTGTTATCATTGTATTGTGTATATCCAATATGTTTGGATGTAGGACATACTAGGTTAATGAAGGATCACTCACTAACTGCATGATAACCCAGTTTTGAAGGGTCACTGGTTGAGGGGATAGTCAAGGTCCGGATGATTGGGCCATTGGAGGACCCTATTTCTATGTATTAATTTCTATTCAAATTGGATGCATGGATTTCTTGTGAATTATCAGCTTCTATGTATCTTGCAACCACATCCGTAAATATGGATATACTTCTCTAGGGTTGTAAGCCACTTAGGGATCAAAATAGAGAAAATAAATCAAAATTGTTCTTTGTCCTATTTCCTTTTAACAAAGTCTCAACTATCAATGATACAATACATTTGATTCCCTAAGCTATCAATACAAATGAAGCCTAGCTAGAAGCTCATGGGCTATCCATTTGATAACCACAGTAAACATTTCAATAAAATTGACATCCTTGAGCACAAGCACTGATAACATCAAATAATGGAGTTACAACACATGCTAGGACATGACACCAGTAGAATATGGTCATTTCAGTGAGCATCTCAACAATATATAATGGCATCATTAAACGTGCCAGTAATATCAACAAACATGAATCCAAACATTTCAAAAGAGTGAATCGATATCCTTAAGCACAAGCACCAATAACATCAAATAATAGAGATAAAGTATTGGTTAGGGCACGACACCAGTAAAATGCAATCATTTCAAAGAGAATTCATGATCAAATAAAATGCAATGCATTTAAAATTTGTGGTTGAATCTGATGCTAGAGGCTTGAAAGATGAAGAAATCACATACCTTCTCTTGCGCTCAGCTTTCGCTCATTTTCTCCTACTCCTTTTCTATGCAATCAAAATAAAAATGATTTGGTCGTTTCACTTTTTTTTCATCTATACCCCAAAACTGTCGGAGTTCCATTGGTCAATTTAAAACCCATTAGAATACTAACACCATTAGGGCCTATTACAAAAAAAAACACCAAATTCATAAAAAAATTACCTGTCAGAAGTTTCTATCAAAATTTGGCCCCAAATGTAGTAGTGTACAAGACCGTGTTGCCTAGGCCTACAATAACCTATCTCAGTTTTTAGAGATTCAAGTTCATTTATATTTGGCAAGACATTCTCGATTGATGTCAAAACTTGAAGTGTTCTTAAGTTGAAATGGACAACATTGCATATCTTTCCAACCATCAGTCATAGCATCAAATTGTCTATTCCAACAACTGTGAATGGCCAGGTAAACATTAGTGGAAACCTTATTTGGCACACAATAACACACATGTGGACGGGAAGAGGGGCCAAAGGCACACCCTAACCATATCCACCTTGCAGAACAACACACAGAAGCAACAACACACAACAGTGAGAGAGAGAATGCAGATGTCTTTCATATATTATCTTCAATTTGATTCATACATGTTAGGCTGTAAGGCCTTCCCAGTTTAGGCCAGATATTACAATCAAGTATGGGAGTCCTCAAACATGCGAGGATCTACCAACAATCTCTAATTTTCTATCTTCTATCCAAAAACTCCCCCTAAACTCTAACCAACAACTACATTTATACAAGAGGCTACCTAATCAAATCAGCCTTCAGATCCATAATCAACAAAAGGAACAACCAAATCTATGTCCACACGCTTCCCAAAGATGGATACTGGCATTAAATCTGTGACCCAAATTAAATGCACAAGTCGGCCTCAAAAAAACACCAAAATAAACAACTCGGCAAGAAAGGAAACTGAGTGCTAGACAAGCATCACC
Source organism: Chamaecyparis obtusa (assembly GCA_027943335.1). Lineage (NCBI taxonomy): Eukaryota > Viridiplantae > Streptophyta > Pinopsida > Cupressales > Cupressaceae > Chamaecyparis > Chamaecyparis obtusa. The sequence goes on from BSBK01000589.1 coordinate 1,408,434, forward strand.
AAGCACCAAGGAAATTTACCGAGTGCCAAAGAGATAACTGACCAATGTGTGCTAAAATATTGACACACTTCTATGAGTCATTGTATCCAAGATTGCTCAAGAATGAGGTCTCAAATGGTGACTCATAGCTCTTTATTCATGGAGTGCAAGGGTTTATGATGAAGGCCCTCATATTAGACCTAGTTTGTGCCCATGCAAGTACACCATAAAATGAGAGATTCAAAAAGGAAGAGCAAGAATGCTAGTCTCCATGACTATAAAGTATCCATGCAAATGAAAATGAAAGCTATTCTATATGATAACAATGCATAAAAGCAAACTAATCTATGAAAGGAAATGCTTATGCAAGATTATTCTATGAAAGGAAATATGGATCTAATCTAATATGAAAATGCAAGATTAATCTAAATGGATTGCCATGGGGCATGAAATAAGAAGACAAGAAAAGAGAAGTTGCAATATCCAAGCTCAAGTGCTCAAAAATCTTCTCCAAAATTGCTTTCCAAACCTGCAGCATAACAATAGTTAAAATCTAGATGTATGATAATGAGAAAAAGAAGGCTCCTTATAAAGGATTATTGGACGGTCAAGATTAAGAGGCAAAAAGAAATGAGCAATGGTGGAGATTAAATCTTGGTTGATCCATGTGCTCAAGATTCTCAAGAGGTAAAATCAATGGACATGGTTAAGAGACAAAAAGATGTGTGGAAGAGATTAAAAAGAAATTTCACTCACCTTAGAAAGTGTGCATTCAATGTGTAGACAAAAAGTCTTTTTCTTTTTCTTTTTATTTATTATTTTTAGCAAAGTGGTTTCCATTATTTAATTAAAAGATTTTATTTATTTATTTAAAAGGCAGCATGTTCTCTTAATTAAATAAAACTTAGCATAAAATTATCAAACCTTAGGAAATATTGAAATATTTGAATTAATTACGATTTGATCAAGTAAATTGATTTGAATTGAAAATATTGCAAAACATTGATTCAGGAAATTGATAAATTGATGAATGGGGGCCCAAAGTCTAGGCCACCATTTTAGGGTGCATACATTTGCCCCTCTTTGACTAATGTGTGATCTTCATGGGAACACATTTAGTCAAAGAATGAAGTTGAAATGTGAGATAGATTTGGGATCACAAAACAACCCAGACATGTGATCGACGGACGGGAACACATCAGGACAAAGATAAGCTGATTGAAAAAGACAAGGCCAACATCCCTGTAAATAGGTAATTGTCATGTCTCAAGCAAGGTTGCCCCAAGCAAAGCAATTGATAGGATTGATAAAGCTGAATCAAGGATTGAAGTTTGATAGGTACTGCCCCCTCATGATCGAAATTGACTAAGAATCATGATGATGTCAACTGTAGCAACAATGAACCAATGATTACAAAAAGTATCAAAACACCTGATTCTGAACCTTATGATTATGAAGAAGTGAGTGACCGATTCCAGACTTGATTGTCAATAAGAATCACATTGGTATCACATCTGAACCCTTCAGTTATGAAGAACCAAGGAAATAACACTAATGAACCGATGGTTATGAAAAGCTGATATAGTTTACAAGATTGATTTAGGATACCAGATTGATATGGATCTTAATGAATCTGATATGCCCCAAGTGATGATAGATTTGCCCCAAGAAATGAGGTCTTTAGATGAATCATCAACTAGATGTGGTTGTTGTCTTGATCACTGAAAGAAAGATTTGATTTACAGACTTGAATGATGTGCAATACCATGCCCCCTTCAGGATGAAAATCAAAATCTGACAAGAAAAGTCAGTGTTATAATTTAGAAGCATGTTAATTGATTTGAGAAGTGGTTATACACATTCAAGAACGCGTTATGGATCATTTGGAGGTCCAGCAGACCAAGTTTGACTAGGTTAAACCATGAGTTGACCATAGTTGACCAAGTTGAAATTTTGATAGTTTGATGTAAGATAATCAGTTAAGTTGAATTCTGGATTTCTATGATGTTTAGAAGGTTGATTATGCAAGCAGTTGGCATTATAAATGATCTTAGATTTTGATTTTGATCCCGAAAATGGATTGTACTTTCTCTTTCATTGGATGTACCTTCTTGTAGGATTCAGCTCTTTTTAGATTCGAAGATGTGATTGAAAAAAAATGTTTAAGTGTTCAAGCAATTTGTGAGACCATGCAAACATGCATAATGCAAAGAGATATGTAAAATGGGATGCCAACCTAAGACCTAGGACCTAGTCACTGATCATGTGTCGATCATTCTCATCATTGAATTTTTAGGTAACTGGATAAATCAACACAATGCCCACTAGTTATGAAACCATAGACATATGAATATTGATTTTTATGCTCAAGAATCAATACAATGCCCACTGGCTAGACAACCATAGACATATGAATATTGATTTTGTTTTCGGAATGTCAGATTAGATATAAGCACCAAGGAATAAGCACCAGGATGACCTGAATATCATGTCCATTTTGATATAGCAATTTGTATAAGCATCAAAACATAGACATCATGATGACCTGGATATGTCTTGCATTACAAACACATCAAATAGTCAAGAGATCATTCTAAATCCAATGTGAATTACCCGTAGTGACCCTTTATCATTCATATCCTTAGGTAAGATCGCGTTCCACAATAGGAGAAATAATTTACTCAAAAAGACAATAGTTAGATCAAACTTCCTTGAATTTTCTGGGTATCAATGGTCGAGATACTCATGGCCATCCAATTCGAGATAGAGGCTCTTACAAATGGACACCATTTCAATCTAGAATTTCCAAAGTTGTTAGATTTTCACATACAAGCAGAAGACAAAGAAAATATTATGCCCCCAGTCATCACTCTCTAAATCCTATAAAGGACATCATCGAAGAGCTCAAAGGACACAATATGCAAAAATCTCAATGTGAATCAATAAGCATACAAGGAGATAAAAGCATGAATAAGCATAGATTGTTTTCATTTTGTGCTATTGTTTGATTGTGTTGTTGTAGATGCAAAATCCTTTCTGGAGAGGAGACAGACAAACTGACTCAGATAAAGCTTCAAAGGACTCTCACTAGATACGACTCATCTGAGGTCTACTGGAGGCCATAGGATATGACATTGATTGCCCCCAAGTTTGAAACATTGATAGGATACAAACGCTTGAGCTGATTGGTGTACAAATTGACTTATTGAAACAAGGATATATACAGACTAAAGCAGACTGAAAGCTGGGAAAGACCAAGATTACACTGATAGATGGAGTATTTTGAAACAAGTGGCACCCGTTTGTTGGGTTTTCACCATCTTGGAAGAGATTCTACTTTTGCTACCAAGGCGCCTGTTTCCAGGTTTTCACCAAGGCACTTTTTCTTTTTCTCATTTTTTTTTGTATTTTTAATTTTTTCAATTTTTTGTATTTTTGAATCTTTTGATTTTTTTTGAGAATCATCAAGGTGCCTATTGCTAGGTTTTCACCAAAGATGTTCATTTTTTTAGGACTTTTTCCAATTTTAAAGATTTTTTCAGGACATTTTACCATAGATTGAATGCCTTAGGTGTAGAATTTCTTCAGATGAGAATGTTGATTGGCTCTCAGAGCTATTCTCCTTCAGTCATAGAGAGTTGATAGGCACCAGAGCCAAAAGTAGCAGTGATAACAAAGGGACCCAGCCAATTGGGTTCAAACTTCCCCTTGCGCTCTCTATGTGATTGATTTTTGGGATTCTCTCTCAAGACTAGATCACCAACCTAAAATTATCTGTGTCTGACTTTCTTGTTGTAGCCTCTTGACATTCTTTTCTGATATACTCTGAGATGATCATATGCTACTTGTCTGCGCTCATCTACTAGTTCAAGTTCTTGCAATCTAGACACTATGTAGTCATCATCAGTTACTAGACCATGCATTTTGATTCTTAGTGATGGAATTTCAACTTCAATAGGTAGTACCGCTTCACACCCATAAACTAAAGTGAAAGGAGTAGCTCTAGTGGGCATTCTGATACTTGTTCTGTAGGCCCAGAGAGCTGGATTGATCATGAGATGCCAGTCTCTTTCTATTTTATTAACTATTTTGTGCAAGATTTTAAATAATTCTTATTAGAAGCCTCTACTTGTCCATTCCCTTGAGGATAGTAGATAGATGACCAATGTTGTGTAATCTTGAATTTAGAACATAGATCATCTAAGTCTTTGTTCTTGAATTGTCCACCATTATCTATGACTATAGAATGAGGAATACCATACCGACATATGATGTACTTCAGAATGAACATTGAAATTTGCTTGCCAGTCGCTTGTGTCAAAGGAACTGCTTCTACCCATTTTGTAAAATAATCTATAGCTGTGATTATATGGGTATGTCCATTAGAAGAGTGTGGATAGATAGCACCTATAAGATCAAAAGCCCATTGATGAAAAGGCCATTGTGTAGTAAAGGGAATTAGATCTCTCCATGGTGCGTGAATCAAATTACCATGTACTTGACACTTTTGACAATTCTTTGCATATGTGATAGCCTCTTTTTCCATTTTAGGCCAATAGTACCCAACCCTAATAAGTTTTCAAGCTAGTGTTAAACCATTAGAATGTGATCCACATATACCCTCATGGACTTCCTCTAATGCACATTGAGACTCTAAACTATAATGCTGACTTTTCTTGTCAAATTTCAATTTTTATCCCGAAGGGGGCATGGTATTGCACATCATTCAAGTCTTTAAATCAAATATTTCTCTTAGTTATCAAGACAAAAACCACATCTAGTGGCTGACTCATCAAAAAGTCCTCATCGCTTGGAGAAAATCTATCATCACTTGGGGTATATCAGATTCATCAAGATCCATATCGATCTGGTATCCTAATCTATCTTGTAAACCATATAAGCTCTTCATAACCATCGGTTCATTAGTGTTATTTCCTTGGTTCTTCATAACTGAAGGGTTTAGATGTGATACCAATGTGATTCTTATTGACAATCAGGTCTGGAATCGGTCACTCACTTCTTCGTAATCATAAGGTTCAGAATCAAGTGTTTTGATACTTTTTGTAATCATTGGTTTATTGTTGCTATAGTTGACATCATCACGATTCTTGGTTGATCAAGACCTGAATCAACTTTTCCAATCTTTCGATCGATTTCTGTCTCGGAATCGGTTCATCTTTTAAATTAGTTTCAATCTCAAACATCTTTATCATACACATATGATTCTTTGAACCACTACGCTTCGCATAGTGATTCAAAGAGGGGCAAAATGTAATACCCCAAAAATGGGCTATAGGTTCATTAACCTTCTATATCATCAAATCGAATGAAATCAACATCGAAGTCCTAACCTAAGGCACATCTGCACATCAAGTCATCAAAATCCTAATTGATTTTATCCTAATTCTGCATCGGGGAATATTCTTAATTTATCTAATTATTTTTAATTAAATATTATTTGGCAATAAATCTCATTTATCCTAAATTTGATTAATTAAATATGATGAATATTTAATTAATTAGATTAATACTGCCACTTAATTATTTAATTAGATTTAATTCTATTTATTCCTAATTAATATTGTTTTATTTGACAATAAATCAAATTTGCTAAAAATAATCAGTTGAATTCTTATTTAATTGATTAACTTAAATTATCAAATTTAATAATATAGTTTTGGAATAAAATTTGATTAAAATAATTGATTAACCCATAAATCAGTTATTTTAAATATTATTTGGCGATAAATCATATTTATCCTAAAGTTGATTAATTGAATATGATGAATATTTAATTAATTAATTTAATTCTGCCACTTAATTATTTAATTAGATTTAATTCTATTTATTCCTAATTATATTATTTAATTTTGACAATAAATCAAATCTCTCATGAATAATTGATTAAATATTTATTTAATTGATTAAATCCAAGTTGTTAATATTTAATAATATAGTTTTGAATAAAAGTTTGATTAAAATAATTGATTAACCCACAAATCAATTATTTTTAAATTTAAAATCAGTTAAGTTGAAGATAAATCACTTTATTTATTTAATTAATTCATGATTATTTGTGCACATTCAAAGAGCAGTTAAACTTTAAATCAGAAAATCAATTCAAGTTGTTATATTTTTGAAACTCAACATCTATTTTGAGTTCAAAGTTGATCTAAACTTCTAATTTGTGTTAAAAAGTTATTGTTGCATGATTTTGCATGATTTTGTGTGTTAATCTATTTCTAATTTCTTGTTGACTCAAAAATCAACTTGAGTTTATCAAGAGTGATTTATGGCTTTTCTCAATGCATCCTAAAGCCTTGGATTTCTATAAAATCAAGGCTCAACTCTTTACAAATCATCCACAGAATTTGCATACTTACTTTGGTGAATTGACGTCTGAAGAATTGAAGCTTTTTGCAAATCAACAACTTTTGTGAGATCAATCTTGTTTTCAATTCATTCCAGTTTCATATTTCATATCATTGTTAGCTTAATTTGCATATCATTTTCAATCCATCTAGATTAAATTCATATCAGGCTTTTCATCTTATTGCATAGAAAATACTAAAAAAATAGATTAATTTGCATTCATATTTTATTGCTTTCATCATTTAAATCCTTCATTTAGGTGTTGCATTGTCAAATCAAACTAAAGATAAGGTTCTTGATGTATGATGAAAGATATAAGGATCACAAAACCAAGGTAGATCATTAAGCATGAAAGATTATACCCCAAGGTTGAATTAGAAGAAAAGAAGTGGGGTGAAAGTGAATGGGAGATAGAATTTTGGAAGAAGTGGAAAGAAATGAAGAGAAGGAAGAGAATCCACCTCAAGAAAGAGAATGCCTCAAAATCAATCAACTATTTAAGATAGAAATTTTTGATTGAGATCATGAAAGAAGATAAGGAAATGAAGATCAAAACGTGATCACAGTTGATTAAAATTCCAAAAGATAGATGAAGGAAAACCCTCTCAAACTCATAATGTAGCCTAAAAATTAAAATTAACATGAATTCTAACAATGCAAGCTACATGAAAATGCAAAGGTGTACTTGTTGGAGATTTGCCAGCAGGCCAGTACTGACTGTATGTTTGTCATTGATGACAACATATGGAAAGTAGTATGCACGGAAGTCTTATGTAGTAAGCCTTCCGTATATGTTGCATGGACATGATATCAACATGATATCATCGGTGCAGATGATGATTGTGAGTGTAGACAGTTATATAGCAGCTTGTGTCAGTAGTGTTCCTGACAGAGTTACAGGTAGTGTTCTGTGTATGGTTGTCTGTACATTTGTCTTATGGGCATGCACCCTAGGATATATGTTGCAGACATGTTAGTGATGTTAACTTCATGGATGCATGGTCTGATGATGAACGCAAGTGAAGTTATGTAGTCGCTATTCGCAAGTAGTAGTTTCCTGTGTTTGTTTAGCAAAGCTGACATAGATTTTACTGGTTCTTGAGTTGCGCCTATCTTTACGGTATGAACCATTGGAGTTAAGCTTAGAGATTAGTTTTTGATATTCGGTTAAGAGTGCATGAGTTAATTTAGTTTGTAGAGAAAGTTCTAGTTGTTTTGGTAGAGCCGACAGTGTGTAGCATGCGTCTACAATTATCTTATTTAGACAGGTCCCAGATTATGTTGCGTGCATAATAGAGCCAATGGATGTTTGTTGGAGTTTATTATGGTTTCTCTATTATGATTTCAATGTGGTTCTAATAGGCCAACCTGATCATTTTATTTAGAGGAAAGATATTTATAGGTAGTCATTTGTGATTGCTAAAGTGTGGTTCATGGTTGATTAAGCAGAGAAGAGAAGAGTGTGTGAAGTGTTGAGCCATCAGAAGAAGGTTAATGCAACCAAGTAGAATATGTGTGCTATTCATTGGAACTGATCTAGACAGTAGGTCAAAGTGCAGTTCACTAAGATCTAGATATAGTGTGTATCTATTATTCAAAAGGTTGTAGCCTTCGCCCCTTTGAGCAGTGAGCTCTCGGATAGTGCATCCTCTCCCCTAACAGGGAAATTTGTAAAAGACTCCTAATAGGGTCTGACCCTTAACTAGGTCTACTATACTTTATATATTTTAAAGCTACTCCTAACAGGGTAAAGGATATTTTAACAAGGATCATTATACACTAGTATAGAATATTAGTGGGTATCAAGTCCCACCATGGTTTTTACCTATTTGGGTTTCCCCGTAACCAAAATATTGGTGTTGTGTTCATGTGTTCTTTCATTGTGTTTATGCTTTATGTTTAAGTATACTTAATTGGATAAAGAATTGAAACTTGTAGATAATTGATTCATCCCCCCCCCCTCTCAACTATCTCTTGGGACTATTCCTAACAATTGGTATCAAAGCCAAGTGACTCAGAGAAAATTTTAATAGCTTGAGGTTGATCAGATGGAATACTTTAGGAAAGAGAGTCCTAAGTTTGATGGAGAAAATTATCTTGATTGGAAGAACAAGATGGTGACCCATTTTCAATGCATTGCTTTTGAAGTTTTTAATGTAATTGTCAAAGAAGCCAAGATACCTACCCTAGAAGATCTTGGAAAGGATGATGCTACTGAAAGACAAAAGGAATTGTTTCATTAGAATGCTATTGCCAAAGAAGCCCTTATCAGTGCACTATCAGATAGTGAGTTCTCAGAGTTAAAGAAAGTAGACACCACCAACAAGATATGGAAGCACCTTGAAGACATGTTTGAAGGAGATAAACAAGAAAAGGATGCACGTAGAAAAAATTGGAAGAAAAGATACAATACATTAGAGATGCTACCTGAAGAAAACATCAGAGCTTATAATCAAATGATCAATGAAGCAGTTGTTGGAATCAGGAACAATGGTGGAGAGATCTCAGAATAAGATATTATGGACAAGTTGATGACCACTCTCACTCCAGAATATGAAAGAAAGATCAATATCCTTGATGAGACCATGCAACTTACATCTAATTTTGAGAGAGAGACCTTGATCAACAAAATCTCAGCTTTTGAGATTTCAAGATTGAGGAAAAAACCTAAAAGTGAGACAGCCTTCAAAACAACAGTTCATGGTAAGAAATCTGCAAACACTTCTAGTAATTTTGATGATGATGATGAAGAAAGAACTTTAGATGATTTTATTGCTATGATTGCTAAAAGAGAAAAGAAAGGAAAAGGAAAATATGAAGGTCAATTGCCTTTCAAGTGCTTTTCATGTAATAAGATAGGTCACTTTGCATCTAAGTGTCCTACTAGAGTTAGAAAGTTCAAAAAGGATTACAAGCCTAAGTACTCTAAGGAATGTTACTTTGCTGGAGATGGAGTTTCAGATGATGAATCAAGTGAAGAAAAAATTTGATTCATTTCTATTGTAGATAAAATGAATAGTAAGTCAGTTCCTAAAGATGAGAAAGTAAATCAAGAGCTAGCATTGATTTCCCAAGCAGACATAAGGATAGACTAGATTATAGACAATGGTTGTTCACATCACATGACAGGTGATAAAGGAAGATTTGTTCATCTGGACAAATACAATGGTGGGATGGTTAGATTTGGAGATAACACTCCTAAACCAATAGTTGGTAGAGGAGCCATCACCCTGGATGGAAAGAACAGTATTGATGATGTTCTATATGTTGATGGTTTGAAACATAACCTTCTAAGTGTTGGACAGTTAATTAGAAAAGGATATCAATTGGAGTTCAAAGATGAAAAATCCATCATTAACAAAAAGGATGGTGTTATTATTGCATCAAGCTCAAAGACAAGAGGTAATATTTTTCAACTCAATTCAGAAGAAAGTTGTTTTGTTGCTAAATTTGATGACAGATGGTTGTGGCACAAAAGACTATGTCATATCAATTTTGATAACATAGTGAAGATAAGAAATGTTAAGGAAGTAAGAGATCTACCTAGCATAGAAAAGCTAGTTGATACTATATGTAGGGAATGTGTGATGGAAAAGCATGTGAGGAATTCATTCAGGAGGAAGCACAATTTAGCAAAGAACAAGTTGGATCTGATTCATACAGACCTATGTGGACCAACTCAAATAAGATCATACTATGGTGAAAGGTATTTCATTTTATTTGTTGATGATTATACTAGGATGATGTGGGTTGCATTCTTGAAAGATAAGTCAGAATCATTTGATAAGTTCAAAATATTCAAAGCTAAGGTTGAGAATGAGTTTGGATTAAAGATAAAATGTTTGAGATCAGATAGAGGAGGAGAATTCACCTCTGACAGATTTTATGAGTACTACAAAGAACATGGCATAAAGAGACAATTAAATGCACCTAGAACACCTCAGTAGAATGGAATTGTAGAAAGAAGGAATAGGATCATTTTGGATACAGTGCACACCATTATGATAGAAGGAAAGGTTGCCCACACCTATTGGAGAGATGCGGTCAATACAATATTCTACACAATCAATAGAATTCAGCTAAGGCTAGGCGCTGACAAAACACCTTATGAGCTATGGTTTGGTAATGTTCCCATAGTAAAATAATTCAGAATCTTTGGAAGTAAGTGCTACATCAAGAGGGATGAAGCAATAGGCAAGTTTGATGCAAGAAGTGATGAAGGTATTTTCCTTGGTTACTCTACTAAAAGTAAAGCTTATAGATGTTTCAATTTAAGATTGAAAAAGATAATTGAAAGTGCTCATGTTAAGATTGATGAAAAGTTTATGGTTCAAGAAAGATATCATGATTACTCACCCAAGATTGAAGAAGAACCCAGACCCTCTTCTAGTGAGATAGTTATTGAAGAAATGTTTGACAGCATTGATGTGTTGTTCAATGACCCTGAGAAAAGTGAGGAAGAGACTCCTAAGGCTGATGAGTCAGCAACAACTAAGGTTCCAAAGTTTACATCTAGAAATCATTCCAAGGACATTATTGGAGATCAGAGCACCAAAGTCTTGACAAGATCACAAGCAAAGAACTCAGCTAGCAATGATGTAGTATGTTTATTATCTCAGATTGAACCCTTAAGTGTTGAAGATGCATGTAAAGATTTAGATTGGCATGATGCTATGAAAGAAGAACTTGATCAGATCATTAAGAATGACACTTGGGAACTGGTCCCAAGACCTAGTGATAAGAATGTGATTGGTACTAAGTGGATATTCATAAATAAGATGAATGAAGATGGTATAGTAGTAAGGAACAAAGCAAGATTAGTATGTAAAGGTTATGTGCAAAGAGAAGGCATTGATTATTCAGACACATTTGCACCTGTGAGTAGATTAGAAGCTATTAAGTTGTTTCTAGCTTATGCTACAGTCAAAAACTTCAAAGTGTATCAGATGGATGTCAAGTCATCATTCTTGAATGGAGATTTGAAAGAAGAAGTATACATTGAGCAGCCTGAAGTATTCACCTTATCAGACAGACTTGATATGGTATGCAAATTGAAGAAGGCCCTCTATGGACTTAAGCAAGCCCCTAGAGCATGGTATGAGAGACTAGATGGATACTTAACAAAGATTGGATTCAAGAAAGGAGCAGCAAATTGTAATCTATTCATTAGAGAGACATCTGAAGGTTTGTTACTTGTAGCTATATTTGTTGATGACATTATCTTTGGAGGTAATGAAAAAATTAGTACTGAATTTGCTAAGGAGATGCAAAATGAATTTGAGATGAGTATGATTGGTCCTATCAAATACTTTTTAGGATTGAATGTGCAGTAGATAGAGAAAGGTATATTCATTAATCAGTCTAAGTATGTGAAAGAAATATTAAAGAAATTCAAGATGGATGATTGCAAGCTAGTAGGAACCCCTATGATTAATGGATGCAAGCTTACAAAGGAAGATGACTCACCAATAGTGGATATAACATTATATAAGTCTATGATTGGTAAATTAATTTATCTAACACAGACTAGACCTGATATTTCAAATGTAGTTGGTATAGTTGGAAGATTTGTAGCAAAGCCTAAACAAAGTCACCTCATGGTAGTAAAAAGGATATTCAGATACTGACAAGGCACTATAGACTATGGTTTATGGTATCCCAATTTAGAAAATGTTGAGCTTCATGTATACACTGATGCAGATTAGGCAGGATGTGTTGATGACAGAAAGAGTACATCAGGAGGAGCAGTGTTTCTTGGTGATAGACTTGTCACTTAGACAAGCAAGAAACAAAATTGTATTTCTCAGTCAACAACAGAAATAGAGTATGTTGCAGCAGCCTTGAATTGTTCTACAATTGTGTGGATCAAGTAGATGATAAAATATTTTGGAATTCAGATTGATTATCCTATTTTTATTCACTATGATAACACTAGCACTATCAACATGTCGAAGAACCCTGTGATGCATGCAAAGACAAAGCACATTGAGATCAAGTATCACTTCCTAAGAGAGAAAGTGGCAGAGAAAGAAGTTAAGTTGGACTATGTGAATACTAAGGAATAGTTGGCAGACATATTCACAAAGCCCTTGCCTAAGGATACTTTTGAGTATCTCAGGGGGAAGTTGGGAGTAATTCCCTTCCCTGATTCTACTTAGAAGGAAGCAGGAATGACATTAGTCCTCTAGGACTGATGGAAGGTTGACTACTCTACTTTTGGAGTAGTACCAATGCTTAAAATGAATGACACCCTTTTCCATTGATGTCAAAGGGGGAGTTGTATACAAAGTCATGAAAAATAGAAGGAGTAATGTACTTAGGGGGAGCAGTATTCAGTTGTGACAGTAGTTCAGTTGAGGAAATGGAGAATGTTGGAATATATTGCAGCAGATGGAGGTTTCATCTTTGGAGGAGTTTTGAAGAGGAAATAGAGAATGTTATGAAAGAATTATTCATTTGGGTTGATGGTGGTTTTTCATTCCACATGTTTCCATCAATACCAAAGGGGGAGATCATTGACGATTTTCCAGTAGGCCAGTACTGACTGTATGTTTGTCATTGATGACAACATATGGAAAGTAGTATGTGTGGAAGTCTTATGCAGTAAGCCTTTTGTATATGTTGCATGGACATGATATCAGCATGATATCATGGGCATAGAGGATGATTGTGAGCGAAGATAGTTATATAGCAGCTTGTGTCAGCAGTGTTCCTGACAGAGTTACAGGTAGTGTTCTGTGTATGGTTGTTCGTATAGTTGTCTTATGAGAATGCACCCTAGGATATATGTTGTAGACATGTTAGTGATGTTAAGTTCATGGATGCATGATCTGATGATGAACACAAGTGAAGTTATGCAGTCGCTATTCGCAAGTAGCAGTTTCCTATGTTTGTTTAGTAGAGCCGACAGAGATTTTATTGGTTCTTGAGTTGCGCCTATCTTTATAGTAGGTGCCCTTGGAGTTAATCTTAGAGATGAGTTTTTGATGTTCGATTCAGAGTGCATGAGTTAATTCATCTTGTAGAGAAAGTTCTAGTTGTTTTGGTAGAGTCGATAGTGTGTAGTGTGCGTCTACAATTATCTTATTTAGATAGGTCCCAGATTATGTTGCGTGCATAATAGAGCTGACGAATGTTTTTTGGAGTTTAGTATAGTTTCTCTATTATGATTTCAAGTTGGTTCTAACAGGCCAACCTAATCATTTCATTTAGAGGAAAGATATTTATAGGCAGTCATTTGTGATTGCTAAAGTGTGGTTCATGGTTGATTAAGCAGAGCAGAGCAGAGTGTGCGAAGTGTTGATCCATTAGAAGAAGGTCAATGTGACCAAGTAGAATATGTGTGCTATTCATTAGAACTGATCCAGATAGCAGGTCAAAGCGCAGTTCACCAAGATCCATCTATAGTGTGTATCTATTATTCAGAAGGTTGTAGCCTTCGCCCCTTTGAGTAGTGAGCTCTCAGACAGTGCATCCTCTCCCCTAACAAGGACAATTGTAAAAGACTCCTAACAGGGTCTGTCCCGTAACTAGGTCTATTGTACTTCATATTGTAATACTCCAAAAATGGGCTATAAGTTCATTAATCTTCTATATCAACAATTCGAATGAAATCGACATCGAAGTCCTAACCTAAGGCACATCTAAACATCATCGAATCCTAATTGATTATCTGAAATTCTGCATCAAAGAATATTCCTAGCAATATTCCTAATTATTTTAATTATCTTTAATTTAATGATTATTTGGCAATAAATCACATTTATCCTAAGTTTGATTAATTAAATATTTTCATATTTAATTAATTAGATTTAATATCTTGCCACTTAATTGTGCAATTAAATTTAATTCTATCTATTATTAATTGTATTATTTAATTTTGACAATAAATCCAATATCCCATGAATAATTGATTAAATTCTTATTTAATTAATTAAAGCAAGTTGTCATTATTTAATAATATAGTTTTTAATAAAAGTTTAATAAAATAGTTAATTAACCCATAAATTAATTATTTTATTTCAAAAATCAGTTAAGTTGAGCATAAATCACTTTATTTATTTATTAAATCATAAATTATCCATGTGCACATTCAAAGACCAGTTAAACTCAAATTGGAAAATTAATGCAAGTTGTTAGCTTTTTGAAACTCAACATCTTTTTGAGTTTTAAGGTTGATCTAAACTTCTAATTCGAGTTGAATTGTGCTTTTGCATGATTTTTGTGACTTAATTATCTTTATTTAAAAATAACTCAAAAATCAAGCTGAGTTATTTGAGTGATTTATGGCTTTTTTCCATGCACCTCCAAAGCCTTGGATTTCTATAAAAACAAGGCTCAGCTCTTCATAATTCATCTCATAATTTTGCAAGCTTACTTTGCCAAAGTCGTCTACGAATTGCACAACTATTTTGAAAAATTGGAATTTGGAGAATCAAAGCTTATTGTGAATCAAGGCTATTGTGAGATCAATTTGTTTTTTTTTTACATTCATTTAGATTCTTTTTCATATCATTGTTAGATCATTTTAGCAGATCAATTTCATATAGATTAGATTTCATATCAAGTTTTTATCATTCTTATTGCATAGAAATCCAAAAAAATAGCTTAATTGCATTCAATTCATATCTAGATCAATTGCATTCAAATCCTTCATTTAGGTGTCCTCTAGGTCACTGATCTCGATAACAATCTGAGAACATTAATCTCGCACCTACTAGAAGGTAGTAAATCGCTTGGTTAAATTAGATTTTAATTTTGCACGATTTTGATTATAGCTAACCTCTAATGTTTTACTGAAATGTTGTGTCTACAAATCAGGTATAATTTTCACACACACATTTCTGGCGCCCATCGTGGGGCAACCCACCTTTGCATGCTAGTTTTGATTTTTTTTGGGAGCTAAAACCCCAAAGTTTCAAAGATTTAATTTTATCTCCCAAATGGCTTGGAGTTTTGGTCTGAAATTGTTTTTTTAGGTTGGTGAAATATCAGGGAAGCTACAGTAAAAAATTTAGAATTTTCTGAGATGTTTTGAATTTTAAATAATTTTTATCTTAAAATTTTGGAAAAAATTAATATCTGACACAAATCAGCATATTTTTTGGAAATTTTTATATTTTTGGAAATCTCTTTAAATTCTATAGGGGGTACATTCTTTGTGTTTCAAATTTGGACATGATATAATAGCTCAAATAGTCAATTTACCAAAACTAGTCTATTTTGATAAAACGGGTCTCTAGGGCACAAATGAAGAGATTTTTCTAAAAATTTTGCATTTTTGGAAAGATCTCTATTTTTTAGTAGGGGTCTCTAATCTGAATTTCTATTTTTGTGGCAAAAATCATATCAAAAAAATCAGATCTTGTTGACTAGGTCAAATGCAGTGCAAAAAAATTAAAATTTTGTGATGGGTATGCACTTATTTTTCATATGATTCAATGCATGATATGAGTTGTCATTTGGATTAATTTCTAGTTATTATTGCTCCTAACAATTGATTTTTAGATCTAACCCTAGGGTTTTCATAAGTTGAATATACCTTGCATATCTTGTTTGCTTCTTGGCTTGTTGGAGAGTTCGTAGCTGGCCTGCATAGTAAAGCTCAACAAAAATTGTTAAAAATCAGGTAAAATATACTAAGCACGTTGCAAGGATCCTAGGTATTATCCTTCATCTAATGAAATTTCAATTTTGGACTTAAAATAAATCTCTCGTGTGTCTAGCTTGGGCGATTCTTTTCATGCTTTTGTTTTACACACTTGCATAATTGATACTAGGTTGTGACCCCTTAAGGATTCATTAAGTAGTCTTAGATACTTGTGATTGATCTTGATTGCTATCTTGGGTTATTGGACTCACTAATCTGCCGGCCCCTCATTTCTGCCCCGTGGTTGCAATCTCAACGCCATAAAGGGGAGGGGTCAACAGGACAGAAGCGTTAAGTGTTCCACTTGGCAACCTTTTTGTGCTTTTAGGAACTCACTTGTTTTCTAAGTTGGGGACTCATTTTTAGCTTGTGTGAGGTGTTAAGTGTTTCACCTTGTGGACTCATCTCATATTCACTTTAAGCGTTAAGTGTTCCTCTTTCTACTTGTTGGGTACTTTTGGTAGATTTGCTTTCCGGAATATATCTGTGCTCACATAGTAATTAGGCCCTATGAACACTATTCGTGATTCTTGAGAGATTGGATTCCTAGCAAAATATTTCTTAGTGACAGAATCCTTGTAGGTAGGGAGGATACTTAGTGCATTTCACATTCAACTTGGTTAGTGTGTCTTCACTTATTGATCGATACATTCTCTCCTAGGAGAGGTTGATAGATCACGTGGGGTTGACATCATGAGCTTTGGTGAATCAAAATTAGTTAGTGCACCTTCTCTTATTGATTGATACATTCTCTCCTCGGAGAGGTTGATAGATCACGTGGAGTTGGCATCATAGACCTTGGTGAAGCAAAACTTTGTCTTAGCATGTCGGATTAATCTGCTTGCTTTGTTTGGGTTAAAAGTGAAAAGGTGTCAAAAACCTTGGATCTGGAGCCAAGTCCCCTTATGGTATACTATTGTGAGTCATCTTTAGAGAGGGTTAACCATAGCGGACAATCCCTTCACAAGGAAAACTGCGTTGACGGAACCTCAAGCGGTCATAGCCATTTTCACCGTGGTAGTGACAGCCGCTATATAAATGTCCTTGTGGAAGAAATCTCCACGGGTATGGTTCATTGTTGGGTTGTTAGATCTCCCTAGCAGCTCCTGAAGATTAAGTTCTCAGACTGTGTCAAAACCCTGGTGCGCCGGGATTGGAGTTCACCCCTTTGGATCATAAAATTTGCAGAGTCAAACCATTACTAAAAACCCTAGCGAGGCCAAATTTTCATTCTATAGGGTATATGTGCATTATTGCAAAACATTTTTGGAACATACACAATTAGCGCTTCTGAGGATTAGAACAAATAAGTCACTTGATTGTTCATGCGCAAGGTTGCTTTTTCCCTTGTTCATTGTTTTTAGACATGCTTGAAATCACTTGCTTGTTGTTTTGCGTGCTTGTTTATCTATCTGGTTATTGAAAATAGACAAATCTGTTACAATCCTCAAATCTGGACATTGAAATTTGTAAACAATTCAAATCTGAAAACCCAAAATTTACAAAATCTGAAGTAAAATCCTTTTCTGGAGTCAAAAGTCATTTCAGGAGGTCAAAAAGTTATACGGGTTTCCATCAAGTGTCATTTCATTACAACCCATCTGTCATATGATTGAGTACCCAGTGTCATATGAGTTTCCATGCCAGTAAATTCTCAAAGTCAAAATCTTGCAACTGTCGTATGAGATTTTCAACTGTCATTTCATTGCTACCCAATTGTCGTACGAGTTTTGTAACTGTCATTTCACAGCATACCCACTGTCGTACGAGTCTGCAGAGTGTCATTTGGGAAATTTTTGAAAGTTGTCAAAAAAATTGTCAAAATTGCCAGATATTTAGCTTTTTCAGCCTAATTTTAGAATTTGTCAAACGAATCACTGTGTCAAGAACAGAGCAGTAGCTATTGAGAATTAGTACTCATGTCTCAAAGAATCAATACACAAGAGGAAGAAGCTCTAATCACCACTATGATGAAGCAGCTGCAAGCTATGCAAGTTGAACTTAACAATCTTAAGATAGAAAAGGAACCTAAAGAGTTCTCCATGGAAACTCTATGCTCTTTTCCATTTGATAAAGACTTGTACATGTCACCATGCCCTTAGACAAAATGTGAGCAACGTGACAACCCTTATGATACCTCTTCCACAGAGAGTGACACATCAAACTTTGGAGACTATGATGACTATGATGATAGACAATGTAATGATACCTATGACACCTCTGTTCCTAAGAGTCCTCCTCGTCGTGTGTTCCTACTTACTACAAATGGGCCGTCACATTGGATAGATTGTGATGGTGATCCATATGATTCTGATTTTGAAAGACATTTTGATGGCTTTTGTGGACAATACCTTGATTATGATCCATCTACTACTGCCGAAGACTATAAAATGCATCGTGCTAGCTTGAAATGTCAATACTATAAGGATCTATCCTCTAAGAACTCTCAGGCTGAAAATAAAGATTACACTCTCAAGCAAGATCATGTTAATGCTGGACCTTTATCTTGTGATGGTTCCCTTCCATCCCCTACTTCCTCCAATATCCATACATTTCCTAAAGCTTTTGAGTCTTTCAAATCTTTCACAGAACCTTCATCCGACACAAGCCCTGATACTTTTCATGCGGTTCCCTATAGTTATCCTCCAAGGCTACCTCTTAAAGAAACTCAAGCTAACCTTCACTTGGCTACAAATACTTTCAATAATGATAAACCTAAAGAGCCTAAGCCTTCATATGCTATAATCCCTACTTCAGCTAGTCCTCCACCATCTCTTCCAAAGTCATCCATACAATCCCAACATGCTTCCTTGTCCTTAGAAGTGGCTCCATGTCAAGAGGACTCTAAAAATGATGAAGAAAAGAACATAAAGAAATATCAAGATCAAGAACCCTCCATGTCATCCACTCTTTTTCATGATGTCTCTTATCCGCTTCATGGTTCTTTTGATCCTATAGACCCTTTTTCATGCATTCCACCATGTCTTAAGTCTTCTCCTAAGCAAGATCAGGCTACTACTTACACTATTGAGCTTATTGACAATCAAAATGACCTTAATACACTTGCACTTTCCAAAGATGATACTTCCATTAAGGTTGGTAAAAATGGTGTTGTTACTTCCAAAGTTAAGCCTATTGAAAATCAAGAGAAAAATTATGTGCTTGTGCTATCCAAAGATCCTTGTCAAGATCAAAGTCTTCCATCTTCTTGTTCTACCACTCCATGTTCATTTCCACTTTCTACTCTTTCTATGTCTTTGCAAGCTTTGAACAATCCTATCAAAGAAGGTGCTCATATTCAAGATGTCCACGATTCTATTGAAAATTCTAATGCTCACTCTAAAGATGTTGATATCCTTGGTTGTCATATAGATGCTGATGAACTTATTGATTATCATTTTGCATCTTCCACTTCCATCCTTGGACCTCTTCCACCACTACTAAAGGCTTCATGTCTACCTTCCATCTTGGGTCCTTATGTCCCTTCACTTTCCCCTCCTCACTCTCCTAATTTGCCATCCATCTTGGGTCCTTACATCCCTCCATCTCCCATTTTTCCTCAAGATCAACATAGATGCATACCCTTGAATCCTTTTCATCCACCCACCCATCTAAACCAGTCATATCCTCCTTCTTCTTCCACAAGTCCCAAGTCTTTTGGAAGTAACTTGAATGTTCAATACAAGAAAAAGAAGCAATACAAGAATCCATCAAAAAAAGAAGATCACTATGTCTCCTCTAATAGACATGGAAACATAAAGTCAAAAGAGATATCTAAGAAGAAAACTACAAGACAAGTATGGGTTCCAAAATCCATCATTAAAGATATTCTCTCTAGATCATCAAAAAGTAATGAAAAGCTTACAGCTATATGGATTCCAAAGTCTCTCTTGAAAGAGTATGGTGTTGAGCAAAAAGTTAAGTTGACATTCAAGCTTCCAAAGACTTCCACTTCATCTTCTTCCAAAAGCATTCCTCCATTCCATGCGCCTAAACCACAACCTCTGCTATCCATTCACCATATTCCTTCACGTATTCCTTCATTCATGTTTCCTCCATCCTCTCACCACCTTTCAAGGTGTGTGTTGATGTTGATCTTGCCTTCCTTTCCATCTACCCTTTCACAATCCTTCCATGCATTATCCTTCTACGTCCTATCCTTTTTCCTCACTTGTCTATTCCTCCTATCTTCCAACCTCACTCACTTTACATAAAACCTTATCATGGTTTATCCTTTCAAGGAGCATTATCTAAAAAGCTTGCCTTCTTCCAAAAAAAAAAAAAATGAAAAAAAAGTGCCTTGGTGAAAACTTGGAAACAGGCGCCTTGGTAGCAAAAGTAAAGAGAAATAAATTCATCCTATGGTGAAAACCACTCCTTTGTGGTGCCTTGGATAAGTACCATGATGAAAACCTGACAATCAGGCATCATGCGTAGTTCTTCTACATATTTCATCCATTTCATCTTCTCTCTTTGATCTTGACAATGTTGATCTATACACGAACATTTGGCTATTTTGTGAGCTATCTTACGATGATCTTGTTTTCATTCCCTTCCTATTTAGCCTTCATATTTATTTTCCTCCATTCATTTTCACCTATCGCTATCCTTTTCCCCTTTGGTCTTGATCTAATAAAAAAAGAAAAAAGAGAGTAAAACACGATGCTATGAAGCCTCTTGACATGTCTACTCCTTTGGACTGCATCCTTTCCTGCTCTAGCATTACACTTTTGTGACTTATCCTATGCTAGCCTTTCATTGCTTGTCCAAAAGTGCTTTTACATGACAATTTTACCCTAACTTAGGTATTCTTGAGGATTTTTCCCTTGAGGATTTCTTCCCTTCATTCTCCTTCATTCTCTTATCTTCCATCTCATCCACCAGCTTGCCAATCCCTCTTGTTCTCCACCTTGCTAGACATTGGGACTATGTGATATGATCTTTCTTGGGAGTTTGCAATGGAAAAAGATGCTATCAAATATACCAAGTATCAGAACAAGTATCAGAATCAGTATCAGATCAAGTATCAGAACACCTACTGGGGCAACACCTTTCACTTTAGTTTATGGGTTTGAAGCGGTACTACCTATTGAGGTTGAAATCCCATCACTCTGAATTAGAATGCATGGTCTAGTAACTGATGATGACTACAGAGTGTCTAGGTTACAAGAACTGGAACTACTAGATGACTGTAGACAAGCAACGTATGATCATCTCAGAGTATATCAGAAGAGAATGTCTAGAGGCTACAACAAGAAATTCAGACACAGAGAATTTCAAGTTGGCGATCTAGTCTTGAGAGAAAATCCTAAAAATCAATCCCATCGAGAATGCAAGGGGAAGTTTGAACCCGACTAGCTAGGTCCCTTTGTCATTACTACTACTTTTGGCTTTGGTGCCTATCAACTCTCAGTGACTGAAGGAGAACAGCTCCGAGAACCAATCAATGTTCTCCATCTGAAGAAATTCTACGCCTAAGGCATTCAGTCTATGGTTAAATATCCTAAAAAAATCCTAAAAATCAGAAAAAGTCCTGAAAAAATGAACATCTTGGTGAAAACCTAGCAATAGGCACCTTGATGATTCACAAAAAAATCAAAAAAATATCAAAAGTACAAAAAAATTGAAAAAATGAAAAAAGAAAAAAAGTGCCTTGGTGAAAACTTGGAAACAGGTGCCTTGGTAGCAAAAATAGAATCTCTGCCAAGATGGTGAAAACCCGGCAAACGGGTGCCACTTGTTCCAAATGCTCCATCTATCAGTGCAATCTTGGTCTTTCTCAGCTTTCAGTCTTGCTTTAGTTTTTACATATCTCCCGATTTGTTTTTGCATTTCTAGTTTTCAATAAGTCGATCTGTACACCAATCAGCTCAAGCGTCTGTATCCTATCAATGCTTAAAACTTGGGGGCAATCAATTTCATATCCTATGGTCTCCAGTATACTTTAGACATGTCATATCCAGTCAGAGTCCTTTGAAGCTATATCTGAGTCAGTCAGTTAGTCTCCTCTCTAGAAAGGATTTTGCATCTACAACAACAATCAAACACAAACTGAAAATGATCTGTGCTTCATGCTTTTATCTCCTTGTATGCTTACTAATTCGCATTAAGATTTTTGCATATTATGTCCCTTCGAGCTCTTTGATGATGTCCTTTATAGGATTTAGAGAGTGATGACTAGGGGCATAATCTTTTCTTTGTCTTCTGCTTGTATGTGAAAATCTAACAACTTTGGAAATTCTGGATTGAAATGGTGTCCAACTATAAGAGCCTCTATCTCGAATTGGATGGTCATGCGTACCTCGACCATTGATACCCAAAAAATTCAAGGAAGTTTGATCTAACTATTGTCTTTTTGAGTGAGTTCTTTCTCCTACTATGAAACACAATCTTACCTAAGGCTGTGAATGATAAAGGGTCACTACGGGTAATTCACATTGGATTTAGAATAATCTCTTAGCTGTTTAATGTGTTTTTTAATGCAAGGAGTATTTCGGTCATCACAACGTTTATGTTTTGATGCTTATACAAATTGCTATATCAAAATGGACATGATATTCAGGTCATCCTGGCGTTTATGCCTTGGTACTTATATCTAATCCGACATTCCAAAAATAAAATCAATATTCATATGTCCATGGTTGTTTGACCAGTGGGGGTTGTATTGATTCTTGCGCATACAAATCAATATTCATATGTCTATGGTTTTTTTTAGCTAGTGGGAATTGTATTGATTTATCCAGTTACCTAAAAGTTTAATGATGATAACAAATCGACATATGATTAGTGACTAGGTCCTAGGTCCTAGGTCTTAGGTTGCATTTCATATTGCATGCTTCTTTGCATTTTTCATCTTTGCATGATCTCACAATGACTAAATGAACTTCAAAGCTTAAACAATTCTCCACTCGCATCTTCAAATCTAACAAGAGCTGAATCTCACACGAAGGTTCCTCCAATGAAACAGCAAGTAGAATCCTTTTTCGGGATCAAAATCAAAATTTGAGATCATTCATATTATTTACTACTTGCATAATCAACCTTCAATCATCACAGAAATCTAGTATTCAACTTAACTGATTATCTTACATCAAACTATCAAAAATTCAACTTGGTCAACCATGGTCAACTCATGGTTTAACCTAGTCAAACTTAGTCTCTAGGACCTCTAAATGATGCAGAATGCATTCCCGGACATGTTTAACCACTTCTCAAATCAATTAACATGCTTCTAAACTATCAACACTGACTTTTCTTGTCAGATTTCAATTTTAATCCCGAAGGGGACATGGTATTGCACATCATTCAAAGTCTGTAAATCAAATTCTATCAAGCTTTCATCAATGATCAAGACAAACAACCAAGTCTAGTTATTGATTCATCAAAAAGTCCTCATCGCTTGGGGCAAATCTATCATCACTTGGGGCATATCAGATTTGTCGATCCATATCAATCTGGTATTCTTCTAATCTTGTAAACTGTATCAGTTTTTGCAACCATCAGATCATAGTGTTCTTTCCTTGGTTCTTCGGCAGCTGAAGGGTTCGGATGTGATACCTCTATCATGGTTCTACTAAGACAATTGAGTCTAGAACCGGTCACTCACTTCTTAGCAATCTTAAGGTTTGGAATCAGGCATTTTGACACTCTTTCGCAATCATAGGTTCATATGCTGTTATAGTGAACATTATCTTTGGTCATTCAGGACCTATTATCTCCATATCAAATCAATATCAATCAGCTTCTGTCTCATCAATTATCAATTTCAAACATCAGTTTCATATCTTTATCAAACACAGACTTTCTTTGAACCACTGCGCTTCGCACAGTAATTCAAAGAGGGGCAAAATGTAATACCCCAAAAATGGGCTATAAGTTTATTAATCTTCTATATCAACAATTCGAATGAAATCGACATCGAAGTCCTAACCTAAGGCACATCTAAACATCATCAAATCCTAATTGATTATCTTAAATTCTGCATCGGAGAATATTCCTAGCAATATTTCTAATTATTTTAATTATCTTTAATTTAATGATTATTTGGCAATAAATCACATTTATCCTAAGTTTGATTAATTAAATATTTTCATATTTAATTAATTAGATTTAATATCTTGCCACTTAATTATGTAATTAAATTTAATTCTATCTATTATTAATTGTATTATTTAATTTTGACAATAAATCCAATATCCTATGAATAATTGATTAAATTCTTATTTAATTAATTAAAGCAAGTTGTCATTATTTAATAATATAGTTTTTAATAAAAGTTTGATAAAATAGTTAATTAACCCATAAATTAATTATTTTATTTCAAAAATCAGTTAAGTTGAGCATAAATCACTTTATTTATTTATTAAATCATAAATTATCCATGTGCACATTCAAGGACCAATTAAACTCAAATTGGAAAATCAATGCAAGTTGTTAGCTTTTTGAAACTCAACATCTTTTTGAGTTTTAAGGTTGATCTAAACTTCTAATTCGAGTTGAACTGTGCTTTTGCATGATTTTTGTGACTTAATTATCTTTATTTAAAAATAACTCAAAAATCAAGCTGAGTTATTTGAGTGATTTATGGCTTTTTTCCATGCACCTCCAAAGCCTTGGATTTCTATAAAAACAAGGCTCAACTCTTCATAATTCATCTCATAATTTTGCAAGCTTACTTTGCCAAAGTCGTCTACGAATTGCACAACTATTTTGAAAAATTGGAATTTGGAGAATCAAAGCTTATTGCGAATCAAGGCTATTGTGAGATCAATTTGTTTTTTTTTTACATTCATTTAGATTCTTTTTCATATCATTGTTAGATCATTTTAGCAGATCAATTTCATATAGATTAGATTTCATATCAAGTTTTTATCATTCTTATTGCATAGAAATCCAAAAAAATAGCTTAATTGCATTCAATTCATATCTAGATCAATTGCATTCAAATCCTTCATTTTGGTGTCATCTAGGTCATTGATCTCGATAACAATTTGAGAACATTAATCTCGCACCTACTAGAAGACAGTAAATCGCTTGGTTAAATTAGATTTTAATTTTGCACGATTTTGATTATAGCTAACCTCTAATGTTTTACTAAAGTGTTGTGTCTACAAATCAGGTACAATTTTCACACACACACATATATTGTAAAGCTACTTCTAATAGGGTAAAGGATCTTCTAACAAGGATCGTTATACACTCGTATAGAATATTAGTGGGTATCAAGTCCCACCAGGGTTTTTACCTATTTGGGTTTCCCCGTAACCAAATATTGGTGTTGTGTTCATGTGTTCTTTCATTGTGTTTATGGTTTATGTTTAAGTATACTTAATTGGATAAAGAATTGAAACTTGTAGATAACTGATTCACCCCCCACTCTCAGTTATCTCTTGGGACTATTCCTAACAGTACTTGCAATAGAGCAACTGTAACATAGGATCTTGTGTTCATCATTTATTAGAGAATGTTAAGGAACCTATTTTCATCATTGGACCATTATTAACGAACATCGAAAAATCACACAATCATCACTAGTCACAAGAACAACTATGAAGATATGAATGTGATTTATATCATATTGGAATGTGGAAAGACTCTAACATAAGCACTAAAGACATAAAGGTCAAGATGACTTAGATGTTAGCTTACCCAATTTAATGTAGCAAAACCATGCTTGCATCAAGGCACATATGCCAGGATGACCATAAGAATGGTTGTGCAAATATAGTCAAGGATGATGCTTCAAATCTCCTAAGTGTTTCAAGAGGACAAAAAGAGACACTATAGAGTTTCAAGACCACACCCACAAGCAAAAAGAAAATAAAAACATTCCCCATGCCCCAAGTCCTCTAGCTATGCATCTTGGAGAGACTTATTAGACAAGGACACTCAACGGAAATTAATAACAGTCAGCAAACAAAGAAAAGATCATGACATATCTCAAGCATTAAGTGTTGTGTTTAAAAATTTAAGTGTGTTAACTGATACTGAGTTTTGAGGATAAGGATCGAATGCTTGCAAGAAGGTAAGGTCACATGACAAAACTGGGTAAGACCAAACAGAGAAGTGTTGAAAAACACTCGACGTAAGGGGTTGTGTTGAAAAACATAGTTGGGGAGGTGTTGAAAAACATCATTTGCAAGATATCCTAAAGACTAACGCATCCAAGAGACCAAAGCTAACACAGTATGCCCCCTAGACAAAGACAAAGACCAATTCCAAACCAAGGCAACAAGGACAAGGCATCATGGAGAAAGGCTAAGTGTCGAGGACGTGTGCTAAGAAACAAGGGTGCAAAGGCCTCAAGTAGCTCCTGTTTCTAGGTTTTCACCACTTGGATTTTATTCTAAATTTTTTTTCATGACTTTTTATAAAAAAATTTTTTGTATTTTTGCTACGAAGGCGCCTGTTTTCAAGTTTTCACCAAGGCACTTTTTCTATTTTTTTTTTGAATTTTTTGAAATTTTTTTGGTATTTTTGGAATATATAATTTTTTTGAGATACATCAAAGCACCTATTGCTAGGTTTTCACTAAGATGATCATTTTTTTAGGACATTTTCCAATTTTTAAAATTTTTGATAATATATCATTTTTTTTTTGGATTTTTTTAGGATTAATAAGTATGTACAAAGGATGACCCTAGACAGAATGGGCATCATGGATAGAAATTCTTCAGGTGCAAGACATTGATAGGATCGGGGAGCTTCTCTCCCTCTTTAATAGATAATAAATAAGCACCTGTCCCAAAAGCTACTGTAATAATGTAAGGTCCAAGCCAATTAGGTTCAAATTTGCCCTTTTGATCTCTATGTTGTTGGTTCTTAGGATTTTCACGTAGGACAAGACCTTCCACTTGGAATTCTCTAGGGTGAACCTTTTTGTTGAAGGCTTTGGACATGCGCTTTTGATAAACCCTCATATGGTCAAATGATGCTTGATGTTTCTCATCTAGAAGTTATAACTCTTGAAGTCTCATGGCACGGTAGTCTTCATCTATAACTAGACCTTTGAGGGAAACTCTAGGTGAAGGAATCTCAACCTCTAAAGGTAACACTGCTTTAGCACCATATGTAAGGGTAAAAGGAGTAGGCCCAGTAGGAGTACGAATACTTATTTTATAAGCCCATAAAATTGGATTTATCTATAAATGCCAATCTCTACAATTCTTATGAACTGTTCTATGTAGGATTTTAAGAATGGTTTTGTTTGATGCCTCTTCTTGACCATTTCCTTGTGGGAAGTAAATGGAGGACCGATGTTGTTTAATCTTGAATTTATTGCAGAGTTGTTTAAGGTGCTTATTTTTGAACTGACCTCCATTGTCAGTGATAATCTCAGAAGGCACACCATATCGACATATGATATGGTTCAGAATGAATAGAGAGACCTGTCTTGCCCAAGGCGACAGAAAGTGGGACAACTTCTACCCATTTAGTGAAGTAATCAGTAATAGTGATAATAAACTTGTGTCCACCTGATGAGTTGGGATGAATCTTTCCAACAAGATCAAAGACCCAATGCTGAAATGGCCAATGAGATATAGAAGGAATGAGATCCCTACCTAGAGCATGTATCATGTTACTATTAGGAATGAATGCTAAAGTGTTTGGCACCCATTCTGTAGCAGTTGTTGTTGCATTCATGACTATGATTGTCATTGATGTCAACACAGTGTTTTACCGAAGACTTGCAGAGAAGTAGATAGTGTTTTGATTAGCGCATGTGGTATATTGTAGTTGGAGCTATGTGACATTGAGGATATACTCTTTGATATGTTATATGTCTATGGTTAAGAGCACAAATATTAATTCATTTATTCATGGAAGTTATGATCATTTTGGTGGAAGCAGTATTCAAGCAATGTTCCTGAGTAGCGGTTTTTGGAAATCGAATGATATCTCCTAATCGAGATGGAATCTGGCTTTGTGTAGTTAAAGGTAAGTTAGAGACACATTGATAGTGATGTGGATGACAATGCAAACTTTGAAGTCACATGAGTGAAGATTTATTGTATTTGGAAGCTGACAGTTATATGTAATTTTGGTGTAGCGTGTGGAATCTTTTATTTTGTAATTGTGTGCCGACTCATTTGTAATTATTTGAGTGTGGTATAAAGGAAGGAATGTCTTTCCTTGTTGTATAGAGAGAGAGATGTGATATGTGGTAAGAGTGTGGCATGAGAGTGGTTGATTATGAAGTTGTGAAAGCAAAATTGTGAAGGAAGACATGCGAAGTTCAGAGATCTGAAATTGAGATCTGATGTAGAAGTGAGTGTGGTTTGGCATAGTCAGAGAAGAGGTAACATATTATTCTATTGAATAATGCAAAGATTATTTAGACAATGAGTTCAGTGGTCTTACCCTGAAGCTGTTTGGGCAATGGGTCCTTCTGTCTTCCATAACTCTTAACAGGGTTAGAATCTTTTAACAGGGATTCAAAATCTCCTAACATGGATTTATATGTACTGAATTTATTTCATAAGACTCCTAATAGAGTCCATCCTTTCACAAGAAATATTCATATTAGTGCATCTTTTGTGGGCATCATTCCCACCAGGGTTTACTCTTTGATCAAGAGGTTCCCTAGTCAACATATCTTGTGTTATTGAGTAATTGTGTATGAATATCTTTCTATGGTTGGTAATTATATTGCTTATATGGTTTAATGTTGTTGAAGATGATAAAAGTTATAATTATTTGATAACTGATTCACCCCACCCCCTCTCAGTTATCTTGGTGGACTTTACTTTCTAACAATTGGTATCAGAGCAGCAGGTCCTTGAAAGAGAAGTTTAACAGCTTAAGGAGATCGATGGTGAATTTCAGGAAAGAAAGCCCTAAGTTTGATGGAGTAAATTTTGACAGTTGGAAGGAAAAGATGAAGACACATCTACTATGTTTAGGACTAGGTTATTGGTTGACTATAAATAATGATAAGACTATCATTGAAGAAGATGATCTTGAGACATGCTCTAATGATGAGAGAGATCTATTCATGTGTAACATACTTGCAAGAGAAGCACTTTTGACAGCACTTCCAGAAAATGAATATAGTCATGTAAAATGTTTTAAAAAGTTTCATGAAATTTGGAAAGCTTTGCACTCTACTTTTGAAGGTGATGAACATGCAAAAAGAGTTAGATTACATAATTGGATATGTGCATTTGAAGTTATAAGAATGTTGGAAGATGAATCGGTTAGAAGCTATATTGGTAGAATGTCAGAAATTGTTGCAGGGATAAAATATTGTGGAGGAACAAAGACAGAGAATGAAGTGATATGGAAAATTATGAGGACATTGACTCCTGTATTTAAGCAGACAACATAGATGATTGAAAAATTTATACCTTGTACTATGAACTTTACAAGAGAGACTCTTCTTGGAAGATTGGAAGCAACAGAGATGAACCTGAGGTTATCAGGAGACTTACCTAGAATGGAGACAACATTTAGTGGTCTTAGTGTTCACCCTACATTGTCAAGAAGCATCAGTGTGAGTGGAGATTATGTTGACAACAACAGATCTAGAAATGAAGAAGACAAGAATATTGAATAAGGTATTGCCTTGCTTGTGAAAAGAGAACCAGACGGTAAGAACATTTTAAAATGTTGGACTTCTCAAGAATATGGTCATTTTGCATCTAAATGTCCTAAGAGAGTTAAGATGTACATAAATAATTTTAAGCCTAGAAGATCTAAGGAATGTTATTATGCTAATTATGAAGACCTTGAAGCTAGTATTGAAAGAAATTTAAGTGAAAGTGATACTGAGAAAAATGATGAAATAGGATTAGTAGCAATTAAAGAAGAAAATTTTGAAACTAATGTTAAGGAAGAAAAAGCCTTAGTTTCCCAAGTTGAAAAGAAAGCTGATTGGATTATAGATAGTGGTTTTTCACATCATATGACTGGAGATATGCAACAATTCATAAAGTTTAACAATTATGATGGAGGAGTTGTTAGAGTTGGTAACAAAGCACCTTGTTTGATTAAAGGTATAGGATCTATTACTCTTGATGGAAAGACTAATATTGGTGATGTTTACTTTATGGATGGATTGAAACATAATCTTTTGAGTGTTGGACAGTTAGTTGATAAAGGATATCAAGTTTGGTTTACTGAGAAAACTTGTGTGATAAAGGATATTAATGGAAATTTGATTGGAACTGGATCTAGAACCAGAGGTAATGTATTTCAGCTAAATCCTACTAAGATGACATGTTTGATTACTAAGATTGATGATAGTTGGTTATGGCATAGAAATTTTTGTCATATAAACTTTGATAATATTGTGAAAGTGAGTACTACACTTGCAGTAAGGGATTTTCCTAAAATTATGAAGCCTGCTAACATGATTTGCAAAGAATGTGTGATGGCTAAGAAGAAGAGAAGTTCATTTCCTAGTAAGAAGTTCACATCAGCAGAGAAGTTGGAGATTGTTCATACAGACTTGAGTAGTCCTACCAAGACTAGAGGATTCTATGGAGAATGGTATTTTATGATTCTTGTTGATGATTTTACAAGAATGATGTGGATTGCATTTTTGAAAGAAAAATCTGAAGCATTTGATAAGTTTAAGATCATTAAGAACAAAGTTTAGAATGAATCTGGAATGAAGATTAAATGTTTGAGATCTGATAGAGGTGGTGAATTTACTTCTAGAGAGTTTAACACTTTTTTTGAAGTGAATGGTATTAAGAGACAATTTTTAGCCCCTAGAACACCTAAACAAAATGGTATTGCAGAAAGAAGAAACAGATCAGTGACTGAAGCAGCAAGAGCTATGTTATTTGAGAATGATTTAGCGAAGAAATTTTGGAGAGAAGCAGTGAATACAATAGTATATACAATGAACAGAGTACAAATCAGAGTAGACACAGACAAGACACCTTATGAATTATGGTTTGGGCATGCACCCTCAGTTAAGTATTTTAGAATTTTTGGAAGCAAATGTTATATAAAGAGAGATGATGATATTGGAAAGTTTGATCCTAGAAGTGATGAAGGTATTTTTCTTGGATATTCTTTGAAGAGAAAAGCATATAGATGTTACAATAAGAGAACTAAAACTATTGTCGAGAGCGCAAATGTTAAAGTTGATGAAAAGTTCAAAATTTAGGAAAGAATGCTTGATTATGAATCTGATGAAGAAGCTTATCCTAAGCCTAACATTGAAACTACTAAATTATTCTATGAGACTGACAGTGAATTGTTGAATGAGAGTCATGCTGAAGAGACCAGAGAGGAATCTAGAGAAGAATCTACAATTGAAGCAAGATCTGAGACTATAATGACACCAAATAGGTATTTGTCAAGACATCATCCTATTGAACAAGTTATTGGAAGTTTGGACAGAGGAGTTCTGACTCAAAATAAGGTACATTTATGTTTGATTTCTAAAATTGAACCTAAATCTACTAGTGAAGCTTGTGAAGATAAATATTGGATTAATGCTATGAGAGAAGAACTAGATCAGATTGAAAAGAACAAGACATGTGAATTGGTTCCTAGACCTAAAGACAAGAATGTGATTGGAACTAAATGGGTATTCAGAAACAAGATGAATGAACAAGGAGAAGTAGTAAGAAACAAAGCAAGATTGGTATGTAAGGGATACTCACAGCAAGAAGGAATTGAATATGAAGAAACTTTTGCACTAGTAGCAAGAATTGAAGCAGTAAGAATGTTTTTGGCCTATGCAGCTTTTAAGAAATTCAAAGTGTATCAGATGGATGTGAAGTCAGCATTTCTGAATGGAGAATTGGAAGAAGTCTACATTGAGCAGCCTAAAGGTTTTCCTTTGACTCAAGAAGGAGACATGGTATGTAAACTAAAGAAAGCATTATATGGCCTAAAGCAAGCACCTAGAACTTGGTATGCAAGACTAGATAAGTATTTGTTAAAGTTGGGATTTGCTAAAGGAAAAAATGATAGCAATCTGTACAAAAAAGAAATTGAAAATGGTTTGTTGATTATAGTTATTTTTGTTGATGACATTATTTTTGGAGGAGAAGATGAGGCTAGTGACAAATTTGTTGATGAAATGAAGAATGAATTTGAAATGAGTATGATTGGTGAGATGAAATACTTTTTGGGATTACAGATAACACAAAACAATGATGGTATCTTTGTAAGTCAGAAAAAATACTTGAATGATTTGCTGAAAAGATTTGGAATGGAGGACTGTAAACCAGTTGGAACACCTATGGTAACCAGACATAAGTTATCTAGCACAGATGAAACATCGACAGTTGAGTAGAAGAAATACAGATCCATGATTGGAGGATTACAATATTTGACACACACAAGACCAGATATAGCGCATTCAGTTGGAATTGTAGCAAGATTTCAAGCTGAACCTAGAGAATCACATTATGCAGCAGTAAAGAGGATACTGAGATATTTAAGAGGCATAATGGACTATGGATTGTGGTATGAAAAATCTGATGATTTTACCCTATGTGCATATATAGATGTTGATTGAGGAGGCAATGTTGATGATAAGAAAAGCACCAGTGGAGGAGCATTTTTCCTTGGAGGAAGATTAGTTTCTTGGCTAAGAAAGAAGTAGAATTGTATTTCACAGAGCACAATAGAAGCAGAGTATGTAGCAGTAGCAAACAATTGTAACTAGATAATTTTGATGAAGCAGATGCTGAAGGATATTGAAATTAAATTTGTTGAGCCTGTTGTTATACATTGTGACAACACTAGTACAGTTAGTATGTCTAAGAATCTTGTACTACATTCTAAGACAAAACATATAGAGATCAAGTATCATGTTGTAAGAGAGAAAGTTACTGAGAAAGAAGTCAGACTAGAGTACATAAGCACAAAGGAACATATAGAAGACATATTTACAAAATTTTTTCCTAAGGATACATTTGAGTATCTGAGAGGTATGCTTGGGGTTATGCCCCAGCCTACTTTTGAGTAGTGATGTAGTTGGTTGCATCCGACCAGTAATATATGAGCCCTATCTTTCTTCTGGACTAGATGTTGGTACTTCCTCTTTGGGGGAGTATGTGTATCTGAGCTGAGTCATGAGGACTCTAGTAAATGTATTTTTTTTTTATGAATAGTGTCTTTTGACATTGAGTTGTTGTTGACATAGTGATGAAATTTTTGTCATTGATGTTGTTGGTTCTTGGATAGGATTTTACACTCCATGAGATACCAATATGCTTATGATGGATGTTAAAGAGTGGTTAGTTCCAAATGTGAGCAATCTATAAGCAACTGGACCAACTATAGGGACAAGATTTCCCTCTTCACTTCTGGCTCTGCAAAACCAAGGTGGATGCACATGATCCAATAGATATAACATATCCCTTACTGAATATTGGATCTTACAATAGATAATAGTGATAAAATACTAAGTAACAACCTATTACTCATTGACTCTCCATCACTGGGTAGGACAACTGATAAATGTAAATGAAAGTAAAAAGACTGGTAATGATTTAATGATTTCTTGCAGAATGTAAACAACCATGCCAAACTTGCATTAGTAGAGAAGATACTAATTTTTGATCAGTGCCTTATCCATTGGGCAATATATCTGAAATAGATACAGAATACAAGAACACAGATTCCAAGCCATAAACTCAATAAACCAGATTCATACACTGCTTACAAACATCCTTCCTGATTGAACCAGATGAATCTATGCTTCACTTAGAGACTTTTAACCTGATCCTAGATCAAGGCTGAGAGATAAAACATATACACAAGTAAACCCTGTGCAAAGAGTCAGAAATATCAAAACCCAATAAACACAACTGAAGGAGAGATCTGAAAACTAAAAACTGCATTAAGTATGAGGACTCATGTTCCTGTGTTACAAACTATTTCAGAATACAACACCTAGACAATATGCAAAAGTTACAAAAGGTTTTTCCACTGTATTGACACAACCTGCAAAATATATTACAATCTAGACTGAGGATACACACTTAGCTTTTCAGCTTCCTGTGTCAAAAATTTCTAGCCAGCCCCTCTAAATGATTACAAAATTCTTTTTATAGAGACAAGGATATCACAAGAAAATATCATTTAGGGAATTTTTAGGGTAACACAGTCAACCCTAAGACTCACTAAAATATCTTAAAACAAATCTGATTTATTTTCAATCTAGAAACATCTTTTACAAATATCTGCATCTTTGCCCAAATCTAAACCTGGAACACATAGTCCATTACTACTCTCACCAACCCTATCAAAACTAAAAACAAAAGCCACCAGTGCATTCCTCATTTTGAGCCAATTCCAAAAACATATAATATGTCTATATTTGGACAAAAATAAGACCCAAAAATCATTTTTCCGTGAGCAGCCTCCATTATTTAAATTTTTGATCTTTTGATATAGTCAGACTTTACAATTTTGAATTTAATATTATGGAGACCTCAAAATTTGAGGTGGGCCCCATGCCACTTGGCATCACCTGATTGGTCCGCTTGACACCTCACCTCCTCATTGGACTGCCAGCACATCCCTTCGCCACTTGTCATTCTGTGATTTGCTTGTATTGCTGACTAGGTGCCAATCCCCAACCTTACTCGCCAGCTCATCGGATGACACATGGCGCTCTATCGCTATACCGCCATCTTAAACTTCATGCATCTCTACATCTCCAAGATAACGATGTCCACTAGATCGTCATGCATCCCAATGCAGCTGACCAACTGCTCTATGCTCTACTTTGTCATCGTCTGACGCCACATGTCACATTTTAATTGGTCCACGAATCCACCTACCATCAAAATGCATCTTGTGAGCCACGTCATCAAGTTGACAAGTGTCAACTCCTCGCTAATCTGCAATCTTATCTTGTGTGCATCTTTTCCTTGGCACTTTGGTGATGGTCATCGATTTGGTGCGCATCCCAATGTGTGAACAGGCCTACATATTATATATTATATTTTGCTAAAATATTTGTTACCTTGCGTATGTGGGGTCCACCATTTTCATCAACATCCAACTGTCCACCTTGGCTTCTGCGCACATGGGAGGCCCCACACAAAGTCTTCCCTCTTCCTTGCTTTACATCTTACATAAGCCGTGTTTCTTTTAAACATCTCGAATATATAAAGTGTATTGAATGTGGAACAAAAGTCTCCACATAATACTATCATTTGAATGGCCGCCTAGCTTCATGCTCATGCACCATATCTTCCTACCCTAGCATTGGCTTGCAAATGCCTTATTTGTCCCTGCTTGGGCATGATACACCTCTCATGTTTCTCCTAGCCCTCATCCTATTGACATTGTTTGTGTGTTTTGAGGGCTCCAAACCTTAGTGCACATCGCCCAACCCATAATGTGTTGCATGCCTATAACTAAATGGTGATTGGTTTATGAATGCAATGCTTCCTTAGTGCATTGATAAGAAGCAATGGAGGGTGCACATGAGGTTTCTTAGTACACTCCTCAAAGCCTTTTCCCTAAACTGTAAATAACACATCAAAAAGGGGGGCATGAGTTAGACATATGGCTGGTGCGAGTAGCACCACTCCTCACTTGTGTTTGCAAACAAAATTCAAATGGGAGGCACTAGCTTGAACAAAGCCCAATGTGAGCTTCCTCCCTTGGCATGAACTGCATTCATTGGTGCTGGTTCTCATCAATGGTGAATCAGATTCAAAAAATTGTATGATATTGAAGGAGCATACCAAGCCTCCATTGGGCATACCATAAGCAGACTCACAGAGCTTGTGCACAGGAAGGATGTAGTGGCAACAGGTTGTTATGTATGTCGTACCCCTGCGAGGAGTGTGCAATTCATTTGAAGGAGTGCGTGACTACTTTTGAAAAGACCTTGCATCAAATTTTAAAAGTGTCATTTGCAGGTTCCATGGCTTCATTACTCAAAAATGATACCTTTCTTGCAAACCAAGCAATGGTAACATGCACCCGGAGTTGAGTTATGGTGGAAAGTTTCAAAGCACAACCTATTAGAGGGTAGAAGAAACATTCTCGTATAATATTTAGTGTTTTGTAAGCTCTAAAAGACCATGAAGCAAGGTCCTCCACATTTTTGGTCACAACACTTCTGTTGGTGTAATTAAATATTCATAATTACACTTTACTTAATCTTACTTAGGATAATGCATTGCATAGTAGTTTGTGATTGAGACACCTAGGAATGTGCACATCTAATAAGCACATGGTGTAGGAGAAATTCCACTTTTGGTGTCATAGTTGTCATCACATACCTCTTTGTGTGTGAGATCCACCTTTTGTGCTCTTATCACATTATCATCCTAATCCATTGCACATACTTTATTGCATAATGGAGGATGATCCACATTTGGTGGACATGTGATTACACCTAGCATAGGTGATATCTTATCAAATCCTTATCATTGTCTCTTATCTCCTTTCCTATATAAGGAGGCCTATTATGTACATTTTAATCATGTCCATGATCAATAATATCATTCTTGCATCTTAATGCAATTGTCTTGCCAATCTCTTGTGGAAGTTATCTTGGTCTTGCATTCGATCCCGGGGGTGTTGTAGAGTCACCTAAAACTCTAACATGGTATCAAAGCTCTCAAGGTGTGAAGACCTCTTCTCAAGAAGTGCAATCTTGGCTTGATTCAATTATGGGTGTAGAATAAAGGTATTTGGACATCACCATTGCATAGTCTATTTGGAGAAAATTTGGGGTTTTGTATTTTGTGGCTTTCTATTGCAGGTCAATATTGGTGCTTGCTGGTGAAAATCAGAGGTTGGCATCATATTAAGGAGGTCCAAAAACCTCTAAATCAATTTTTGTTTCATCCAAATCGGACACCCGAGGCCAAATCTAGAGCTATTTGAATTTTGGAAGTGCGGTGGCGGCGATTCAGAAAAAATAATGTTAGAGGCGATTTTCAAACAGCGATATCTCAGTCATTTGGACTCCTTGTTTCAAGCAATTTTTTTTGTTTTGGGGTAGAATTTCATGATCTACACAATGGTTCAGGTGGTTTCTAATCTCTATTCTTGAATTTTTCTGAAAATTGCAAATCTCAGTTTTTGCAACTTTCAAGGCCTCATTTGAGCTCATATGAACTCCTTTTTAGGTGCAATTTTTTTTGAAAGTGCATAATTTTTTCTATATTTTCTAGATCTAGAATCAGATTTTAGTGACTGTGACTAGAAATTGTACTTTCAAAAATTGGCTTAGTTTTTTCATTTGTAATGCATAAGCCTTAGCTTGGTTTTTTGCATAATGATTTAAGTCTATTATAGCCTGATTTTGGAGTGTAATAATTTATTGATCTCAATTTGTAATGAGAGAAGTATATCATTAATGTAATCATGGGTTATGAAACACATCCTGCAGTAGTATTTTTGACTAAGGATAATTATGAGTCATGGGCAAAAGGAATCATCACACATTGTAGATGGCTTAATCTCTTGCCTCATCTTTATGGACTCATTCCTGAGCCAAAGTCACAAGGGAAGAAATATGTTTGGAGAGAAAAGAATAATCATATTATAAATTTGATTATTAGTAGCATCAGTTTGTGTCTCTTCTATGACATCTACCCCAAATTTAGAGGTGATCCACATGTTCCTCCATTCTCAGATGATCTTGCTTCAGATTACCTCATTCCTCTTGATGATGCAGATAATATTCCCTATGATGATTATACTTTAGATGCAATTGAATAATTTGCAGAAATTGAGAGCGAGGATGATCCAGTGGCTCCTCCTGTAGCTCCTACTTCTCTAGTTGAGATCACACAATCATCTCTTGTTGGTGATTCCAGTGATTCATTGCAAGAGATATCTATTTATCTTCCTGATTGGGATTCTTACTTACCAGATATTGGTTCATTATTTACGGAGTCTCATATTTCAGATTTGGGAGACATACTTGAGGGGATTTCTCTTCTCTTTGATGACAGTTTCATCACAGTTGGAGATACTTCTTCACATTCTTTGGAGATTGACATTCTTGATTCTTCTTCTTCACTTGGTTTGTCACATGATGTGATAGATTCTTTGAGCTTGGAGAGGCATATTTAGTCTTCGAAGATGCATATTTGGAGACCTTCTTCCTTCTTTAATTTGGATATGGATTGGTTCATGGCATCATCATCATACTTCATTTGGATTCCACTTCCTAGTTCCTATCCAGAATAGGAACCACACCTACATTTGTACTTGGTATATCTTCTTCCCAAGGGGATAAATGATGTTTGTAGTCATTGGAATATACTTTGTCTTCAAGCACTCACCATTTTTGTAGGAGATTATTCATTATGGGGGGGATATCATGTCTCCAACTATCCTTCTTATGGGGGGATAATTATTTGTATATACATGATGTATGTAGTTCTTGGGGGGTCTTGAGCACTCCATCCATTCATGCATCTTGTTTTCTTCTCTCTTTTTGTGGGAGGGTTTTTCCCATGAGGTTTTCCCTCTTTCTCCATTTTATGAGAGTTATGCATTTCATGTATTACATTTTGTACATGGGTACCTAACATGGCCTAGTTTTCGGGACCCATCTTGCATTGTGAGTTTAAGTGCATTCCCCTAAGTTGCACTTAAGGGGAGGTGTTGGTGTAATTAAATATTCCTAATTACACTTTACTTAATCTTACTTAGGATAATGCATTTCATAGTAGTTTGTGATTGAGACACCTAGGAGTGTGCACATCTAATAAGCACATGGTGTAGGAGAAATTCCACTTTTGGTGTCATAGTTGTCATCACATACCTCTTTGTGTGTGAGATCCACCTTTTGTGCTCTTATCACATTATCATCCTAATCCATTGCACATACTTTATTGCATAATGGAGGATGATCCACATTTGGTGGACATGTGGTTACACCTAGCATAGGTGATATCTTATCAACTCCTTATCATTGTCTGTTATCTCCTTTCCTATATAAGGAGGCCTATTATGTACATTTTAATCATGTCCATTATCAATAATATCATTCTTGCATCTTAATGCAATTGTCTTGCCAATCTCTTGTGGAAGTTATCTTGGTCTTGCATTCAATCCTGGGGGTGTTGTAGAGTCACCTAAAACTCTAACAACTTCTGATGTACAATAGTTTGACATCGATTGTAAACAATGATTTTGTTGTAGTCCCAGTCATCAACCCACCAATATATTGCACATCCTTCAGTTGTCCAATCCACTTTTATTGGCTTATTTGATCCAGACATTAAAATGAAGCTCTCACTGCATTAATCAACCTCTTGCTATTGGTACCATCATCATAACTCTTGGAATAATCCCACGTGGAAGAAATACCAATTTCTCAAAATACAAGGATACCCAAGCTGCCAAAGGCATTGAAAATGAAGAAGATCGGCTTTGAGCAAAGGAAGCATAGTTTTCTTTGGCAAGACCTTGACCATTTGAAACACACTCCAAAATAACATCACCGGCTTCCTTACAGAAACACCGGTACCCACTTAACAAAAAATAGATAGTCTCACTTATCCTTATCCCTGTCATCTTATTCCATAAGACCATATCTCTAAACTAATTTCAACAATAAAATTGTGTATATACTTTCCTTATTGTAGTCTTTTCAAATAATCATATGCACCAATAAACCCATCATTGTGACAAACATGTAAATGGTCTACCTGGCCCAGCAACAAAATTATCCTTTTAGAATAATGAGGTAGGCTGGACCCCAAGCGGGTCTGGCCTAAATTTTTTTCAAACTCAAACAATTGGCCTTGAAAATGATCCAGAGTGACTTGCAACAACAATTGGATCCGATTTGGACAACCGGGCAACTTTAAAAAACTTCAATTTTTATCACTTTGCCAGTCACCAAATTGAATAAATTGCTTCCAATTGTGC
Organism: Chamaecyparis obtusa; assembly: GCA_027943335.1. Taxonomy (NCBI): domain Eukaryota; kingdom Viridiplantae; phylum Streptophyta; class Pinopsida; order Cupressales; family Cupressaceae; genus Chamaecyparis; species Chamaecyparis obtusa. Next base: position 1,448,266 of record BSBK01000589.1, read on the forward strand.
CATTAAATCACTGATGAAAACTTGTCGCTGGAAGCTGAAAGTTGGTAGACACGGACTTTGTGCCATAGATAATCACCCTACCAAAAGGATTCACCAAAAAATGAACGAGCCAAGAGATTTTAAAGTTTGAAAATGCTCGTTCAAAATTGCCGGTAGATTACAAACTGAAAACATTGCCGATTGCCCCAGAAAGAGATGAATGATAAATATCAAACGACGAACTAGAGATGAGCCACTGGATCTGGAAGAAACCTCATCAACAAAGATCGCAACAAAATAATCCTCAACTGGAGATGATCACCCATTCAAAAGCTATGAATTTTCAAAAATAGCCACTTTGCAAAGTTTTCTATCCGTACTTTTCAACATTATTGAAAGCATTATGTCTGACCTGGCAATTCGATCAAATGAAACTTTCACGGTCTGAAACCCTAGATATAGATACTCTCTTATACATAGAAAAAAAGTCCATGATCAGATTCATCAAATGACCAACTGGCTATCCAAAAATAATCCCCAAAGTTATGCCCTCAGAACACCCTGTACTGAAAACAGTCAAATTCATAGAAATTGGGTTTGGAATCGATTGAGAAAAGTTATCAATCGGATTCATCATGGTCCAAAACTTATGATGGAGAAATAATTTCACATCCACTTTACAGAACAACCTTGAATTATGCTTGATCTCAAACTGGGTGCAAATGGTAGGACCTCAAAGTGAGCTACTCAGAATACTGAACTTTGCACTGTTGAAGAAACTTAGCAATCTGCAAACTGAATGGCTCTGGCAATCATGTCAAACAGACACATGGGAGGCTGAAAATTGGCAAGATGACTTATTTCCATGCCTAAAACATGATGCAACAACTGGTACATCTTGATCAATCATAGGGTGCTTAATGCACTTATCAAAATAGGGCCTCCGACTAAACTGTGCAACTGATCTTCATTAAAATGTTAGAAACTGGAAACAAAATCAAATTGGGAAACTGGGCCAATGGATTCGTCATAATCTAAAAATTGAAACACAAAGAGTATTTGACCCCTGGAATATGATGCAAAAGGAAATTTCTCAATAGGGTCAACTGGGTCAGAGATATGACTGGTCAAACAGGCCCTTCCAGAATCCTGAACAATTACACAAGTGCATGACAATAACAAACTACCAACTTTGAGGGGTTCGAAACCTAATCAAATAGATTTGAAATAACTTGAAAATTGGAACATAGGTTCTTTGATATGTATTGTAAACATTCTCAAAGTGACAGGTCATGAAACATAACATGACACAAGATATTCAAATACAAATAGGGCCTGCTACAGTGATTTGACACCTAGGCAAAAATGCAGATTTAGGTGAAGACCTCAAAATGGCCACTCCCTAAACACTTCAGATTCTTCAATTAGGAGCTGGAACCCACTATAGATGTCATATGAAAGGTTTTTAACCTATTCCCCAAGCTGCATCACATGAAATTCATCAGGCCCATTTCTACATGGTCTTGAACTCAGGTCTTTTCAAACTGTTCATTGAAGGGCACAAACTTTGACTTAGTAAAATTATCTGAAAATGGACTCAAAACTACATGAATTTTTCATAGTACCAATAGATGTCAATGGGGGAGAATTATGCATGGAAAAAAATATAAGAGAACTGAATAGGATAACGAAGCAAGATTTGATTGATGAAGAGGATTTGAAGAAGCAGTGTTGCAGTATTGGATTTTTGGAACATTGGATGTTTTTCATCTATGTTGCCATCAATGCCAATGGGGGAGATTGTTAGGTATGAATTCTAAAGTTTTTTGCACCCATTCTATACTAGTTGTTGTTGCATTCATGACTATGATTATCATTGATGTCAACACAGTGTTTTACCAAAGACTTGCAGAGAAGCAGACAATGTTTTGATTAGCGCACATGGTATATTGTAGTTGGAGCTATGCGATGTTGAGGATATACTCTTTGATATGTTATATGTCTATGATTAAGAGTGTAGACAGTAATTCATTTATTCATGGAAGTTATGATCATTTTGGTGGAAGTAGTATTCAGGCAGTGTTCCTGAGTAGCGGTTTTTGGAAATCGGATGATATCTCCTAATCGGGATGGAATCTAGATTTGTGTAGTTAAAGGGAAGTTAGAGACACATTGATAGTGATGTGGATGATAGCCCAAACTTCGAAGTCACATGAGTGAATATTTATTGTATTTGGAAGCTGACAATTTTATGTAATTTTGGTGTAGCGTGTGGAATCTTTTATTTTGTAATTGTGTGCCGACTCATTTGTAATTATTTGAGTGTGGTATAAAGGAAAGAATTTTTTTCCTTATTGTATAGAGAGAGAGAGATGTGATATGTGGTAAGAGTATGGCATGAGAGTGGTTGATTATGAAGTTGTGAAAGTGAAATTGTGAAGGAAGACATGCAAAGTTCAGAGATCTGAAATTGAGATCTGATGTAGCAGTGAGTGCAGTTTGGCATAGTCAGAGAAGAGGTAACATATTATTCTATTGAATAATGAAAAGATTATTTGGACAGTGAGTTCAGTGATCTTACCCTAAAGCTGTTTGGGCAGTGGGTCCTTCTATCTTCCATAACTCTTAACAGGGTTAGAATCTTTTAACAGGGATTCAAAATCTCCTAAGAGGGATTTATATGTACTGAATGTATTTCATAAGACTCCTAAAAAATTCCATAATTTCACAAGGAATATTCATATTAGTGCATCTTTTGTGGGCATTATTCCCACTTGGGTTTACTCTTTGATCAAGAGGTTCCCTAGTCAACATATCTTGTGTTATTGAGTAATTGTGTATGAATATCTTTCTATGGTTGGTAATTATATTTATTATATGGTTTAATGTTGTTGAAGATGATAAAAGTTATAATTATCAGATAACTGATTCACCCCCCCCCCTCCCCTCTTAGTTATCCTGGTGGACTTTACTTTCTAACAGTTACCATGTCTTTGACACTTTTCACATGACTTTGCAAAAGCTATTGCATCAATCTACATCATAGGACAATAGTACCCCACCCTAAGCAACCTTCAGGCCATGGAAAGACCATTGGAATGTCCCCCATAGATGCCCTTGTGAATGCCAACTAACACTTGATCAGATTCTTCCTTTTCTAAGCATAGAAGAAGTGTTCCATCTAGACCCCTCCTATACAAATCACCAGAGATAAGGGTATGACGAGAGGCATTTCAGGTAAGGTTTTTGCATTTAGATCGGTTAAAGGTTTTAGGGATAATGCCATCAAGAAGGTATGAGTAAATGGCACCATAACAAGATGACTCATGACTGACAAGGGTAAAAATGACATGGCTTTCTTGAGAGTCATAAATAGGGTGATGTAGCTCTTCCACTAGGAATTCAAATTTGGATTCATGTTGCTCTAACTGAAGGAGTGAAGCAAGAGTAGCCATAGCATCAGCTACTTTGTTTTTTGCTCTAGGGATTTGCTGAAACATGACAAATGTGAAGTATCATTTCAAAGAATCAACCATTTTCTTGTAAGATACCACTTTCTCATCTTTTGTTTGATATTCCTCATTGACTTGGTTGATTACTAGTTGTGAATCCCCATAGATGTGTAACTCTGTGATTCTCCATTCTATGGCCATCTTAAGTCCATTTGTTAAAGCTTCATATTCAACAATGTTGTTTGTACATGGGAATAATAACTTGTAAGACTTAGGAATTGTGTACCCATGAGGAGAGACAAAAAACACAATAGCTCCTAAACCATTTTGCATAAAAGATCCATCAAAGAACATCTTCTATGTTCTTTTAGTCATATGCATGAGATGCTCATTTGGGAAGTCAACTTGAATAGGTGCATTATCTTGAATTGGGAAATCAGCCAATTGATCTGGTATGGCTTGTCCTTTGATTACTTTTCATTCAATGTACTCTATGTCAAACTTTGAAAGGATCATCATCCATTTAGCAAGTCTACTTGTGAGGGCAGCCTTACCTAGTAAATACTTGAGTGGATCAATTTTTGCTATGAGGTGTATTGTGTGCGCAAGCATGTAATGTCACAAAATTTGGGAAGCAAATACCACTGCAAGGCAAGCTTTCTCAATGTTGGTGTAGTTAACCTCATATGAAACAAGAGTACAGATAATGTAGTATATTGCTCTTTCTTTCCCATGTTCATCAAGTCAAGCTAGTAATGCCCCCAAGGAAGATTTTGTTGTTGAAATGTATAGATTAAGTGGCTTCCCTAGGATAGGAGGCATTAAAATAGGAGGATTTGTCAAGTATCTCTTGATTTGATCTATGCTCTTTTGACAATCCTCATTCCAAACACATTTGACTCCTTTGTGTAAGTTCTTGTTGAAAGGTTGAGCTCTATCTGCCAGTTGTGAAATGAACTTCCTCATGGATTGAAGACATCCCTGAAGAATCCTCATTTGACTAATATTTCTAGGAGATGGCATATCAATGATTGCTTGGAATTTTTAGGGTCTACCTCTATTCCTTTTGCTGAAATGATAAATCCCAGTAGTTTTCTAGAGGTGACGCCAAATGCACACTTCTTAGGATTTAACCTTAATTGAAATTGTTCCATGTGATCTAGAATGACTTCTAAATCACCTAAGTGTGTGTCTCTTTTCTTAGACTTGGCCAAGGTGTCATCCACATAATCTTCCATATTTTTATGCATCATGTCATGAAAAATGGTGGTCATAGCTCATTGATAGGTGGATCTTGCATTTTTTAATCCAAAAGGCATAACGTTCCAACAATAGGTACCCCATGCACAAGTGAATGCAGTCTTTCTTGAGCTTCAAGAGCATAACATTAGCATAAAAGATTGATCATCTAAAATGAGAAGAGAGCCCTTCTTTTATAGGAAATGAGAAGGAATGGACCATGGAGATTAAGAGGCAAAAAATTTAATCAAGAGTGGAGCATCAAAGAGGAGCAATCCATGTGCACAAATATCCTCCAATGAGAAAATAAGAGTTGACTTTTGTGTCCATATGAGACAAAAAGTGCTTTTCTTCTTTTTATAAAATAAGAATAATGCTTTATTTGTGCAACTTAGGATAAGAGGAAAAGTGGGGGCTTTTTTATTTATTAAAAGGGGAGGAAATATTTCTTTTAATTAAATAAAGACTTTAGGATAAAATGGTTAGCCCAAGGAATAATAAAAAATGATAAAATAGGACTTGATCAAGGAAATTGATATAATTAAAAAATGTTGATTTTTGAAAATATTGATTCAGGATTTTGATAAATTGCTAAATGGGGGCCCAAAGTCTAGGTGACCATTTTAGGGTGCATACACATATAAGTTGTTAGGGACATTTTATGCATGAAAAGAATCCTCAAGGACTTTCTTGTGTCTCAGGGACAACTCTAAGATCTCAAAGATTGAAATCTGAGTTGGGGTTCTCTGCAACTGATCTACAAGGTTATAGCTCAACTTAGGATTAAATGCTGGTTTTGTGGTGACATTCTTGGATGACACTTGCTTTGGTTTACTGGGTTGACTTGAACTGGTTCCTCTAATGACAATAGGACCTTGACTTCTTATGACAACATTGAGAGCTTGGGATGAAATTCTAGAGTTGGGACCCCTTAGCACCACAATGGGTTCTTCATCAAAGATAGGAGGAGAGTCCATGTCTAGATCACAACCATAGGGATCTTTATTTCTCATCATGTTGAAATTTTCTTCTACAACTTCAAGCATTTTGACAACATTCTCCATAGTTGTGTAAGTGTAATTGATCTTAGCCTTTCCATTCTTAGGTTTAGAGGTTTCCCCCTTCTCATACTTGGGCAAAGGCTCTTTGAATGCCTTATGATCAGCGTTGGTATTCAATCCATATATCTCAAGTTTTCCATTCTCAATGAGATCTTGGATGATATGCTTAATTTTCCAATAGTTTTCAATATTATGTCCAATCGCATTATGAAATTTGCAGAAGGCTTTCTCATCCCACCAATGTGGCTTAACATCAGGTATGTAATGCTTTGTGGGATCTTGAGGATGTATACGGTTGTTGGCAATGAGTGTTTTGAAGACATCCTCATATGAATCTCCAAGTTTTGAAAACTGGCGTCTCTCTTTCTTAGGCTTATCTTGATATCTTGTCTTATGCTCTTGTTGGTTAGATGAGTTGAGCTTCATGGCTTTAACAACACTAGACAAATGAATAACAACTTGATCCTTGGGTTGAGAAGAGTCCACAACTCCATCATTGACCACTTGTTTATTCCTATTCCAATGTGAGTTCTTTCCTTTATCCTTGTTAGAGTTGTTATTATTTTGACGATTGTTGTTGTTTTTGTTGTTGGTCAAAATCCCTTGTTCTTTCAAAACATCCTCAATCCTACATGCGGTTTCAACCATGGTATTAAAGGAATAAAAAACCATCTTCCTAACTTCATACCACATTTTAGGAACCAAGTTTCTAACAAGGATGTCAATCTTCTCATCTTCAGGAATGGTCCTAGAGTAGCGAGAGCATTGTCTTCTCCAGTACCTTTGCAAGAAAGTGACAAAGGATTCCCCCTGATGTTGCTTTAAGTTTCATAAGTCCAACATGGTGATAGATCTTGAAAGGTTGTATGCAAAGTGTTGGACAAATCTATGGACAAGCTCTTTGAAAGTCTTAACGGGGGGAGTTATGTTGGTGAACCATTCCATTGCTTGACCCTTAAGTCTTCTTGGGAATAAACTCATGAGGTATGATTCATCTTGATGGAACTCAAAAATCATAATATAAAACTGGCACACATGATCATGTGGATCCCCATTACCATCATACTTGTCATATGGAGGGATCTCAACCTTTCTAGGAAAATCCTTCATGCTCACACTTTTGTCAAAAGGATTAGGACAAATTGAATCTGTAATACCCCAAAAATGGGCTATATGTTCATTAATCTCCTACATCTTCAATTCAAATGAAATCGACATCAAAGTCCTAATCTAAGGCACATCTAAACATCATCGAATCATAATTGATTATCTTAAATTCTACATCGAGGAATATTCCTAGCAATATTCCTAATTATCATAATTATCTTTAATTTTATAATTATTTGGCAATAAATCACATTTATCCTAAAGTTTGATTAATTGAATATTTGCATATTTAATTAATTAGATTTAATATTTGCCACTTAATTGTTTAATTAAATTTAATTCTATCTATTATTAATTGTATTATTTAATTTTGACAATAAATCAAAGTTCCTATCTTTAATTGATTAAATTCTTATTTAATTAATTAAAGCATGTTGTCATTATTTAATAATATAATTTTTAATAAAAGTTTGGTAAAATAGTTAATTAACCCATAAATTAATTATTTTATTTTCAAAAATCAGTTGAGTTGAGGATAAATCACTTTATTTATTTATTTAATTCTTAATTATTATGCATATTCAAAAGAAACAGTTAAACTCCAAATCAGAAAATCAATGCAAGTTATTGAATTTTTGGAACTCAACATCCTTTTGGAGTTCAAAAAGCTGATCTAAACTCTAATTTGAGTTAAAAAGCTATTTTTGCATGATTTTGAGAATTAACTATCTTTCATGATCAGATAACTCAAAAATCAATTTGAGTGATTTATGGCTTTTCCATGCACCTCCAAAGCCCTGGATTTCTATAAATTAAAGGCTTTAGCTCTTCACAAATCATCTCATATTTTGCACAATCATGCTGGAGAATTGGAATTGAAGAATCAAAGCTTTTGCGAATCGACATCTTTGTGAGATCAATCTTATTTTTGCATTCATATTAGATATCATTGTTAGATTAGCATTGCATATCAATTTTCAATAGCATTGCATATCAATTTTCAATAGCATTGCATATCAATTTCATCTAGCATAGATTCATATCGGTTTTTATCATTCTTATTGCATAGAAAATATAAAAAATATAGATTAATTGCATTCAATTTCATATCCATCTTTTGCATTCAAATCCTTCATTTAGGTGTCGTCTAGGTCACTGATCTCGATTACAATCTGAGAACATCAATCTCGCACCTATTAGAAGGCAGTAAATCGCTTGGTTAGATTAGATTTCAATTTTGCACGATTTTGATTATCACTAACCTCTAATGTTTTACTAAGTGTTGTGTCTACAGATCAGGTACAATTTTCACACACACATTTTTGGCGCCCACCGTGGGGTCTTGAAACGGGTTTCCCTTCATTTTCTATCAATTTTCTATCTTTTGAGGCTAAGGGTTTCCCTTCATTTCTATCAAGACTGTCCGTACAGCGCAATTTTTATCATTTTGTCTGTACTTCCATACATCTCTGTATGAATTCTCATGCGAGATTTCACACTGTGTCATGCGAGATTTCACTGGTATCATTTTGCGCGTGAAAAATCACTTTCTCACACGAGACTGTAGTTCCTCACGCGAGACTTTATCTTTTATCACGCGAGACTCCACTTCCTTGCACGAGGCTTCATATTTTTATCACGCGAGATTGTACTTCCTCACGTGAGACTTCATCCTTCGTCGCACGAGATAGTACTTCCTCGCGTGAGACTTCATTCTTCATCGCGCGAGACAGTGTTTCCTCGCACGAGACCACATTCTGCCTCGCGCGAGATTTTGCTACAGAGACACATAATTTGCAGATTTGTGCTTTCAGATTATTGATTTCTAACGCTTACAGTTTTCTATTGATTGGTCTTGATTTTGTACTTTTAGACGTGTGCTAAATTTTGGATTGCAGAGCGTTGGACCTAAGGTATTCTTCTCAAGCTGATAATATTTCAATTTGGATCCTAAAATAAATCTCTTATGTGTCTGGCTTGTGTGCATCCTTTCATGCTTTTATCTATTTCTACACACTTGCATAATTGATACTAGGTTGTAATCCCTTAAGGATTCATTAAGTAGTCTTAGAATACTTGTGATTGATCTTGATTGCTATCTTGGGTTATTGGACTCGCTAATCCGTCGGCCCCTCATTTCCGCCCTGTGGTTGCAATCTCAGTGCCATAAAGGGGAGGGGTCAACAGGACAGAAGCGTTAAGTGTTCCACTTGGCAACCCTTTTGTGCTTTTAGGAACTCACTTGTTTTCTAAGTTGGGGACTCGTTTTCAGCTTGTGTGAGGTGTTAAGTGTTCCACCTTGTGGACTCATCTCATATTTTCTTTAAACGTTAAGTGTTCCTCTTTCTGCTTTTTGGGTACTTTTGGTAGATTTGCTTTCGGGAATATATCTGTGCTCACATAGTAATTAGGCCCTATGAACACTATTCGTGATTCTTGAGAGATTGGATTCCCAGCGAAATCCTTCTTGATGATAGAATCCTTGTAGGTAGGGAGGATACTTAGTGCGTTTCACATTCAACTTGGTTAGTGAGTCTTCTCTTATTGATCGACACATTCTCTCTCCGGAGAGGTTGATAGATCACGTGGGGTTGATATCACGAGCTTTGGTGAATCAAAATTGGTTAGTGTGTCTTCTCTTATTGATTGATACATTCTCTCCCCGGAGAGGTTGATAGATCACGTGGAGTTGATATCACAGACCTTGGTGGAACAAAACTTTGTCTTAGCATGTCGGATTAATCTGCTTGCTTTGTTTGGGTTAAAAATGAAGAGGTGTCAAAACCTTGAATCTGGATCCAAGTCCCCTTGTGGTATAAATTTGTGAGTCACCTTTAGAGAGGGTTAACCGTAGCGGACAATCCCTTCACAGGGAAAACTGCGTTGACGGAACCTCAAGCGGTAATAGCCATTTTCGCCATGGTAGTGACAGCTGCTATATAAATGTCCTTGCGGAAGAAATCTCCATGGGTATGGTTCATTGTTGGGTTGTCAGATCTCCCTAGCAGCTCTTGAAGATTAAGTTCTCGGACTGTGTCAAAACCCTGGTGCGCCGGGATTGGAGTTCACCCCTTTGAATCATAAAAGTTGCAGAGTCAAACCATTACTAAAAACCCTAGAGAGGCCAATTTTTCATTCTCAGGTATATGTGTGTTATTGCAAAACTTTTCAGAACATACACAATTAGTACTCTCAGGGATTAGCACAATTTGGTCACTTGATTGTTCATGCGCAAGGTTGCTTTTGCCCTTGTTCATTATTTTCAGACGTGCTTGGAATCACTTGCTTGTTGTTCTACGTGCTTATTTATCTACTTGGCTATTAAAAATGATCAAATCTAGTATAACCTTCAAAATCTGGACAGTACAATTTGCAAACAATCCAAAACTGAAGACCTTAAATTTTGCAAAAATTGACGTAACATCTTTCTGGAGTCAAAAGTCATTTCAGGAAGTCAAAAGTCATATGAGTTTTGTCAAGTGTCATTTCAGTATTACCCAACTATCGTATGAGTTTAGCAACTGTCATTTCATAGACTACCCAGTGTCATACGAGTCTGCAGAGTGTCATTTGGAAAAATTTGAGAGAGTTGTCAGAAATTGTCAAATTGCAAGATATCCAATGTTTCCAGCCTAGTTCCAGAATCTGTCAAAAATATCATTGTGTCAGGAACAGAGTAGTAGCTATTGAGCATTCTACCATTTTCTAAGTTTGATCTTTTGAATCCAATCTAGTCTTTTGTTTGATCAATTTGAGTCCTTTTTATCTCGTGTCAAAACCTTGTCATAACTATCAATCTTCAATCAATCTTCAAAAATAGACTAAGTGTTGAGAACTCGTGTCCGCTATCTTTTGGGCGATCTATCCCATACATCCAGGGCACAGTTTCCTTCACCCGCATCTCATCAGATCTTCAAAACTATCATAATCTTGACAAGGTTGCGTCATCCAATTTTCTCGAATCAAATTGTTCTTCAGTTGTCTTCGTCCTTTTCCTCTGTTTCATTCAAAGTTAATGGTGGAGACTAGAGCTTCTTCACACAAGAAATCAGAAGAAACATCTCAGAACTTACTTTTGACCAATACCCCAGGTCCAACTCTTGAACAACTCATCAAGTCAAGTATCTACGAAGACGATGGTCTCGGTAACTTTCGATTGAAAATTGGTTACATACCTCCTTTATCAACTCACAGAGGTAATCAACAAACTCCTCCTCAATCTATTCCAGGGAGCCCAAAAACTCCTACCATGTCTCAAGCAGGGACAAACCATGGTTCTCTAGGAGGAGGATCCCAAGGACATCATTCTCAACATAATGCCGACAAAGACCCTACACCCTCTGAAATCCATCGATGTCAGAATGACGATGAATTCCAGAGAATGATGAGGCATTTCTTGAAAGTGGATAGAGAGGCATACTTTTTACAATTAGCCCAGGAAGGGGCTAAGCTTCCTCCCAACTTTAACGTTGATGATATAATCACACATGAGGAAGAAACTCCACTCATAGCTATGACAAAATAGATGCATGCTATACAAGTCAAATTTAACAATCTTAAGAAGGAGAAGGAACCCAAGGAGTTCTCCATGGAGGCCCTATGTCCTTTCCCATTCGAAAAAAACTTGTATATGCCACCATTCCCAAAAAGAGTGGAGATACCAAAGTATGACAAATATGACGGACACTCTGATCCTCAAGATCATGTCAGAGAGTTCTGTACGCAATCCATGGAATTCATGCATGAACCGACTTATCTAATGCATCTTTTTCCTAGATCCTTGGGAGGAGCATCCATTCAGTGGTTTTCAAGATTACCTTCTACAATCAAAACTTTTGAGGAATTGATTAAATTGTTTTATCAACAATATTCCTACAATATTCAACATCCAGTCACTATGATCGATATTTGTAACCTCAAGCAATATCCAGGGGAATCATTCCTAACTTTTCTCAAGAGGTGGCGAAAGAAGTTTTCTCTATATGCTAGACCAATTCCCGAAATGGAGAAACTTGAAATCTTTATCAATAACCTTGTTCCAGAGCTCAACTATCCATTACAAATGCAAGATCATGTATCTTTTGATAAAATGGTGGATAATGCAATCAAGATTGAGAAAGTACTTGTCAAGAAAGGAGAAATCACACTTCAAAAGGACAAATCTGAATCTGGATCTATCTCAAAAGATAAAAACAAGAGCTGGAATAGAAACAAGGGTATCGTCTCTAATGGTGTTGTTGACACTATCCGTGCCCCATCAAAGGCACCGGCCTACAATCTCACCCTTGCCACCAAAGCCATTGAAGCTTCAGAGCAAAAATCTACTGAACCATCTCCAAAGAAGCCATTCAAATGATGGGATAATAAATGAAAGTTTACTCCCCTGGGAGAATCTTTGGAATCTGCCCTGAGAACCCTGATAGCTGATAACATGATCTCTTTACCACCAATCTGAAACCCTGATCCGGATCCAAAACCATATTGGTGGAAAGATAATGAATTATGTTCTTTCCATCGGACTAAAGGCCATAGAACTAATGGATGCTTCCACTTGAAGCATACCATTCAAGACTTGATAGATCAAGGGGACATCATGATCAATAATCCTACTAGCAATAATGATCACACAACATTTACAGAACCTTTTCCACAACATGGCAAGGGAGTTTCCACTTCTCAGCCTAACATGGGGGCAAAAGTCAACTATGCAATGCTATCATCAATATGGTTGAACCATGTCTCTCTGAGAGCTGCAATGTCATCACGATTGTACGAAGAGATAGAAATCATTCCTCAGCTAATGCGGTTACCAGATCACAAGCTCAGACTCATCTGAAAGGACAAACACCAAGTTCATCTAATGTCCCTAAGATACCTTTCAATCTCACATCTGCTTCTAAACAGAAGGTTGCCTCGAAATCTTCCAATCCAAAGGATACCAGACCTACATCTTACAGCATCGTACAACAACTCCAGCATACCAATGCCAAAATCTCTATGTTTGAGTTACTTCGAATATCTCCAGCTCACAGAGATATCCTAGACAAAGCTTTTCTCGGCTCTAATGTTCCTGATGATCTAGATCTAGACAGATTCCAGACTATGGTTGGTCATCTAACATCTTCGGAATATATCTCCTTTTTAGAGGAAGATGACAACTCCCTAAGTCACCCACATAATCAGCCCTTGCACATAGAAGTCTTGATCCAACGCCGTCGAGTCAAATGTGTGTTGATAGATGGGGGCGCAGGCCTCAACATTTGTTCTTACAGCTTAATCACATAGTTGGGATTCTTAGAGATGGCTATTGATCCTTGAAAGAAGATCACCATAAAAGCCTACGATGAACAAGAAAGAGCTTCTAAAGGCACCATTGTCTTACCTATCCGAGTGGGTCCGGTTATCAAAGATACCACATGTCAGGTGCTTGATCTACCATTGGCTTACAATATCCTTCTAGGGAGACCCTGGATACATGAAATGTAAGCTATTCCTTCTACGTACCATCAATGCTTGAAATTTCCCTATGAAGGAGTGGAGGTTACTATCCCAGCAGATCTGAGTACAACTTGCAATACATTGAAGGAAAGTGCCGATAAGCTTGTTCCCAATAATAGAGAATCTTCCATCAAGCAGCTAAATGTTGCTTCCACATCTAAGATGGACGACATTGCTAAAGAGATCAATATCAAAGAAAATGGGATGGGAGAATACACTATAGAGCTAGTCTTGTCTCTGACATCTCTCCCAATCTCACCTAAGTCGTATGGACAATCCTTGAAGCAATCTAAATCAGAACCTAAGGAACCTATGGAAGCATACAAAAGACATTTTGTGGTGGAGCAAGTATCCAAACAAGAATTTGAAGAGGATGAAGCTATGCTGGCATGGCTATATAAAGAGGATTCTGAATCTAAAATTGTTCAACCTAGTGAATCTATAGCACCTACAATCCTTTCTAATTCACATGGTCCAGGAAAAAAATTGATAGCCAAGATGGGATATTCCAGTCAAGGACCTCTAGGAATCAGGGGAAAGGGTCTTGTGACACCCATTTCACATATTGGTAGAGCCAAAAAAGATACTGGTGGCATAGGGTTTATGAAGAAACCCTATCATCTCAAAGGTGGTTGTTCTCATGTCATAGAACAAATTGCACCAGGAGAACCCCTTCTTAAGAAAGAAGAAACAGAACCCTCTGATGATGATTCAGATAGCTCTGAGCTTATCCCCTATGAAAAATTGCCTAAAGAGATCAAAGATCTTCTTGATGATAAAGATGATCCTATCAAAAGAATTAATGTAGTAGAAACACAAGAACCTACTGTAGCGCACGAGATGGTTGCACCACAAGAGCCAACTAATCTCGAAGGCAATAAAATTGATCAAGAAGAAGGGGGTAGTTATTCTGACACTGATTCCCATGAATATGAATTCAAGTCAGAGACTGAGAGTAATCCTTCTTGGGGTATTCATCCTGATTTCACACATTTTTTAAGATTTCCTAGAGATCCTGAATCAGAAGCTGAGTCAAATGACTATGAATGGGGTGCCATTCCAGAAGAAGATGAGCTTATAACGGAGAAATATATTGATGTTACTCACCAATATGTATCTCAACCCAACGTAGGTCTAGAGTGAAACAATGAACTTAACGTGTCTGATCCACCTATGGCTAAAGAGGACTCCCATGATGATGTTGAGCCTATTCATGAATTGAACATTTTGAGCTGTAATATCACCTTTGAACTTGAGCATCGGGTTAGGACCAATGATGACATATCCACATCTGTGAACACCATATCCCAAGCCTTTCCCGCTTTGACTATCCAACGCCCTGATCTTATCGACCAAACTTCCACAAACCCAAACCATGGTATGTATACCTTCCCGAATGACTATGCCCTTGCCTGGTACCTCAATGCAGTTGAGCCTATGAGTACTTCCATCAGTGAACCGAGCATCAGCATGACTGAGTCGGACATCAAATATCTTAGTCAGAAAAACAAGAGTAAAAAGAAAAAGAAAAAGAGTTCTGAGGGTGAAAACCACTTTGTGGCAGTCTCAGAACCGAAAAAAGTAAAAAGAAAAGACGTATCTGAAGGTAAAAACCTCTCGGAGGTGCCTAAGGATGAGATATTTGATGTCCTTCTGAGTCATTTACAGGATAGATCTCCAATTCTAATTGAGCCAACTCAATCCATCAATTTGGGTACAACAGAGGAACCACAATTGGTACATGTAGCACAATCTCTATGAGAAGAAGAGAAACAGAAATTCACTACATTCTTATCAGAAAAAAAGATCAACTTTGCATGGAAATATTCAGATATGCCAGGATTGGATCCCAATCTCATTATGCACCATCTATCCATTGCTCCCGGAGTAAAACCAATCAAACAAAAATTGAGAAAGATGCATCCTCATGTTGCACTCTTAGTCAAAGCAGAACTAGAAAAAATCCTAACAGCTGGATTCATCCGTGTCATAGACTATGCTGAGTGGATTTCCAACATTGTACCTATTTCCAAACCAGATGGTTCAATCAGAGTATGCACAGACTTTAGAGACGTGAACAGAGCATGCCCTAAGGATGACTTTCCACTACCTAACATTGATATGATAGTGGACATGACTGCGGGCTATGAAATGTATTCCCTTATGGATGGTTTTTCTGGATACAACCAAATCAAAATTGCTCGAGAAGATCAAGAGAAAATAGCTTTCACATGTGCGTGGGGAACCTTCTGTTGGAATGTTATGCCATTCGGACTCAAAAATGCTGGAGCTACATATCAAAGAGCAATGACATCTATTTTTCATGATATGATGCATAGAACAATGGAGGATTACGTGGATGATACCTTGGCAAAATCCATGATTAGAACTAAACATCTAACAGACTTGAGCATGATCCTTGACAGAATGGAAAAATTTAGTCTTCGACTAAATCCTAAAAAGTGTGCTTTTGGAGTCAGTTCTGGAAAGCTCCTAGGATACATCATCTCCAAGAAAGGCATTGAAGTTGATCCAACTAAGGTCAAGGCTATAATAGAGATGCAACCTCCCACAAATATCAGTCAAATGAGGACGTTGCAAGGCAGAGTTCAATCTATCAGAAGATTCATATCATAGCTAGTAGACATATCACAGCCTTTTACAAAAACATTACATAAAGGTGTGACCTTTGCATGGAATGAAGAATGCGAGAACAACTTTAAACATATCAAGAAGTATCTTTCAAATCTGCCTATATTGATGCCTCCTATTCATGGGAAGCCATTAATATTATATGTCTCCGCAACAGATTCATCACTAGGGGCATTGCTAGCACAACATGATGAGAACAAGAAAGAAAGAGCCATCTACTATATCAGTAGAACTTTAGTGGCCTATGAGAAGAACTACTCAATGAGAGAGAAGGCATGTCTAGCTGTGATCTTTGCATCGCAGAAACTGAGACACTACATGTTAGCTCATACTACTCATTTGGTAGCTAAAATTGATCCACTAAAATATCTCCTAAGAAAAACTGCCCTCACAGGTAGACTAGCTAAATGGGTCATGCTCTTGAGCGAATTTGACATTGAATATGTTGAAAGAAAAGCTATCAAAGGACAGGTCATTGCTGATCAACTAGCTGAAGCACCACTGTTTGATGATACACCCATGCAAATGGAATTTCCCGATTCCTCTATCATGTACCTCTCTTCTAGAGCATGGTGGTTATTCTTTGATGGCTCCTACACACAGAATGGATCTGGAGCAGGCATATTGTTCATCACTCCTCAAGGATGCTCGATACCCAAAGAATTCAGATTAAAGTTTCCTTGCACAAACAATATTGCTGAATATGAGGCACTTCTCAATGGTATGAAAATGGAAATACAGTGGAGAGTTACAGAGATGCACATTCATGGAGACTCACAACTGGTTATCCACCAAGTCAATGATGTGTACCAAACCAAAGATGAAAAGCTCATTCCTTACAAGAGAGTGGTAGATGATTTAAAGAAATAATTCATCGCTATCACATTTGAACAAATACCCAGAATGGAGAATAAGGCTGCCGATGCAATGGCGACACTATCTACTCTCTTACAGCAGCCTGAACATGAGCTACGCTATGAGTTCATGGTGGAAGCCCTATCCTATCCTACATATGACTCCCCTGAAACCCGCATGATCTGCACTGTTGTAGGTTATGACTCATCTCGCTACAAAAATTTGTTCTCCTATCTCCACGACCAAATCATCCCTGACTCCTTTAACCATTTTGAGAAACAAAACCTTATCTGATCCGCATCCCGATATGTCATCATTGGTAATTATTTGTACAAACGAGGTCTAGATGGTACACTGCTTAGATGTTTAGAATGGGAAGAGTCTCAACGTGCATTAGAGGAAGTCCATGAGGGTATATGTGGGTCACACTCGAACGGTTTAACGTTAGCTCGAAAAATTATTAGGGCTGGGTACTATTGGCCTGAAATGGAAAAAGAGGCTATTAAATTTGCTAAAAACTGTCAACAGTGTCAAGTACATGGCAACTTGATTCATGCTCCAGGGAGAGATCTGATTCCCTTTACTACACAATGGCCTTTTCAACAATGGGCATTTGATCTCATAGGTGCTATCCATCCGCACTCTTCTAATGGACATACCCATATAATCACAGCTACAGATTATTTTACAAAATGGGTAGAAGCAGTTCCTCTAACACAAGCAACGGGGAAACAGATCTCTATGTTCATCCTGAACTACATCATTTGCAGATATGGGATCCCTCACTCTATAATCATAGATAATGGGGGACAATTCAAAAACAAGGACCTAGATGACTTATGTGCCAAGTTCAAAATTACTCAACATTGGTCATCTATCTACTATCCTCAAGGGAACGGACAAGCTGAGGCTTCAAACAAAAATCTCCTGAAGATCTTGCACAGAACAGTGAATAAAATAGGAAGAGACTGGCATCTGATGATCAATCCAGCTCTCTGGGCATACAGAACTAGTATCAGAATGCCTACAGGGGCTACACCTTTCGCTTTAGTTTATGGGTCTGAAGTGGTACTACCTATTGAGGTTGAAATCCCATCACTCAGAATCAAAATGCATGGACTTGTCACTGATGAAGACTACAGAGTGTCTAGGTTACAAGAACTGGAATTACTAGATGAGCGCAGGCAAGCAACGTATGATCATCTCAGAGTGTATCAGAAAAGAATGTCTAGAGGCTACAACAAGAAAGTCAGACATAGAGAATTTCAGGTTGGCGATCTAGTGTTGAGAGAAAATCCTAAAAATCAATCACATCGAGAACGCAAGGGGAAGTTCAAACCCAATTGGTTGGGTCCTTTTGTTATCACTGCTACTTTTGGCTCTGGTGGCTATCAACTCTCAACGACTGAAGGAGAACAGCTTCAAGAACCAATCAACGTTCTCCATCTGAAGAAATTCTACGCCTAAGGCATTCAGTGCTTGGTAAATGTCCTAAAAAAAATCTTAAAAATCAGAAAAAGTCCTGAAAAAATGAACATCTTGGTGAAAACCTAGCAATAGGCACCTTGATGATTCACAAAAAAATCAAAAAATATCAAAAAATAAAAAAAAATTGAAAAATGAAAAATACAAAAAAAGATGAAAAAAAGAAAAGTGCCTTGGTGAAAACCTGGAAACAGGCGCCTTGGTAGCAAAAATAGAATCTCTACCAAGATGGTGAAAACCTGGCAAACAGGTGCCACTTGTTCCAAAATGCTCCATCTATCAGCACAATCTTGGTCTTTTCCAGCTTTCAGTCTTGCTTTAGTTTTTACATATCTCCCGGTTTGTTTCTGCATATCCTGGTTTCAATAAGTCGGTCTGTACACCAATCAGCTCAAGCGTCTGTATCCTATCAATGTTCAAATTTGGGGGCAATCAATGTCATATCCTATGGTCTCCCATGTATCTTAGACATTTCCTATCCAGTCAGAGTCCTTTGAAGCTTCCAGTTGAGTCAGTCAGTCAGTCTCGTCTCCAGAAAGGATTTTGCATTAACAACGCAATCAAACATCAAACTCAAACTGAAAACAATCTATGCTTTTTACATGCTTTTATCTCCTTGTATGCTTACTGATCCGCATTGAGATTTTTGCATATTGTGTCCCTTCGAGCTCTTCGATGATGTCCTTTATAGGATTTAGAGAGTGATGACTGGGGGCATAATCTTTTCTTGATTTTCTGCTTGTATGTGAAAATCTAACAACTTTGGAAATTTTGGATTGAAATGGTGTCCGACTGTAAGAGCCTCTATCTTGAATTGGATGGCCATGCGTACCTCGACCATTGATACCGGTAAAATTCAAGGACGTTTGATCTAACTATTATCTTTTTGAAGTAAATTTTTTCTCCTACTGTGAAACGCGATCTTGCCTAAGGAGGTGAACGATAAAGGGTCACCACGGGTAATTCACATTGGATTTAGAATGATCTCTTGACTGTTTGATGTGTTTGCAATGCAAGGCATACTCAGGTCATCACAACGTTTATGTTTTGATGCTTGTACAAATTGCTATATCAAAATGGACATGATATGCAGGTCATCCTGGCGTTTGTGCCTTGGTGCTTATATCTAATCTGACATTTCGAAAACAAAATCAATATTCATATGTCCATGGTTGCCTAGCCAGTGGGTGTTGTATTGATTCTTGCGCATACAAATTGATATTCATATGTCTATGGTTTCATGGCTAGTGGGCATTGTATTGATTTATCCGGTTACCTAAAAGTTCAATGATGATAACAAATCGACATATGATCAGTGACTAGGTCCTAGGTCTTAGGTTGCATTTCATTTTGCATGTCTCATTTCAATTTTCATGTCTCATTGTATTTTGCATGTTTGCATGATCTCACAATGATTAAATGAACTTCAATGCTTAAATGATTCTTCAAATCGCATCTTCAAATCTAACAAGAGATGAATCCCACATGAAGGTTCCTCCAACGAAACAGCAAGTAGAATCCTTTTTCGGGATCAAAATTCAAATCTGAGATCATTCATATTATTAACTACTTGCATAATCGACCTTCAATCATCACAGAAATCCAGTATTCAACTTAACTGATTAGCTTTCATCAAACTATCAAAATTTCAACTTGGTCAACCATGGTCAAACTCATGATCAAACCTAGTCAAATTCGGTCTCCAAGACCTCCAAATGATGCAGAATGCGTTCTCGGACGTGTTTCACCACACTTCTCAAATCAATTCACATGCTTCTAAACTATAACACTGACTTTTCTTTCAGATTTCAATTTTAATCCCGAAGGGGGCATGGTATTGCATATCATTCAAAGTCTGTAATCAAATTTGAAATCATATTTTTATGGAAATCAATATCTTTCATTAGTGATCAAGACAAACAATCACGTCTAGTTACTGATTCATCAAAAGTCCTCATCGCTCGGGGCAAATCTATCATCAGTTGGGGCATATCAGATTCATCGATCCATATCAATCCGGTATTCTCTTAATCTTGTAAATTGTATCAGTTTTTGCAACCATCGGATCATAGTGTTCTTTCCTTGGTTCTTCGGCAACTGAAGGGTTCAGATGTGATACCTGCTAGTTCTGCTAAGACAATCGAGTCTAGAACGGGTCACTCACTACTTATCAATCCTAAGGTTCAGAATCAGGCATTTTGACACTTTTTCGCAATCATAGGTTCATTGCTGTTATAGTGAACATTATCTTTGGTCATTCAGGACCTCCTATCTCAATATCTTTCAATCGGTTTCTATCTTGAGATCGATTTATCTTTTGAATCAGTTTCATATCTTTATCAAACACAGACTATCTTTGAACCACTGTGCTTCGCACAGTAATTCAAAGAGGGGCAAAATGTAATACCCCAAAAATGGGCTATATGTTCATTAATCTCCTACATCTTCAATTCGAACGAAATCGACATCAAAGTCCTAATCTAAGGCACATCTAAACATCATCGAATCATAATTGATTATCTTAAATTCTGCATCGAGGAATATTCCTAGCAATATTCCTAATTATCATAATTATCTTTAATTTTATAATTATTTGGCAATAAATCACATTTATCCTAAAGTTTGATTAATTGAATATTTGCATATTTAATTAATTAGATTTAATATTTTCCACTTAATTGTTTAATTAAATTTAATTCTATCTATTATTAATTGTATTATTTAATTTTGACAATAAATCAAAGTTCCTATCTTTAATTGATTAAATTCTTATTTAATTAATTAAAGCATGTTGTCATTATTTAATAATATAATTTTTAATAAAAGTTTGGTAAAATAGTTAATTAACCCATAAATTAATTATTTTATTTTCAAAAATCAGTTGAGTTGAGGATAAATCACTTTATTTATTTATTTAATTCTTAATTATTATGCATATTCAAAAGAAACGGTTAAACTCCAAATCAGAAAATCAATGCAAGTTATTGACTTTTTGGAACTCAACATCCTTTTGGAGTTCAAAAAGATGATCTAAACTCTAATTTGAGTTAAAAAGCTATTTTTGCATGATTTTGAGAATTAACTATCTTTCATGATCAGATAACTCAAAAATCAATTTGAGTGATTTATGGCTTTTCCATGCACCTCCAAAGCCCTGGATTTCTATAAATTAAAGGCTTCAGCTCTTCACAAATCATCTCATATTTTGCACAATCACGCTGGAGAATTGGAATTGAAGAATCAAAGCTCTTGCGAATCGACATCTTTGTGAGATCAATCTTATTTTTGCATTCATATTAGATATCATTGTTAGATTAGCATTGCATATCAATTTTCAATAGCATTGCATATCAATTTTCAATAGCATTGCATATCAATTTCATCTAGCATAGATTCATATCGGTTTTTATCATTCTTATTGCATAGAAAATATAAAAAATATAGATTAATTGCATTCAATTTCATATCCATCTTTTTCATTCAAATCCTTCATTTAGGTGTCGTCTAGGTCACTGATCTCGATTACAATCTGAGAACATCAATCTCGCACCTATTAGAAGGCAGTAAATCACTTGGTTAGATTAGATTTCAATTTTGCACGATTTTGATTATCACTAACCTCTAATGTTTTACTGAGTGTTGTGTCTACAGATCAGGTACAATTTTCACACACACAGAATCAAGCGAGAATGCATTCTTGGGTGCCAACACCTTTTCTATCATACGCTTAATTTTTTTGATCTCTTCTTCTTGGGATGGACCTTGCTTCTTGATCTTCTTTTCCACATAAAAGTTGTAGGGGACCCTAGCACTCTTGTTGATCAAACTCTCTAGGAACTTGTCTTTGTTTTTCTCCAAGTATCTCTCCACATATTGATGGAAGAGTGGTTCTTTTTGTATCTTCATGAAATCTTGGGAGTTGAGGTCAAGACTTGAGCTACTTCCCCCATATTGTAAACCATGGTGAGCACATTGAGAAGGTTGTCTTGAGTTCCTAGGTGATGTTTGTATCCTATAATGATCATATTGTGGAGCCCTTCTTCCTCTAGGGCTAGGAGATCATGAAGGTGTTCTGGAACGTCTTCCACTTCATGGAGTCTTGGAAGGAGTCGATGGAGGAGAGTTGTTTCCACCACCAACACATATGTTTTTGTATTGGTCATTAATTTGTTGAGCCAAGAGTCTATCTTTCTCTTCTTGTGCGGCTCTCCTTTCTATTTCCAATAAGGCTTGTCTTTCCAACTCTACTAGTCTAAACTTCTCTTCCTTTGCAGCTTGTTCATCTAGGAAGGCTTTCTTTTCATGCTCAATTCTCTTGAGTCTTTCACTTGTGTATCTTGAAGTTGTTTGGAGCAGTGAACTTGGTCTTGAATGTTTAAACAAGTCATTGATATATGCTTCATTCACATTAGTATCATAAGGTTCATCATCTTGACTATCATGTTGTGATTGCTCTTATTGAGAGACTTGCCTCTTATCTCTTTCAGCCCTTTGATGTGCATCCAAATATCTAGTATAAATAAGAGATGAGACTGGTTGATTTTCAGGAGAGGAACTGCCAAGCAGAATGTTGTCTCTATGTCCTTCAAATATATCACCAAGACTTTTATCCATTTCTTCTCTCTCTCATCGAGTCATTGTGTAACTCATATCCATATTTGAATGAGAAGGTGCTAAGGGTGTACTCAACTCACTAAGATTTCTCTTGGGATCAAACCAAACTTTTGAGTTGTTCCTAGGTGATTGATCAAAGACGGGCTCTTTTCCCTTATGTTTTTGGTGAGTTTGAACTAAGGGTAATTGGTCAAAGACTACTTGAGGTTGTTTTCCTTGATTTACTTGATATCTTATTGTCACCAACATGAAAGAAAAGGTACTAGGTGATAAGATGACCCTAAGAAATGTTGGTACCAAACTAGGATAGTAAAAGCATTCAATTGTCCAAAAGAGAGGTGATAAGATAGAAATTTTGCAAGAGGCATAAACCAACACTGTCATAGAGGTTCCCAATGAATGGATAAGTATCCTAACACATACGGATTAGGAGGATAATTTACTCAAGGTATTTTTGATTGAATTTAAATTTTTTATGGAAGTGAATGGACAAGAGATTGCTAAAACTCTCCAAGTGTGTTATCAAAGAATCCAAAGGTTGATCTTCTCAACAAGGACAGTTTCTAACTTACCGACTCCAAGCAAGGTCACTTGTGAAATCAAAGATTACTAATTCAAGAGGTTAAGACACATGAACCCAAGGCACAAATAGGCTTCTAATAGTGGGGTAAGTGGCCTACTATAATCCAGATCGACCAAGGAAAATTGAAAATGACATGAATCAACTCACTGTTTTGATAGACTAGGGTACAGTTTCATGTGAGGGAATGCAGTCCCGTGTGAAGAAATGCTAGGGATTGCGTGAGAAAATGAAATCTCGCACGAGAAAATGCCAGGCTTTGACGAGAATGTGCATAGAGCCAGGTGAAAAAACATGATCAGGCCGCTTGAGAGCAAGTTTGTAAACTCAGTTTTTGTTCATTTTAAAAGATTAACTAGATGCATCAACAAATTTTTATCATTGATCAAGCACATAAAATAACAATCAAGGAGCTCAAGAAAAAAATTGTCTTCAAACAATGAGCAAGGGGCAAAGAAACCTTGCACATGAACAATAATAGTGACTTAGTATGCTACTCTTTAAATATTCTACTTGTGTATGTTCTCAAAATGTTTTTGCAATCATGCACATAGTCCTAGCAAATAAAAATTTGGTTGCACTATGGTTCTTAGTAATGGTTTGATTTTGAAACTTTTGTAATCTCAAGAGGGTGAACTCCAATCCACGTGCACCAGGGTTTTGACACATTTTGATAATTTAATCAATCAGAGATGATGAGGAGATTTGATAGCCCAACAAGAAACTACACCTGTGGAGATTTCTTCCACAAGGACATTTATATAGTGGTTGTTGCTACGATGACAAAAATGGCTATTACCGCTTGAGGTTCCATCCACATGGTTTACCCAATAAATGGAGTGTCCACTATGGTTAACCCTCTCTAACAAGGTGACTCACAAAAGGGACCACATGGGGACTTGGTTTAGATTCAAGGATCTGAGTTTCTGGTACTACCCAAAAAGGGAGTAGAGAATAATCCTCTAGCCTCTTCACTTCACCCAAACATAGCAAGAAAATTCATTGACACGCTAAGATTGAAACCACCTCACCAAGGTTGATGATGTCAACAACAATGTCTGTCGAGCTTTCTAAGTGGGTCCAAGAGAGAACGTACCGATCAATGTTGAGGACTAAACCAGGTAAGACCATGAGATAGTAACAATATCCTCCCTACCTATAAGGGGTTCTATCATCAAGAAGAGTTTTGAAAGAAACCCAATCTCTCAAGAACTCCACAAATAGTGTTCATAGGGCCTAATTACTATGTGAAACATATATGCAAGAAAGTGAATCTATGTTCTTTTTAGAGCCCAAAATTGAAGTGTGATCTATGAAAGAAATAAGCACTCAAGCTAGAGACATGAGAGATTCATTTTAATTACCAAAATCTAAATGTTATAGAGATCAAATGAATTACCTCAAATCAAAAGAAACACACCTTGCTGCTATGCTACCTCAAAAAATAGAATCAAGAAAATAAACAAATCAATCATTAAGTGTTAGAAAACAACAAGCAAAACTAGCAAATCTGGAAATTTAGGTCTCTACGGTCAGACTGTTGTGTGAGAAAGTACATAGTGCCGTGTGAGAAATTACATAGGTGTGCATGAGAAAATGCCTTTGTCACATGTAGAAGTGCAAAAAATAGCACAACTTCATGTGATATAGCGAGAAAATTCACATGAGAATCCGTACCAGAGATGCATAGAAGTATGGATAGCACACAAAAATCATTAGAAAAATAAAATAAAATGATATGAGGCAAGAAATAGAATATTTTGCCCCACGGTGGGCACCAAAAATGTGTGCTAAAATGTTGACACACTTCTATGAGTCATTGTATCCAAGATTGCTCAAGAATGAGGTCTCAAATGGCGATGCATAGCTCTCTATTCATGGAGTGCAAGGGTTTATGATGAAGGCCCTCAGATTAGACCTAGTTTGTGCCCATGAAAGTACACCATAAAATGAGAGACTCAAAGAGGAAAAGAAAGAATGCTAGTCTCCATGATCATCAAGTATGCATGCAAATGAAAATGAAAGCTATTCTATATGATAAAAATGCATAAAAGAAAACTAATCTATGAAAGGAAATGCTTATGCAAGATTATTCTATGAAAGGAAATATGGATCTAATCTAATATGAAAATGCAAGATTAATCTAAATGAATTGCCATGGGGCATGAAAGAAGAAGACAAGAAAAGAGAAGTTGTAATATCCAAGCTCAAGTGCTCAAAAATCTTCTCCAAAATTGTTTTCCAAACCTATAGCATAACAATACTTAAAATCTAGATGTATGATAATGAGAAAAAGAAGGCTCCTTATAAAGGATTCTTGGATGGTTAAGATTAAGAGGCAAAAGAAAATGAGAAATGGTGGAGATTAAATCTTGGTTGATCCATGTGCTCAAGAATCACAAGAGGAAAAATCAATGGACATGGTTGAGAGGCAAATAGATGTGTGGAAGAGATTAAAAGGAAATTCCACTCACCTTGGAACGTGTGCATTCAATGTGTAGACAAAAAGTCTTTTTTCTTTTTTCTTTTTATTTATTATTTTTAGCAAAGTGGTTCCCATTATTTAATTAAAAGATTTTTTTATTTATATAAAAGGGAAAATGTTCTCTTAATTAAATAAAACTTAGAACAAAATGATCAAACCTTAGGAAATATTGAAATATTTGAATTAATTACGATTTGATCCAGGAAATTGATTTGAATTAAAAATATTGCAAAACATTGATTCAGGAAATTCATAAATTGATGAATGGGGGCCCAAAGTCTAGGTGACCATTTTAGGGTGCATACAACCAACACCGGTGAACAAAGTAAATTGAGCAACACCGACCCAACTCGGTTAAAGAAGGAACCAAGAAACATAGACAAACTTCAAAATATGTTTTTGGTGACACAGGATTGCCAAGGACTCAAGATGCTCCTGCATCAGATACCTGGGGTTATTTGAAATGATTCTCTAAATCATGAAATAGGTATGATTCGAGCTACATCCAACTCAAACCATGAAATCTAGGAACTGTCTTTGATCAGTCTATTATTTCACTTTAACAGATATTCCATATACTATTTTCCTCTTGTACTTCTACCAATTCTTTGTTCCAAAATATTTTCAACTTCTTCATTCTATTTCTTAGGGTAATCCATCGGTACTATCATATCTTCATCAGGTTCATGATGTTAGAAATAGGGAATACTGAGAGGGGGGGTGAATCAATATTCTACAAACTTTATCTTTTTCCCAATTATGGATATAAAAGATTATCTTAATGGTTGCATAACATATAAAGCTAAATAACATGCATAGCAATAAAACAAAAGAACTCACAACACATTATTTGTTTTCGAGGAAACCCTGACCAAGGGAAAACCCTGGTGGGGATGGTACCCACAAAGATCCACTAATCAAAAGTATCCTATTAAGGATGTTGACCCTGTTAGGAGTCTATTACATGCATATAGTGTCTCAGTCCAGATTAAGGGACTATAGGCCTTGTTAGAAGCCTCAAGCCTGTTAGGAGTTGGTAGTACAAAATGTGATTACCAGATGAGCCCACTACCCAAACAAGTAATGTACAATATACACTGATTACAAAAATAGGTTAAGGTACATAACCTTATATTGCTTGCATAAATATTTCTTCACTACTCTTTCACTATCACTATTACATATTCATCATATATTTCGCATCGTATCACTTTACTATACATCTGTTGTCCACTATTGTTCTCCTTACAATTACAATTACATTTACATTTATACCAATAGCTTTATCCAAGAGTTAACATCTAGGATGTCATCCCTTTATATTGTTAAGTCATTATTTTGATAAACAAAATAATCCCTTAACTCTTTACTCATTCCGTCTTCATATTCTGTCCCTTTGGCTTGACACTGTGTTCGGTAAACCTGTCATAACTTCTTTCGTACATGCCATACTAAATTTCACACTGAGATGGGTGTTCAATAGACATCATAGAGTCTATGTTCAAGTGCCCAAGCACTGAACTTACTCCAATCAACGTCGCAAACAAAAAATGTGTCCAGGTTCACTAGTAAAAATATTGTCTCACACTTAGACAAATTTACACTGCACTCTGTCATACTTGCTCTCTGACCTGTGCGATCTTCATGAGGATCATATGTTTCCATAATGAAAACATCTATGTAATCAACTCAGCCAAATTGCCAACAATCTCCCCCTTTGTCATTGGTGGCAACATATGAGAAAATTGGTTGTGTACAACTCAAAATCTCAAAATTGTGGCCATAGTATAAAATATATACTATCCTTATAACTCCTCAAAAAATATATCTCTAATATAGTACTCCCCGTACGAGTATCAATCCTTATCATATAATATCAATTTTCTACTATATATCTCTCCCCCTTTGACAAAAATGACAAAATAAAGGTAGGGAGGGTTACAAAATTGTATCTCAAAAAGATTATACCTTAATTTATTTATTGCAAAGCCGGTAGGCTTGCAACACAATCTGCAAAATCTATCTTCATAGCTTCTATCTCCTTCTCCCATGATTTCTTAATGGAATCTACCACATTAAGTAGTGCGCTCAGTCCATAAGATGCTATTTCACATGCTTGGAGGTTTTCAAAGTTTAACTTCTGAAAAGATGTCTTAGCTGAAAGACATTCTTCCAACTGCTCTTCAATAATGCTTAACTTCATAGAAGTATGCTCTCTCAAAAGAGTGAATCTTTTCAATTTTCTATCTCTTTCACCTTGCACAACTCTAATTTCATCATATAGCTTCTGAAATTTCTTTTCAACATCACATACCTTCACATTGGGGCTAGAAAGAGCGTTAGCTTCATTCAGAATTTTTGCTTCCTTCAACTTTATCTTCTGATCTTCTTCTGCTGTCAAGGTCTCTAATTTTGTACACTATATGTTTAAAGATTTACCTATCTCCAAATGCTTCCTCAAGTCCTTGATACATATATCAAGAGTGTTGATATCATTCCTGATGTTCTAACTAATGTTCAAAAGCATTCTAGCCTCATAGGCTGGTTGTGCTTTCACTTTTGCAATATCAGACAAGTTTGTGAATTCATTGTCAAAAGTGCTCATTACCTTCTTTGCTTTCTCCATAGGGTCTGCTTCTATAATTTGTGTAGTTACAGTGCTTTGTAACTTCTCAGTTAGTTCCTTTAGACATCCTTCGAGACTCTTCACTTTCTTATTCTTGCCAATGATTTTATTCAAGGATGTGATCAATTCCAACTGATCATCATCATCTACTTCCTTTCCCAAATGCTCAATCATAGATCCAATTTGATTTTTCTTTCCAGTCTTAGGAGTAAGACTGATATCTTCTTTGGTGGGAATGGGAACTTGTTCCTCTATTACTGGTGGTTCCACAATTGTTGTCTCTATCATCTCTTCTCCTTTTGTAGCTTCTTGTTCTTCAAAGGCCGAATTGTCAACAATGTTCTCCAAATTCTTGAATACATTATCATCAGTATCCAAGGTGATTTTTGTTCCTTCTACATTCATTGTTTCATCTTCAAATTTTATGGCTGGAGGAGAGGGAATGTCCTCTTATTCTATCTCACCTGCTTGCTCTACTGCAACTAATGGTTCTCCAATGTTTTCTATCATAACCTTGATAATAGCTTTCTCTGTCTCAGAATTGATTTCTTCATATCTACCTCCAATAATTTGAATAGTTCTCCTTTTGGTTCTCAGATGGGTGCTTAAGGCTTTCATGATCTGATTAAAATGTGTTTCATCTCTTACTTCATGAAGCTTCCTTACAAGATTTTCTCTGATAGCTGTGTCCTCCTCTAATGCTCTCTTCTTCCAATTCACAAGTTTATTATATAAATCATTAGGTATCTATCCCTGAATTGTATCAAACTTTTTGTTAGCCAAAATCATATGCTTCACAACTGCATTCTCCAGATTAAGTTCTTTTGTATAATCATAAAGATCATAGTACTTGTTCATTCTTGTAAAGTCACCATCCTCAATGATCTGCTCATTAAGCTTTTCAACTTTGGGTTTCCAAGCTTTCTTCTTAACAGTAGTGACATCATCTTTTATTTTTGCAATTTTTCTTGGAACTAGTTGCACTAAAGTTTTATGTCTCTTTCCTAGTCCAGTAGCACTTTCCTTTAATCTTTTGCTAGGTGTGGAGGAAGTGGATCTAGTAGACATCTTTTCTTCTATATCCTTCTCAGTTACTTCCACTTTTACCTTCACTTGTGGTTCTTCCTGTTGTACTACAATTGATGATAAAGGAGGGATAGACAAAACTTCTTTTTATCCACTCTCTCTGATTGCTGCTACTATTTTCTTTGCTACCAAAAACTCACGCTCTGTCATCCCTATATCTTTTAGGATTTTCTTTATAATTCTCTCAATTATCTTCTTAGACTTCTTCTCTTCAATTAAGATCTTTGCGGAGTTGAAGTTCTCCTCAAAGGTTCCAAACCTGTTACACTGAGTGTCCAACTTACACTTAAGTAACCTGCTAACATACTCTTCTGCTTCTACCTCAGATATCTCATAGTCAAGAAGGTCTATGAACTCTGTTCTAGGCTCTACTACTTCAATATAGGTAAAGTCAATATCCACCATAAAACATATATCATCTTTATACTTTTCCACAAGAGACTTAGGGATCCTTGATCTGCTAGACACAATATTTTGAAATGTCTTAATTACCAATACTACACTCTCATTTACACTGTCAATAACTTGTCTTCTGTATACTAGGTTAATCCTTTCCATTGTATTTTGTCCATCATTCTAGTCAGTTCCAATGGTATAAGAAAATCTCCTCAATAGATGAAAAAGCATATAGGTGATTAGGGATGAGAACCTAAACTATGTATACTTAGTTTTCTTAATCTTCTCCAAGTTCTCAAACAATTGAATTCTTAGAATTTCACACATATCAACTTGTACCCTATCAACACACATTAGATAGGTTGCATGTATCATTCCAGCTACCATGTTATCCTCTCTTGAATTTGCACAAAACTTAGTAGTTAGGATCTTGCATAAGTATCTCACATCATCTTTTTTGATCTTACTAATCACAATTCCTCTACCATTATAGGATGAGTTTGTGTTGTCAATGACTATTTTCCTCATGTTTTTCTCATTTAAAGGAATAGCTCCAGTTTTAGATAATCCAATGACTTCATGAATCAAATCTGTTGTAATATCTATCACTCTATGTTCTAACCAAAACTTTCCATTATGAATTCCACTCAAGATAATCTTAGTGCATTCTTCATTATCAAATTCATATTGTAATCCATACTTAACAATTTCATTATGTTCCAAATATTCAAAACCTTGTTTCAGTGTCATATCCTGATTGTAAATCTTCTGATATTCATTTGTGAAATCACTATCATTGACTATTTCTAGTTTGCATCCAAGATAACTTCTGACATTCTCTAAGTGTAAAACTCCTTCTGGTACGGATGATAAAGCAAACCTAGGATCATCTTCCAAGGGTTCTTTTGGTTCCCTTTTCAATTTAGGTCTATTATTATCTCTGACATTGTGTATTAAGGAAACATCCATGATTTCTTCAAATTCCTTTACTGATTCAAAGATCTGTCAAGTAAAATACCTTAATTTCATGATTTTAGGGCTTGCGTAGATTCGGCACAAAATTCTTCTCCAAATCCGTACAAAATGCTTCCAATCACTACTCTTTGATCTCCTTGACACTTGAACTCTCTTTGATGATCAAATAATATCAATGATAACCTTTTATTAATTCAATCTCACTTAGATTTGACATCGCATTCAATTCTTTTGCCGCTTCTTTCCAAAAAGATGTTTCTGCTAACCTGCAAAACTTAAAACTTCTTGCGATCTCGCAAAAGATAATATTTTTCTTTGTGCTCTTAACCATAGCATTAGAACATCATAAACTACCTTGCATTAACTGTGCAAGACTTAGTTCATCATATATCTACTTCTACACTAATCTAAGTTCCTATTCTACTGTAATTTTCATAAATTAAGTACTTTGAGATAGGTCAGGTAAAGATTCATTCTTACCTTTCAATACTTCACCTTCCAAATTACTTTCAATGTTGAATATGTCTCCTTGATCTATGCTTTTGATAAACTTCACTTCATCTGAATTACTACAGCATCGTTTCTGACTGTTACTTGCATCTTCATTTCTTCTAACATGATTTCTAGGATTAGGATTAAGATGAAAAACT
Source organism: Chamaecyparis obtusa (assembly GCA_027943335.1). Taxonomy (NCBI): domain Eukaryota; kingdom Viridiplantae; phylum Streptophyta; class Pinopsida; order Cupressales; family Cupressaceae; genus Chamaecyparis; species Chamaecyparis obtusa. The sequence goes on from BSBK01000589.1 coordinate 1,480,006, forward strand.
CTATTGTTCATTCTACAAAACCTTGTTGTATGTCCAATCTTGTTGCATATGTGACAAAAAATTCCATTATTTCCATATCTTGGTCCAGGCTGATTGATTTGTGATCTACAGTTTCTAGCAATGTGTCCAACCTTGTTGCATCTATAACATATTACTCCATTTCTTCTGTTCATATCTTCAGTAGGTTTCTTATTTGCATTGTTAGTATTCCTAAACATTCTACTACCATCATTATTATCAATAAATTTAGGTTTCCTACATTCAATAGCTCTATGTCCAAAACCATGACAATTGTAACAATAACCATTAAGAGGTTTAAATTGCTTACTTGTGCAATCTCTCTTCATATGACCAATAGTATTACAAGCAAAACATCTACCTTTGAATTCTCTTTGCATACCTTTGGGTGATTCCTCTTGCTTCGATGATTCTTCTTCTTTAGGTGTATCTTTAGATTTGTTGATCTCATCAGACTTCTTCTCATCTACACTTTCAGATATCTTCAGATCTGGTTCCTTGCTTTCATCATTTGGTTTAAAAGTGTTGAATCCAAGACCAGTCTTATCATAGAATGGTTTTTGATAAGATATTTGTTCATCAATCTTCTCACTAGTTGAATATAGCCTTTCAAGTTGTTGTTTGGATTGAGTCAATTCACCTTTCACAATCTTATTGTATTTCTCAAGTTCATCATATTGCAAATTGACTTTCTCAAGTTCAGATGTTACTTTACAAAGTTTAGATTTTAGTCCTTCATTTGCAGTGTTTAGACTTTCATTCTCAGATTTCAGATTTGCTTCATTTTTTCCATTTCCATCTTTCAAACTAAGCTTCAAATTTTCTATCTTCAGTTCGTGCTTAAGGATCTCATTTTCTTTTTCTAAATTGTCATCACAATCTTCAATAAAAACTTCAGATTCCTTTTCAGATCTTATATCTTCCAATTTGTTTTTCAGTTTCTCAATGAGGTTCTTTACATCATCATACTTTCTTTTCAAAGTATCTTTTTCAATAGTAAGCAAGTCAATCTGTTCAAGAGCTTCTTCAAGATTCTTCTATAGTTGATCCATATCCATAGAGATCTTACTCAAGCTACTAGGCTTTCCTTGAATGATTCTTTTTCGAGTAACTAAACTCTGATACCAATTATTAGAAATAGGGAATACTGAGAGGGGGGGTGAATCAATATTCTACAAACTTTATCTTTTGCCCAATTATGGATATAACGGATTATCTTTATACATGCATGACATAAGAAGCTAAACAACATGCATAGCAATAAAACTAAAGAACTCATAACACATTATTTGTTCTCGAGGAAACTCTAGCCAAGGGAAAACCCCAATGGGGATGGTACCCACAAAGATCCACTAATCAAAAGTATCCTGTTAAGGATGTTGACCCTGTTAGGTGTTTATTACAAGCATATAGTGTATCAGTCCTGATTAAGGGAATATAGGCCTTGTTAGAAGCCTCAACCCTGTTAGGAGTTGGTAGTACAAAATGTGATTACTAGATGAGCCCATTGCCCAAACAAGTAATGTACAATATACACTGATTAAAAAAATAGGTTAAGGTACATAACCTTATACTGCTTGCATCAATATCTCTTCACTGCTCTTTCACTATCACTATTACATATGCATCATATATTTCGCATCATATCACTTTACTATACATCTATTGTCCACTATTGTTCTCCTTACAATTACAATTAAATTTACATTTATACCAATAGCTTTATCCAAGAGTTAACATCTAGGATGTCATCCCTATATATTGTTAAGTCATTATTTTGATAAACAAAATAATCCCTTAACTCTTTACTCATTCTGTCTTCATATTTTGTCCTGTCAGCTTGACATTGTCTTCGGTAAAACTATCATAACTTCTTTTGTACATGATGTACTGACTTGCACTCTGAGATGAGTCTTCAATAGACATCATAGAGTCTATGTTCAAGTGCGCAAGCACTGAACTTACTCCAATCAACATTGCAAACAAAAATTGTGTCCAGGTTCACTAGTAAAAATACTATCTCACACTTAGAAAAAATTGCAATGCGCTCTGTCATACTTGCTCTCTAACCTGTGCAATCTTCATGTGGATCATACATTTCCATAATGACAAAATCTATGTAATCAACTCAGCCAAATTGCCAACAAATCTAGCAGCAAGTTGTCTCAACATGTATGCCAATCCTAGATCTGTATCTCACCTCCTACGAACCATCTTGAAAACCCTCTGGAATTGCAGGTCAGATCGCAATCTGCCACCCCACAACAATTCAACTAGGTCTTCACAAGAAGGAACATTTGAACCTTGATTCACAAACCTAGATCTATATGTAACCTCACTCTGATACCACCTAATGCATGGCTGGATGGGGAGAGGGGTGAAAGATGCACCCTAACCAGATCCACCTTGCAAAAAAACATGTGGAAGCAAAAACACATAATAGTGAGAGAGAGAATGCAGATGTCTTTCATATATTATCTTAAATTTGATTCATACATGCCAGGCTGCAAGGCCTTCCTGGTTTAGGCCAGATATTACAATCAAGTATAGAATTCCTCCAAGATGTGAGGATCTGCCAACGATCTCTAATTTTCTATCTTCTATCTTCTATCTTCTATCCAAAAACTCTTCCCTAAAGTCTAACCAACAACTACATTTAAACAAGAGGCTACTGAATCAAGTCAGCCTTTAGATCCATAATCAATGGAAGGAACAACCAGATCTAGGTCCACACACTTCCTAAAGATGGATACCAGCATTGAATCCATGATCTAAATTAAATGCACAAGTCAGCCTCAAAAGATCACCAAAATAAACAACTTGGTGATCAAGGAAACCAAGCGCCAGATAAGCATCACCAAGTGCCAGGGAAATTCACTGAGTGCCAAAGAGATAACCGACCAACATTAGCGAACAAAGGAAACTGAGAAACACCGACCTAAATCAGTACAAGAAGGAACCGAGCAACATAGACAAACTTCAAAATATGTTTTTGGTGATACAGCATTGCTAAGGACCCGAGATGCTCCTGCATCACACAAAGTCGCTCGAACACTGCCGACCACTCCATGCCAAAGTGTCCCTCAAGGTCCCTTCAAAATGAAATTGATGATCTTTATGGGATCATATTTCTCAGATCATGCAGGGTGGCATCAAATCGTTAAGTGCTATGAGACCTTTTTGCCTAGGCCTACAATAACCTGTCTTAATTTTTAGAGATTCAAGTTCATTTATATTTGGCAACACATTCTCGGTCGATGTAAAAACTTAAAGTGTTCCTCAGTTGAAATGGACAACATTACGTATCTTTCAAACCATTAGTCATAGCATTAGACAGTCTGGAAATTTGGTTTGGCACACAGAGTCGCTTGAACGTTGCCGATCACTCCGAGCTGAAGTGTCCCTTAAGGTCCCTTCAACATGAAATTGGAAATCTTTATAGGGTCATATCTCGGAGCTTGTGTGGGGTGGTGTCAAACCATTAGGTGCTACATGACTGTGTTGCCTAGGCCTACAATAACCTGTCTCGATTTTCATAGATTCAAGTTTGTTTATATTTGGTAACACATTCTCAGTCGATGTCAAAACTCAAAGTGTTCCTTAGTTGAAATGGACAACATTGTGTATCTTTCAAACTGTCAGTCGTAGCATCAAACCATCTATTCCAACACCTCCGAATGGCTGGGTAAATGTCAATGGAAACTTGATTTGGCACACAGAGTCACTCAAATGATGCCGACCACTCCAGGTTGAAGTGTCCCTCAAGGTCCCTTCAACATGAAATCGACAATCCTTACCAGGTCATATCTCAGAGCTCATGTCGTAGGGCATCAAACCGTGAGGTGCTACGAGACCGTGTTACCTAGGCCTATAATAATTTGTCTCAATTTTTAGAGATTCAAGTTCATTTATATTTTGCAACAAATTCTCAGTTGATGTCAAAACTTGCAGTGTTCCTTAGTTAAAATGGACAACATTGCATATCTTTCAAACCCTTGGTCGTAGCATCGAACCGTTTGTTCCATCAGCTCTGAATGGCTAGGTAAACACCAGTGGAAACCTTATTTGGCACACATAGTCGATCAAACATTGCCGACCACTCTGGGCCAAAGTGTCCCTCAAGGTCCCTTCAACATAAAATTGGCAATCTTTACAGGGTCATATCTTAGAGTTCGTGACAGGTAGCATCAAACCGTCGGGTGATACATGATTGTGTTTCCTAGGTCTACAATAACTTATCTTAGTTTTCAGAGCTTCAAGTTCATTTATATTTGGATTTACATTCTCGATTGATGTAAAAACTCATAGTGTTCCTCAGTTGAAATGAGAAACATTGCGTATCTTTCAAACCGTCAATCGTAGAATCAAACTGTATGTTCCAACAGCTCTGAATAGCTAGGTAAATGCTACTGACAACCTCATTTGGCACACAGAGTCGCTCAAAAATTGCTGACCACTCTAGGTTGAAGTGTCCCTCAAGGTGTGAGTAGGAGGATGAGTGCAAAAATGTATTATATCCTTGTTCTGTATTTTGTTCATGCAGGGATGTAAGTTGATGTTGTTTGGATATCACTAAATGAAGATGGGTGATAGGGAGATCTTCCTACCACAAGTCCTATCTCCTCTAGGACTATACTAGGTCTTCTCTTTGACCTTTCTTAGGGTTCCTATGACCCTACTATCAGAGGGATTCTTTCTAATCTCCTCTACTCTTCAAGATCTCTCTACCAAGGTCTTGATTTCACCTTATCTCTAGAACTCCTCCAAATGAATTCAACTAGGAATTCCATCCAAACCTCCAAAACCTTGTATCCAGCTATCAAGTATGGGAGATGACTCTTTTAGTCCTTATTTGCAACAAATTGGGGTGTTCCATCTATTGGTAATCTTCTCCAAGTATCCGATCTCCAAATTTGGCCTAAAAAGGCTACTAGGCCTTGTAGGTCTCCAAACACACAAATGGGAGCCTAGTTTTGAAAAGTTCCACACAAGTACCCAAAAAAATCATAGTTATGGATACCCTTTTTAAAATTTTTTAAGGATTCACAAACCCTTATCTCTCTAGCTGCTCCGTACAGTGTCATCCTTCTTTGTAGCCTAGTTTTTAGGCCTATTTTAGCCCTCACTGGTTCACAGTGAGGGTTTGATATTTACACCCTCTAATGGATTGTTCATGAGATCTCATTTTCAAGATTGAGTCTCTGAAAATGGTAGACTCCTCTCCAAGTCTTAATTTGGGTTTCCCAAACCCCTATTGCTCTCCCAAATGTTGGATCAAACTCAGGCTCCTAACCGGGCTTGTCCCTACTTGCCTAGGGCCTGATCATTGAATCACTTCTCCTACATTGAAAACTATTAAAATACATATATAAAATGATTATATAATACCCTAACATAATCCAAGTGGTCGTAGAGAACCTTCCATGGATTCCTAAGTTAGGGCCATACTAAGCACCTCAACTCTAAATAGTCCAACAAGCTGGCTTTAGAGGAGGGATTTATTTTCAAGACTTCACGAACACATACCAACTAAAAAAAAGATTGAAAACAACAAATTAAATCATGAGAAATGAAAACTTCTATTCCATAACTCTGGGTCAATCCATAAAGAAGGATGTTCAAGTTCTTAGTTACAAACCCTCACAGGTACAATCCTGTTAAACACAAAAACCAGTAATAGTGCTCATAAAATTTTTAATGCCAACCTTTTCCTCAATGAAAACAAGCCTTATTAATGAAGGGTGCTCCCCTTAATACCACAAACACATAATAGAAATAGAGAAACAACAACAATATGCAAGAATAGAAAATTGGCTTCTTATTATCTCCACCAATGTGGAATTACAAACTTTCAGAATTACAATATGCAAAGCCACATGGGTGTTCCCTTACAATATTCTATAGGACAAAGCCTCAAATCAATACCTAGATCTACTACCCAGAACTGCCCTAGACAACACTATGGGCCTTCTTTATATAGGCAATTTCCACCGCCCGAGAAGGTTCTAGAAATTTAACCCTAACGGCCGACCAAACTTAGAATTATTTTATTTTTAATTTATTACATCAAAGTCAGCTCAAAATAACTTTTGAAACCTGAACAAAAATTTTGAAGGAAAATTATTTTTTTCCATTTCAAGTGGCCCAACTTTCGGAGACCAGAAGTCATCACCAGTTGACCCGATTGACTATTATAACCCCATTTCGGAAATGCCATGAAGCGCTCTATAGGCTTGACTCACGCTAGCACCTATCACCCAAATTATTGACCTCATCCGGGGCCTCTAAAGCCTTCAAAACTGAGTTCAAAGTTTTTGTACCCTACTGCCAATACCGAAAATCTTCAATATCTTCAAAACTAGACCTGATCTAGCCATAAAACTTTACCGACAAGCTGATACGACTGAGATGAACCTCCACATGTGAAATCAGAACATTCCAAGATCGTAAGACCAACTTACTAAAAATAGCAAGTTTCCATAAATAGCAGCTCTACACAAGATAGCCCTTATTGAATACAAAAATAGAAATATTTTTGGGTGATGCAAGATTGCTCTTACACCCAGGATGCTCTTGCATCACTTATATAGGCTTAGGCCCTCCTCAGTTGGTTTAAGACTTCTAACCAACTTTCATACTCAGACAGGCTTAAGAACAAAAGTTTTCATGAGAACTTTTACAATTTCTTGAAAACTTTTGCCATATTGAACCATGAGGTCTAAATAGACTCTCTCAACCATTAGGTACATTATCAAAAATGATTTCATTGTACTCAGTGTGTAACTTATCAATCTCGTCAAGAACACTATCTTCTATTTTCTTACTTGGTTTGTTAGAAATCACAGCAAAACATACATCATTCTTCTTCAAATCTTTAACAAAATTTCTTCCTTCCATCAAGAAAACTTTAACAGATGTGCAAAAATTACTAGCAGGTTCTTCCATCAAAGGTAACAAGATTTTTCTTCTCCCATCAGGCCAAATAGTATATTTATGCAATCTCCTATTATATATAGCGTGTCTATCATATTGCCAAGGTCTACCCAAAAAAATATGACAAAAATCCATAGGCATGATGTCACATAACACCTTATCATAGTACTTTCCAATTTTCAAATTCACATAGCATTGTTCACTTACCAAGAGCACATGCCAATCTTTGATACATGAAATTTGATAGGGCTTCAGATGTTCCAAGCTTTTCAACTATAACTTTGTGACCATTTCCTCAAATGCCAAATTCTTCGAGCTACCACTATCAATGATTACCTTCCAGACTTTGTCAGAAACTCTAAATCTGGTCTTGAACAAACTTTTCCTTACTAGATCTTCCTTTTTACCTTAATTCCAAAGTGCTCTCCTTACCATCAAGTTATTTTCCTTCTCAGGTTCATTCGGTGATTCTTCTTGCACCAAAGCATTTCTGCGGCTACTAGTCTTCTTACTTGCATGTGTACATTCAAATGACCTATGTCCGTCTTCTCCATAATTGCAACAAGTTATTCGGAAACCACCTCTATTATAACCACCTCGGTAGCTACTACCTCTACCTCTAGAAGAATTTTAACCTTTCCATTCAGTCTTGCCTTTATCCAGAGTTGTTTTTTTAGGTTCAGATCTACTACTTTCACCATGAGATCTACCTCTTCCTCTAGGGAATCTACTACCTCTACCTCTTTGGCTTTTCTCATGTCTCTTATTCAATTTCTTCTCAGATTTCAATGCAAATTGATAAGCCTCTTCAATGTTCTCCAATTTGATGAAACTAATTTCTTCTTGGATGGAAACTCTCAAACCATTTAGGTATTTAGCAATTTTTTCCACATCATCTTCATCATGTCCATATCTGATATCTAATCTATAAAATTCCTCAGTATATTCTTATACCAAGCTATCTTTCTACCTTAAACTTTTCATTTGCCTAACTAGGTTAGTTTGATAATCACAAGTCAAGAAATTTCCTTTCAACTTATTCACCATTTTATTCCATACCTTGATTTTGTCTTTGCCTTTCCTCTTTCTGTCCAACTGTAGATGTTCCCACCACAAAGATGCATGACTTTTCAACTTTGTGCTTGAAATTTTCACCTTCTTTTCCTTAGGTACATTTTCATACTCAAAGTACTTTTCCATCTCAGTGATCCAGTCTACCAATTCATCAGAATCCAATTTTCCACCATACTTAGGAGGATTAAAATGTGGTGTACATTTCAGACTTGTCAAAGCCTTCAAGAATCTTTCCTCACCCTGATCCATCACAGGTGCAGGTTCTACATTACCTTGTTCTACCTCAATTTCATCATCACTAACATCTTCAAGATGTGTTCCTCTTCTCTGGGCTTTTTCAACAACTTCTAATCTAGCAGCAAGTTGTCTCAACATGTATGTCAATCCTGGATCCATATCTCACCTCCTACAAACCATCTTGAAAACCCTCTGCAATTGCAGGTCAGATCGCAATCTACCACCCCACAACAATTCAATTAGATCTTCACAAGAAGAAACCTTTGAACCTAGATTCACAAACCTAGATCTAGATCTAACCTCACTCTGATATCACCTCAGCACGGGTGGATGGGGAGAGGGGCCAAAGGTGCACCCTAACCAAATCCACCTTGCAGAACAACACACGGAAGCAACAACACATAATAATGAGAGATAATGCAGATGTCTTTCATATATTATCTTCAATTTGATTCATACATGTCAGGCTATAAGGCCTTCCTAGTTTAGGCTAGATATGACAATCAAGTACATAAGTCCTCCAACATGCGAGGATCTACCAACAATCTCTAATTTTCTATCTTCTATCTTCTATCTTCTATCTTCTATCCAAAAACTCCTCCCTAAACTCTAATTGTGTGTGTGAAAATTATACCTAGATGTGGACACAACACTTCAATAAAACATTAGAGGTTAGCAAATCAATGAAATTTGTAAATAAATAAAACTAAGCTAACTAGGTGATTTACTTCCTTCTAGTAGGTGTGAGTATGGTATTATCAGATTAGACTGAGATTATTGACAATGCAACACCTAAATGAAGGATTTAAAATGATGAAAGCAATGAAATATGAATGCAAATTAATCTATTTTTTGGATTTTTGATCCAATTAGATGAACAATTTGATATGAAACTAATCTAGAATGAATTGAAATGATATGCAAATTAATCTAACAATGATGTGCTATGAATGAATGCTATGAACCCTCAAAAACAATAACAAAAATCTCACAATTGCCTTGTGTGCAAGAGCTTGATTTTTTAGATGTCAATTCGCCAAAGTAAGTATGCAAATTCAAGGGATATAGATTGATTGAAAGCTTGAGGGATCCTTTATGAGGAGCTGAGCCTTGATTTTATAGAAATCCAGGGCTTTGAGGATGCATTGAGAAAAGCCATAAATCACTCTTGATAAACTCAGGTTGATGTTTGAGTTAACAAGAAATTAAGAATAAATAAACTCATAGAATCATGCAAAAGTAGTTTTTATCTCAAAATAAAGTTTAGTTCTTTTTCAACTCATCATCAGATGTTGAGTTTAGAAAGTGAACATATTGAAAATAATAGTTGTTTTAAAGTTGACTGCTTTTCTGATTGTGCATGATTTAATATAAATTAATTTAATAAATAAAGTGATTTTTTTTCCACTTAAATGATTTTGAATTAAAACAATTGATTTATGGGTTAATCAATTATTAAATCAAACTTTATTCCAATTAAATCATTAAATTGATAACTTTAATTTTAAATCAATTAAATAAATATTCAATTGATTGTTTGTAGGAATTTTGATTTATTGTCAAAATAAAACAATATTAATTAGGAATAAATGCAATTAAATCTAATTAAATAATTAAGTGGCAGGATTAAATTAATTAATTAAATATTCATCATATTCAATTAATCAACTTTAGGATAAATAATGACATTTATTGCCAAATAATATTCAATTAAAGATAATTATGATAATTAAGAATTTTCAAGGAATATTCCCCAATGCAGAATTAAGATAATCAATTAGCTTTCAATGAGCTGATGTGCATATGTGCCTTAGGTTAGGACTTTGATGTCGATTTCGATCGAATTGTTGATTTAGGAGGTTAATGAACCTATAGCCCATTTTTGGGGTATTACATTTTTCTCCTCTTTGAATTATTGCGTGAAGCGTAGTGGTTCAAAGATTGATCTGTGTCTGATAAAGGTGTTCAAAATTGATTTGAAAGATTAACCGATTTCGAGACAGAAACCGATTGAAAGGTTTGAAGATGTTGATTCAAGTCCTGATTGACCAAGAATCGTGATGATGTCAACTATAAAAACAATGAATCACTGATTACGAAAAAGTATCAAAATGCATGATTCTAAACTTTATGATTACGAAGAAGTGAGTGACCTAATTGTCCAAAGGAACTGAAATGGTATCACATCTGAACCCTTCAGTTACGAAGAACCAAGGAAATAACACTAATGAACCATGGTTATGAAGAGCTGATACAATTTACAAGATTAAGAGAATACCAGATTGGTATGGATCTCTATGAATCTGATATGCCCCAAGTGATATGCCCCTAGCGATGAGGTATTTTGATGAATCAACAACTAGACATGGTTGTTGTCTTGATTACTAAGGAAAGATTTTATTGACATAATTAGTTAATGATGTGTAATACCATGCCCCCTTCAGAATGAAAATTGAAAATTGATAAGAAAAGTCAGTGGTAAATGATTTAGAAGCATGTTAATTGATTTGAGAAGTGGTTATACATGTTCGAGAATGCGTTCTGCATCATTTAGAGGTCCTGGAGACCAAGTTTGACTAGGTTTGACCATGAGTTGACCATGGGTGACCAAGTTGAAATTTTGATAGTTTGATGTAAGATAATCAGTTAAGTTGAATTATGGATTTCTGTGATGATTGAAGGTCGATTATGCAAGCTATCGGTCGTCCTAGGTCCAAAAATTTTAAATCGCAATTTTGACAATATAAACAATCTCAGATTTTGATTTTGATCCCGAAAATGAGTTCTACTTGTTGTTTCATTGGAGGAACGCTTATACAATGCTTAGTCCTTGTGTCATATTTAGCATAGTTTTGGAGAATCATTAAGCATCAAGCTAATTTGGGCAATCGTGAGATAAATGCAATCATGCAAAGTGCAAAATGAAATGCAAACCTAAGACCTAGGTCTTAGTCACTGATCATGCGTCGGTCATTTTCATTACTAAATTTTTATTAAGTAACTGGATAAATCAATACAACATCCACTAGTTAGGAAACCATAGACATATGAATATCGATTTGTATGCTCAAAAGTCAATACAACGCCCACTAGTTAGGCAACCATGGTCATATGAATATTGATTTTGTTTTTGGAATGTCAGATTAGATATAAGCACCAAGGCACAAACACCAGGATGACCTGAATATCATGTCCATTTTGATATAGCAATTTGTATAAGCATCAAAATATAAATGTCATGATGACTTGAATACACCTTGTGGTGTAAACACATCAAGCAATCAAGAGATCATTCCAAAGCCAATGTGAATTAACCGTAGTGACCCTTTATCATTCGCATCCTTAGGTAAGATCGCGTTCCACAGTAGGATAAGGAACTCACTCAAAAGATTAAGTTAGATCAAACTTCCTTGAAGTTTTTGGGTATCAATGGCCAAGGTACTCATGGCCATCCAATACAAGATGGAGGCTCTTACAGACGGACACCATTTCAATCTAGAATTTTTAAAGTTGTTAGATTTTCACTTCAAGTAGAAAAAAAAGAAAAGATTATGCCCCCAGTCATCACTCTCTAAATATGATAAAGGACATCATTGAAGAGCTTGAAAGGACACAATATGCAAAAATCTCAATGTGAATCAGTAAGCATACAAGGAGATAAAAACATGTAAAGCATGGATTGTTTTCAATTTGTGTTGATGTTTGTTTTTGTTTGATTGAAAAATTCTTTCTGAAGAGGAGATAGACAGACTAACTCAGATGTAGTTTCAAAGAACTCTTGACTGGATGTGACTCATCTAAGGTATATTGGAGACCATAGGATATGACTTTGATTTCCCCCAAGTTTGAACTTTGGTAGGATACAGACGCTTGAGCCGATGGTGTACAGATTGACTTTATTGAAAATAGGAATGCAGAAACAAACCAAGAGATATGTAAAAACTAAAGCAAGACTGAAAGCTAGGAAAGACCAAGATTGCGCTGATAGATGGAGTGTTTTGAAAAAGTGGTGCCCATTGGTTGGGTTTTCACCATCTTGGCAGAGATTTTATTTTTTCTACTAAGGCACCTATTTCCAAGTTTTCACCAAGGCACTTTTTCTTTTTTTCATTTTTGTTTTGTATTTTTATCTTTTCAAATTTTTTTTGTGAATTTTTCCATTTTTTCAATTTTTTTTGTGAATCATCAAGGCGCCTATTGCTAGGTTTTCACCAAGATGTTCATTTTTTTAGGACGTTTTTGAGATTTTTTAGATTTTTTTAGGACATTTTACCATAGACTGAATGCCTTAGGCATAGAATTTCTTTAGATGAAGAATGTTGATTGGTTCTCGGAGCTGTTCTCCTTTAGTCATTGAGAGTTGATAGGCACTAGAGCCAAAAGTAGCAGTGATAACAAAGGGACCCAGCCAATTGGGTTGAAACTTCCCCTTGCATTCTCTATGTGATTGATTTTTAGAATTCTCTCTCAAGACTAGATCACCAACCTGAAATTCTCTGTGTCTGACTTTCTTGTTGTAGCCTCTAGACATTCTTTTATGATATACTCTAAGATGATCATATGTAGCCTGTCTGCACTCATCTAGTAGTTCAAGTTCTTGCAACCTAGACACTTTGTAGTCATCATCAGTTACTAGACCCTGCATTCTGATTCTTAGTGATGGGATTTCAACCTCAATAGGTAGTACTGCTTCAGACCCATAAACTAAAGTGAATGGTGTAGTGCTAGTGGATGTTCTGATACTTGTTCTATAGTAGTGATTAGGAGATCCAACTAGTAGTGTCCAATTTTTGAGAGATCCATAGTCAAGGAAAGATCACTTAAGTGAGACTCACAAATATCCTTGTGGACACGTCTTAACTCTTCATCAGATTTCCCACGCTTTAAACATTCAGGAAGAGTACGCTCTAGATTTATCTTAGTCATGTCACTAGAAATGAGGAGATACCGATATGCACTTTGGGATAGGCAAGATGGAGTGAAGAGTAGAAAGTATGAGAGGCAAGGAGGGTGAAATGGAGGAATGTGTGAGAATTTGGAAGCTTGAATAGAAACTTTTTGACATCCAAGTTTTTTAGCTTGGGAATCCACATAGCTTTTGAATTTTTTCTCTTTTTCTTCTTGAGAAATGTGATTGTAATTTTGATAAGATGGATTTTTAGAATCATCTCCAGAACAAAGCTTGATTCCCAAGGATCTGAGCTAGATTTCTCAGATACCTAGTAGATAGCTTTTGAGAATCATCTCTAGAAAAAAGCTTGATCCTCAGGAATCTAAGTTAGATTGCTCAGATACCTAGCAGTAAGATTTCAAGAATCATCTACAAAATGAAGCTTGATCCTTAGGGATCTAAGTTAGATTTCTCAGATACTTAGTAGTAAGATGGATTTCAAGATCCATTTGTGCTTTGATTTTCTTTTCTCCTTTTTTTCCTTGAAGACCTTTGTGGTCTTTTGAATGCTGTCTTTTGCTTAGTAGTCACATGTCAATTAGGTGGGACATAGTGACTTTGATATATAAGTGGATTTTGATAAAAAAAAATTATTTTGTTACAGATCCAAGTTACTTCTAAAGACTCAAGAATTATGGATGAAAGAGGTTGATACGGCTGGTTGAGGTGGAGAGGTGGAGTGGGAAGTGGGCAAGCCACTTATCTTAGGGAGGTGGGTGGAAGAGAGGTTGATGGGATGGGCTCAAGTGCAAAGAGTTAAACATCATCCTCATCGTTCATGAATGAATAAAATAGATCAAGAAAGTTATCTTCCATAAAACATTGTTGATTGCGAGTTGTCCTAGAAGAGTCAGATAAGTTTAAAGGAGTATAATGTGAGTCAAACTGAGATGATCCATTTTGAGAGCTAGGTCCCTCTTCAGGTGGGAATACTGCATGGATAGGAATCATTTCAATCCTAGACCTACCAATATTCTATGAAGCTATAATTAGATGGGGTCTTATGTACCCATGATTTGCTGGAGCAGCTGGAGTGTAGCTTGAAGTAGATGGCCTAGGAGCCATAGGGATGATTTCCTTAGAAGGGTGGAAAGGATCGTCATTAGTTTCTTTCTCTTGAGATTTTGAACTTTCTCCCCTTTCAAAGCTGGTAAGAGGATCATTTCTATGTATGACATCAACTTGTATTGTTATAGTAGTATCAGACGAGGAATCCTGTTCTCTTTCTTTTGAGTTTGTCTTGACATTGCGATATTGCCTGATGTAGTCAGATAGAGACATCGTAGGAGGTAGGTCTTCTTCATCACTATCATTTGTAATAGGAGGAATATTATTTGCAGCATGATCTTGTTTAGTAGCAACAATGGTGGAATAGTTTAGAATAGGCATACCGCAAGGCATATTTAGGATGTGAGAGATATCAATGAATGGCCCCCAATCAGGATCGGTAGTATGTTTAGCATTTTGGATGAGAGCAACCTAGGTAAGACTAGAATCTACCATCTAGCTAGTAGATAAGTGTGCAAAGTGTATAGTCATGAGCAAAAGGGATTATGGAACACATGCCTGATGCCAAGTCAGAGGATAAGAAATGGAGAGCAGATTGACTCTTCTTAAATGTCATAGATCAGAAGGCTGGATCAAACTCAAGAGACTACTTTAGGAAAATAGATTATATTTTTTGAATTCTCTGCTCTATTCCTGACATAATGGTATTTTGACAGAATCTAGAAGTAGGCTATAAAAATTGGATTTCTGACAAATTTGGCAAGTTTTTGGCAATTTTTCAAAATTCTCATACGAGTTTTTGTAGGCTCGTATGAATCTGGGTAGGCTCTGGCATGAAAATGGACAAGGCTCATACGATAGTTGATACCAGGGATTAATTTTTGTTTGACTTTTGAGACAAAACTCGTATGATAGTATACTGCTTCCCGTACGACAATCTAGGGGTTCTAGTACAACTTTTGGGAAAACTTGTATGACTTTCTGAGACTGCAAAACAACTTTTGATTCCAAAAATTTTTTTTCTTCAGATTTACAATTTTTCAGTTTTTCAGTTTCAAATTGTTTACAAATTTTTATGTCTAGGTTTGAAGATTTGTGTAGTAGTTTTCCTTAGGTTTGTTCATTTTCAATAACCAAATAGATACCAGGCATGTAGAACAACAAGCAAGGGAGTTCAAGCAATCAATTGTCTTAAAGCAATGAACAAGTGAAAAAGCAACCTTGCACATGAACAAGTAATAGTGACTTATTATTCTAACCCTAGATATGCTACTTGTGTATGTTCTCAAAAAGTTTTTCAATCATGCACAAAGATTCTAGAAAATGAAAATTTGGCCTTGCTAGGGTTTTTAGTAATGGTCTAACTCTGAAAATTTTGTGATCTCAAGAGGGCGAACTCCAATCCAGGTGCACCGAGGTTTTGACACAGTTCGAGAATTTAATCAATCAAGAGCTTCTAGGGAGATCTGATAGCCCAACAAGAGACCACACTCGTGGATATTTTTTCCACAAAGACATTTATATAATAGTGATTGTTGCTACCATGGTGAAAATGGCTATTACCTCTTGAGGTTCCATCCATGTGGTTGACCCAATAAAGGAAATTTCCACTACGGTTAACCCTCTCTAAAGGTGACTCACAATATATACCACATGGGGACTTGGTCTAGATTCAAGGATCTGAGTTTCTAATACTACCTAAAAAGGGAGTAAAGCATAATCCTCTAGCCTTTTCACTTTTACCCAAACAAAGCAGACAGATTAATCCGACACGCAAAGACTAAAATTATCTCACCAAGATTTTTGATGTGAACAACTATGTCTATCGATCTCTCCAGAGAGAGAACTTATCGATCAAAAGATGAAGACCAAACCTAGTAAAACTGTGAAATAATCTCAGTAACCTCCCTACCTACAAGGGGATCCTTTGTCAAGAAGAGATTCACATGTAAACAAGTGAATGAAGCCCACTCTCTCAAGATCATCCAAAAATAGTGTTCATAGGGCCTATTTACTATGTGTAACAGATAAGCAGAAAGCAAATCTATGTTCATTTTTAAAGCCCAAAACAAAAGTGTGGTTTATGAAAGTGGGAAGGCACACAAGATAGACACGTAAGATGTTCATTTTATGTCCCAAGATTGAAATGTTATCAGATTGAATAGAATACCTGAGTTCCTCACAACGCGCTTAGTAGATTTTACCTGATTTTTAGCTTTGTTGAGCAAGCCCACGCAAGCAAGCCATGAACTCTCCAACAAGTAAACAAGCAAAAAAGATATGCAACGTATATTCATTTATGCAAAACCTAGGGTTAGATCTGAAAACCAATTGTTAGGAGCAATAATAACTAGAAAATAATCAAAATGACAACACATATCATGCATTGAATCATATGAAAAATAAGTGCATACCCATCACAAATTTTTTTTTTTTTGCATTTGACCTGGTCAACAAGATCTATTTTTTTTTATGACTTATGCCACAAAAATGGAAATGAAAAATAGAGACTCTTGCTAAAAAAATAGAGAGCTTTCCAAAAATGTAAAAATTTTAGAAAAATCTCTTCATTTGTGCCCTAGAGACCCATTTTAACAAAACATACTAGTTTTTGTAAATCAACTATTTGGGCTATGATATTTCATCCAAATTTAAAACACAAAGAATGAACCCCATGTATACTTTAAAGAGATTTGTAAAAATGTAAAAATTTCCAAAAAATATGTTGATTTGCGCTGAAAATTAATTTTTTATGAAAAATAAAGAAAAATTTATTAAAAATTCAAAACATTTTAGAAAATTTTGAATTTTTTATCAAAGCTTCCCTGATATGTCTCCAACTTGCAAAACAAATTTCTGACAAAAAATCCAAGCCTTTTGAGAGATATAATTAAATCTTTGAAAATTTAGGGTTTTAGTCTCCAAGCAAATCTGCACAAGGGGGTTAGCTCCAAAAAATAACCAAAACCAGCATGTAAAGGTGGGTTTCCCCACTGTGGGTGCTAGAAATGTGTGTGAAAATTATACCTAGCTATGGACACAACACTTTAGTAAAACATTAGAGGTTAGCAAATCAAAGAAATCTGTAAATAAATGAAAATAAGCTAACCAGGTGATTTACTGCCTTCTAGTAGGTGCGAGTATGGTATTCTCAGATTAGACTGAGATCAGTGACAATGCAACACCTAAACGAAGGATTTAAAATGATGAAAGCAATGAAATATGAATGCAAATTAATCTATTTTTTTGGATTTTTGATGCAATTAGATGAAAAACTTGATATGAAACTAATCTAGAATGAATTGAAATGGTATGAAAATTAATCTAACAATGATGTGCTATGAATGAATGCTATGAACCCTCAAAAAAAATAACAAAAATCTCACAATCACCTTGTGTGCAAGAGCTTGATTCTTCAGATGTCAATTTTCCAGAGTAAGTATGCAAATTCGAGAGATATAGATTGATTGAAAGCTTGAGGGATCCTTTATGAGGAGCTGAGCCTTGATTTTATAGAAATCCAGGGCTTTGAGGATGCATTGAGAAAAGCCATAAATCACTCTTCATAAACTCAGGTTGATCTTTGAGTTAACAAGAAATTAAGAATAAATAAACTCATAAAATCATGCAAAAGCAGTTTTTATCTCAAAATAGAGTTTAGTTCTCTTTTTCAACTCATCATCAGATGTTGAGTTTAGAAAGTTAACAAATTGAAAATAATAGTTGTTTTAAAGTTGACTGCTTTTCTGATTGTGCATGATTTAATATAAATTAATTTAATAAATAAGTGATTTATTTTCCTCTTAACTGATTTTGAATTAAAACAATTGATTTATGGGTTAATCAATTATAAAATCAAACTTTATTCCAATTAAGTCATTAAATTTGACAACTTTGATTTTAAATCAATTAAATAAATATTCAATTGATTGTTTGTAGGAATTTTGATTTATTGTCAAAATAAAACAATATTAATTAGGAATAAATACAATTAAATCTAATTAACTAATTAAGTGGAAGAATTAAATTAATTAATTAAATATTCATCATATTCAATTAATCAACTTTAGGATAAATAATGACATTTATCACCAAATAATATTCAATTAAAGATAATTATGATAATTAAGAATTTTCAAGGAATATTCCCCGATGCAGAATTAAGATAATCAATTAGGTTTTGATGAATTGATGTGCAGATATGCCTTAGGTTAGGACTTTGATGTTGATTTAGGAGGTTAATGAGCCTATAGCCCATTTTTGGGGTATTACACTAACGAACATCTACATTTATACAAGAGGCTACCGAATCAAGTCGGCCTTCAGATCCATAATCAATAGAAGGAAAGACCTGATCTAGGTCTACACGCTTCCCAAAGATGGATACCAACATTAAATCCATGATCTAAATTAAATACAAAAGTCAGCCTCAAAAGAACACCAAAATAAACAACTCGATAATCAAGGAAATCGAGCGCCAGAAAAGCATCACCAAGCGCCACGGAAATTCACCGAGCACCAAAGAGATTACCGACCAACACTGATGAAGAAAGGAAACCAAGAAACACTGACCCAAATCAATCAAAGAAGGAACTGAGCAACACAGAAAAACTTCAAAATATGTTTTTGGTGACAAAGGATTGCAAAGGACCCGAGATGCTCCTGCATCACACAAAGTCGCTCGAATGTTGCCGACCACTCCAGGCAATAGTGTCGCTCAAGGTCCCTTCAACATAAAATTGATGATCTTTATGGGGTCATATTTCAGAGATTGTGCAGGGTGGCATCAAAACATCAAGTGCTACGGGACCGTGTTGCCTAGGCCTACAATAACCTATCTCAGTTGTTAGAGATTCAAGTTCATTTATATTTTGCAACACATTCTTGGTCAATGTCAAAACTGAAAGTGTTCCTTAGTTGAGATGGACAACATTGTGTATCTTTCAAACTGTTAGTCGTGGCATTAGACCATCTATTCCAATAGCTCTGAATGACTGGGTTAATGCCAGTGGTAACTTGGTTTGGTACACAGAGTCAATCAAACGTTGTCGACCACTCCGGGCCGAAGTGTCCCTTAAGGTCCCTTTAGCATGAAATTGGCAATCTTTACAGGGTCATATCTCAGAGCTTGTGTGGGGTGGCATCGAGCCGTTAGGTGCTATAGGACCATATTTCCTAGGCCTACAATAACCTATCTCAATTTTAGAGATTCAAGTTCATTTATATTTGGTAACACATTCTTGATCGATGTCAAGACTCACAGTGTTCCTCAGTTGAAATGGACAACATTGTGTACCTTTCAAACCATCGGTCGTAGCATTGAACTATCTGTTCCAACACCTTTGAATGGCTAGGTAAATGCCAATGGAAACTTTTTTTGGCACAAAGAGTCACTCAAATGCTGCCGACCACTCCAGGCTGAAGTGTCCCTCAAGGTCCCTTCAACATGAAATCAACGATCGTTACCAGGTCATATCTCGAAGCTCATGTAATGTGGCATCAAACCATCAGGTGCTACGAAACTATGTTGCCTAGGCCTACAATAAATTGTCTCAATTTTTAGAGATTCAAGTTCATTTATATTTGGAAACAAATTCTTGGTCAATGTCAAAACACGTAGTGTTCCTTAGTTGAAATGGACAACATTGCATATCTTTCAAACCCGTAGCATCAAACCGTCTGTTCCATCAGCTCTAAATGGCCAAGTAAACACTAGTGGAAACGTCATTTGGCACATAGAGTTTTTGAAACATTGCCAACCACTCCAGGCCGAAGTGTCCCTCAAGGTCCCTTTAGCATAAAATTGGCAATCTTTACAAAATCATATCTCAGAGCTCGTGCCAAGCAGCATCAAACCATCAGGTGATACATGTCTATCTTTCCTAGGCCTACAATAACCTATCTTGGTTTTCAGATATTAAAATTCATTTATATTTGGCAACACATTCTTGATTGATGTCAAAACTCATAGTGTTCCTCAGTTGACATGAGAAACATTGTTTATCTTTCAAAATATTGGTTGTAGAATCAAACTGTCTATTCCAACAACTCTGGATAGCTAGGTAAATGCTACTAACAACCTCATTTGGCACACAGAGTCACTCAAATGCTTCTGAACACTCTAGGCCAAAGTGTCCCTCAAGGTGTGAGTAGGAGGATGAGTGCAAGAAAGTATTATATCATTGTTTTATAGTTTTTTCATGTAGGGATGTAAGTTGATGTTGTTTGAATATCACTGAATGAAGATGGGTGATAGGGAGATCTTCCTACCACAAGTCCTATATCCTCTAGGACTATACTAGGTCTTCTCTTTGAACTTTCTTAGGGTTCCTATGAACCTACTATCAAATGGATTCTTTCTAATCTCTTCTACTCTTCAAAATATCTCTACCAAGGTCTTGATTTCACCTTATCTCTACAACTCCTCCAAATGAATTCAACTAGGAATTCATCCAAACCTCCAAACCCTTGTATCCAACTATCAGGTATGGGAGAGGACTCTTTTGGTCCTTATTTGCAACAAATTGGGGTGTTCCATCTATTGGTCCTCTTCTCCAAGTACCCGATCTCCAAATTTGGCCTAAAAAGGCTACTAAGCCTTGTAGGTCTCCAAACACACAAATGGGAGCCTAGTTTTGAAAATTTCCACACAAGTACCCAAAAAAATCATACTTATGGATACCCTTTTTTAATTTTGTCAGGATTCACAAACCCTTATCTCTCCAATTTCTTTGTATAGTGATGTCCTACTTTGTAGCCTAGTTTTTAGGCCTATTTTAGCCCTCACTGGTTCATAGTGAGGGTTTGATCTTTACACCCTCCAATAGATTGTTCATGAGATATCATTTTTAGTATTGAGTCTTTGAAAATGGTAGACTCCTCTGCAAGTCTTAATTTGGGTTTCACAAACCCCTGTCACTTTCCCAAATGCTAGATCAAACTTAGGCTCCTAACTGGGCTTGTCCCTGCTCGCCTAGGACCTGATCATTGAAGAACTTCTCTTGCATTTCAAACTTTAAAAATACATATATAAAATTCTTATAAAATACCCTAACATAATCCAAGTGGTGGTAGAGAACTTACCGTGGATTCCTAAGTTAGGGCCATACTAACCACCTCAACTCTAAACAGTCCAACAAGATGGCTTTAGAGGAGGGATTTATTTTCAAGACTTAAAGAAAACACACTAACTAAAACAAAGATTGAAAACAATAGATTAAAGCATGAGAAATGAAAACTTATATTTCATAACTCTGGTTCAATCCATAAACAAGGATGACCGAGTTCTTAGTTACAAACCCTTACGGGTATAGTCCTATTAAACATAAAAATTAGTAACGGTGCTCATAAAATTTTTAATGCCAACCTTTGCCTTTATGAAAACAAGCCTTATATAGGCTTGGGCCCTCCTTCTCAGTTAGTTTAAGACTTCTAACCAACTTTCATACTTGGATAGGTTTAAGACCAAAAGTTGTCATGACAATTTTTACAATTTCTTGATAACTTTTTCCATATTGAACCATAAGGTCTAAATAAACTCTCTCAACTATTCTAAGACTTCTAGGACCCTCAAATCACCTAACCAAAAACATTTTCTAACTTTTTACCATCAATATTCATCATTGACTGATTAGCTCCTTGCATTGGCATACAAGCCATTTTCTTGGGGTCTTCAACAAACCCATCAAGACTAACTCTAGGATTAGAATCAAAAGCTTTAGAACCTTAAAAGACCACTAACACACTTACTAACAAATTAAATAGAACAAAAAGTCAACAAAGGAAACTAACTTGGCTACTAGTCACTACACACCAAAACTTAGGTGTAGGTTAGGTGTCTAGGAGTTAGCCTAGGTGCTGCTGCACCAATGGGCTATTGGACCATGTGGTTTGTATGGAAGAACTGGTGTAGGGAACCCTAATGAAGGTAGGAGGGTCACCTCGGTGAATAATTAGTTTGAAGAAGATATGAGACCTATAAGGAGTTATGATTTATTTTGATTGGTTGAGGAGGTTGATAGGACTTTATTTAAGTGCTTGGAGGTCTTCTATTTTAGATGGTATGGACTGGAGGCAAGAGTTATACAGACTGTGTCTTGTTTGAGCAATAAATTTTAGATTTCTTGCAATTTCTCATAGTTTTTGGATGTATCATTAAAATCCATACTTGTGCATGGTTGAGATACATTTTAAACACCTCTTTTGAATCAATTTTATAGTCATTTCATTGATTTGGTGCATTTCCTTTTGATTGGTCTAAAATAGTGTTGGAAATTGTCTTGTTTTAAGATGTAAATGGAATGATCTATCCCCTTTTTGTAATTAATGTCACTTGGGGATGGATCTAGTAATTTTATTATAGAATTATAAAAATTTGAATGTAGGAATGAGAAGGAGTTTGCAGGTGGGTATTGATTGGAGGAGTTGTTGGGGTTGAGGAGTGACCAAGGGTCATTGAAATGAAGCCATAGGTATAGCAGCAAAGAATCAAGCCCTTAGAGGTGGTTATTTTATGATTGAATCCATATAAGGATGGTATAAGAATGGTGGAACAACTTTCATTTGGTTGGTATGGTGTTGGGAGGTCATATATTGAGAGAGCCCTAGTTTATAGGGGTTTTTAAGACCAATTTGGGGCTTTCATATCCATAAGTGTCATAGAGTAGAAGTTGAATTGATGGAATATTATTCTAATTAGATCCATTTCATAGGACTATTGAAGAGGGAAAGCTCTGGGAGATTACCCATTATAGGGTTCCTTTGTTAAATGGGTGAATTAGGCCTCCCTAGCAAAAAAAAATCAGCAATTTTAAAGTAGTTTGTATCAAAACAAGTTGGGTCACATTTGGGATATGTTTTAAAAAATCTAAAAGGGTATCCAGATCATTGATTACTTTTTTAAGTCTTTTGGGAAGATGTGGAGAAAAATTCCCTTTTATGACTGGTGAAGTTTACTAGGAGCAATCCTAGAATGACAATTTGATAATTTGGACCCAACCAATGCAAGTGCATTGGGTGAAGCCTAGACAGTAGATCCTTATGAAGGATGTTTTATGTGAGAAGATTATCTCACTTGTTACTAATTATTGTATTTCTATAAGGGTATGGGTTCAGAGTGTCTTACAAACCACCTAGTGTAGGAGCACCCCTGGGAAGGCAGTTGGCTATCTCATTTTTGGTGTGAAAGAGTGTGAAAGACCCTCTTGAAGGGCATTGTAATTAGATAAGGTCATGTGGACTAAGTGTGGTGTGAGTGAGGTTAGGTTAGTGGATTTCTCTAGGCTAAAGGCTCCAAAACTAGCTTAAATCAAGCACTGTACTTGATGATGTCATTAGGTACTAGGGTGATTTCATGTGATTTTTAGGTTCCTTTGATGCCCTAGGAGGTCTAAACAAGGTTAGATAAGTTGGATTGGAGTTAAATCATTTAAAAAGTGAAAAGTCAAAAAAGATGTAAAAATGTTGCTTGTGCAACATTTGGAACTTTTCAAAGTTGCTGACAACAAGGATTTGTCTTAAGGGTTTCAGTGTCTAGGAAGGATTAGGGTTGTCTAAGGAGTTAGAAATGCAAGATAAGAATTTATATGTAAAGAAAACCCTAGTTTAGGGTTGTTGGTGGTCATTTGTACAGACCTGATATACTGAACATAGGTGATTTCTGAAGAACAGTGTGAAAGTTTGTGTTACTAGTGGTATTACTGGTCTTGTATGGATTAAATTAAGGACTGTAACTATTTGAATTCATTACTTAGCATTTATTAGAGTGTTTTCATCTTTTCATTTTCTTATTAGTTTAGATTTTACTGCATTTTATAAATTCCTTTTGTTTGTACAATTTACTGTCTAGTTTTGACAGTGTTGCTAAGATGTGGACCTAGGTCCATTTCTCACCATAGTCCCTATATAGCCTTTTGGGGATGGAGACTAGGGTCAGTGTACTTCAATATGCCAAAATTTTGGGCTCTGCAAATGCATGCATTGATTTTTAAGGTCTTGCCCTAGGTGAGCTGTGACTGAAGCCCGACTAGGAAGACCAAGAGATTGATTAGAGGTATTGTAGGAGGGATAGTGTCATGAGCCAAGAAGGCCATGAATGTATTTTTTGATGAACTTAAAGTACTCTAGAATAAGGAGGAGTTCCCTAGAGACCTTATTGCCAAGTTTTGAGGTTAGAAACCAAAGACTAGTTCAAAACCAAGTAAAAGGCCCTAAATCCAAAATAGGGTGTACAGACAGTATTGAAGGCTTAAAACAAGAAAATCTTAGAGGTCTTAGGACCTATGATTGAACTACCAAAACACATTTGGGGGTTCTTTGAGAAGATTTAATAGTAAAGGAGAATCCTAAGTTTTAGGAGGTCTAATTGGGGCAAAAAGGCTACAAGGCCTAAAATATAGGAAACTAGAGAGTGACGGAGAAATGAATGAGCTTGGCAAGAAGAGACCCAAGTTTGGAGTCAAGAATGGAGTTGATTGAAGCCCTTGACCTCCTACAAAACAAACCAATGGTTAGGGCTTTTGAGTCATGGATTAGGAGTGTTCTCTTTGAAGACAAAGAATAGGAACTTGACAAGATAGGAAGCTTCTTGAAGTAGGAAAGAATAGGTTCTTTCCAAGTGAGTACAGGTGGATTGAGGAAGCCCTAAGAGGTCCTAAGAGATACCTAAGAGGAGTTAAAGACAAATCAAGGTGAAACAAGGAGTCTCCCTATCACCACCTTTACATTACATTCATATTCTAATAAAATATAAATCATACAGTAACAATATACATCGATAAACATACAAGCATAACTATAAGCCATGGGAAATTTACAAAGCATAAGACATTCACATAAACATAAATTAGTATACATCAATACACTAAACACATGAATTTCATACCTAAAACATAAAAAAAAAATATTCATAGGGCATGAATCCAAATATATATGTCCAATAATGTCATACATCGAATATATCCAATATAGTTAAACTAGCTTCCTCAAAGCCAAATGGATGTATAAAGTATCACTTATATAATATAAAAAAAATATGTCCACTAATGCCATATAGTCATACAATCTATATCCCTAATCTAGTCATTTCCCACCAGGGAAAGAAAACAAATCCTGAGCTGTCTTCGATCATCGCATCGATGGAGATGTAGTGGATGTTGTAGTCTTCCGAGTGCACTCACTAGTCATCCTGTCTAGACTCTTCTGCAACTTGAGCTGATAAAAAAAATAATTTAAGCATCAATAACTAATATATATCAAAATTTAATTATACAATGACATAAAATAGAATATTCGCTTACTGCTAGCAAATAGTCATGATGTACATCCACCAAAGGTGCATGCTAATGATCTAGAGTAATAAGTCCCTACAACAATGATCAAAATAATAATTAAAATACATACATGAATATTGATCATTATAAAATTAAATATAAACTATTAAAATAACAATTAAAATTAAGTGATTTCTTTCATACCTCAGTCAGTGCTTCAGAACTAGCTACTATTGCAGCTACTCCATTATCCAAAGTATCACAAATAGAAGGAGGAGTCTCTGATGTCAATAACTGAATATGAAAAAACAAAAGTATTATGTAGTTATCAAGATTACCTATATTTTTTACAACCATATTAATGAATAAATGATACCTCCATGAAAGTTCCACCACGTGTGTGGTGTCGATGTCGAAGCTCCAACATTCAACTAGTGCACATGTACATGGCAATTTATAAGATAACCATTCATATAAGAACATACTACTGACATGTTAATCATAATGCATTATTACATATATACCTAGGACTCAATGATGATGTCACAAAGCTAGGTGAAAGAATGTGATCACCGCAATGACCACTTTGCCTCTGGATATTTATCATAATTTGTCTAGTAATTTAGTTGTTCATTTATTTATTAATTAAATATAATCATGTAAATCAAAATAACATACAAATAAAGATACCTCAAGGAAAGTGGCATGATGCCCTTGCTCTCTATTGTGAATGTCGATGGTCCACCAGTGAACTAATGCATGTGCACAATAAGTTATGATACAATCATTCATATAATTAAATAATAATCAAATATATTAATTATTATTTTTTATTCGATACATACTTGTGGACTTGACAACGATGTGTAGAAGGGGACAAGAGGATAATCCCCACTACCACCTCCATTGACACTCTTGCCCTGAATCTTGATCATAATCAATAGATACTAAATTAATTAGTTATTCTTTTATAAATGAAATATGATAAAAAAAATTTAATGAACTTGGAAATATTTACCTTTGTGTCAATGCCAAATGTCATATTTAGAAAATCATTAGTCATCATTCCATGATCCTCTTCCTCTCTCTTGGTAGTACCAAATGTGCACAAAGATCCACATGACTGAAAAATATGCCCCCTCAAGGATTGACCATGGTCACCCTCAACTAAAGGAGTGACACACTGAATAAGAGTCTCTGTCAAATCACTAATCGTGCCTAGTGTGTCCACCTCTACTTGTTCCTTCACAATGGAAGGAATACTAACATGATCCACATGTGGCTTTCCAATAGGAACTCTAGGTGTGTTAGGGTCATGATGTTCCTCACTCTATCAAATGATGATCCCCCCTCCTCTACCCTGAAAATCTAGAAATTCAAAATAATTTGGCACTTCCTTGAGTACAAACTCACAGTAGAGTTTCCTCAAGAAATATATAGGAACCTCAGGATTGTTACAGGAAGGGGAGTCAAAAACCATCCACCATCTCTCCTAAAAGTTGTTTTTTATGTCTTCATTCAAGCACCAATGAATTGGGAACCTCCTTGTTGTAGTTCTAAGAGTATTAGTGTCCCCTAGTTTTTAAAAGAGTTTGCAAATGTCATCTTTTGTGATTTTTTTCTTTTTTAAGTCCTCATATGATATTTTATTTGCATAGTATTGTTTTTGTTCTTCTCTTTTATCATGCCATAAATTAAGTTTCCCACTAACCGAGCCTATGTGGGTCAATATTGATTCCAATGATTTTGCAAGTCTTTCCCTTCCAGGATTTGTAGCAATAGAATCTTTTAACCTCCTAATTAAAGATTCTAATTCTTTTTTCCCTCTTTCAATTTGGTTGATCAAATTTTCCTGTGTTTTAGGAGGAGGTTTCTCGATTGGTGGAGGCAATTGAGGTTCATTTTCTTGGTTATTTTTTTCATTCATTTGTTCATGAGGAGATGGAGGGTTTGATTGAGGGTTTTGTTCAGGGAGATCATTTCTTCTTGGCAATTAAAAAAAATAGATTTTAAAATCTTAATTACACATAAAATCTAAGAAAAGAAATTTTAACAAAACAAATTGCTTCAAAACTAAAATTTCAATACAAATAAGAGGCATGGGCTGTAAAAATACTTACCTCTTCTTTCGGCTCAAACTTGACGATGTCATGGAGCCATTCTTTATCAAAATTGATGGATTGAACAAGCAAACTGATTTTGCGTATGCGCTTGGGAAGTCCTCTTTCATTGCAAACATGGGTTTTTGGTATGAAAAATGGGCTTTTCCAAACACACAAAACAATTTATAGTGTTTTCCAAAGTGCGTACGCCCTATAGGGTGCACATGCTACAGTTTGAATTTCCCAAGCCTAAGCCTTGGGCAACCCAAGCCATAGTGTGTACGCACACGCTATGGTTTGAATTTCCCAAGCCATAGTGCATATGCACTATGGCCGATGGGGGACCAAAAAGAAAAGTGGCACCTTTTTGTCCCCCATCTTTGTGCATATACCCAACATATAAGATCATTATTAGCACATCACCTTTGATTATCTTAAAATAGAGATTTGGATCTGCATCATTTTTCGAGAAGCCTAATCCCACAAGATAACTATTGTATCATCTTAAAATGGAAGCACTTCCATGTTAAGAGTCTTTAGCCCTCCAAGTAGGTGGTTTGAGGTCATGTTAAGTGCCTTGATCAGGTCTTTGCATGTATTTGGCTTTATCCCCACTTTCCACTTCTTCCCTGCACTCGATTTCTTCATTCTAGGAGAAATTAGGGTTAGGATCCTGAGGATTCTCATTAATTTCCCTTTTCCATGGCTCTATTTTCTAGGTAGGATTTAGAAATAGGTCCTCCTGGCCTTCATCATAGTAATCATAGGATTTTATGTTCATCCCTAGCATTCTGTTATGTTCTGATATCATCTCTAGGTTTCTGGGGATCTCCTGACCTAGTTCTGACTGAATTTGGGCCCAGGGTCAAATTTGAGGTCGAACCTGACTAGGTCAAGATTAAGCTCAAACTTGACTAGGTCAGGTCCAACCTTGATTTTTCCCTACTCATTCAAATTTCTAATTTCCTTGATTTCTAGGCATCGGGCTTTCGGGATATTTATTTTCCCACCTCAAGGTTGGCCATTTCGGGTTTCAGAATGGTAAATCCTCTAATTGCATTTAATCTAGGTATATTTTCTAAAGGTTAGGACCTAATTGGGATTTAATTCTCCAAGGTGGCCCCTCTAGAGCAGTGTGCCCTAGTTCACTATAAAAGGAGGCCTTCCTCTCTCATTTTCACATCCATTATTCACACCTCTCCATCAAGTTTTCAAGCTCTCAAGCTCTCAAGTGCAAGCAAGCCTTCAAGCATTCAAGTGCTCAAGAATTCATTCATCAAGGAGATCTATTATTAGCCATTGTAGGATTCAATCTCTTTGGAGCCCCTGTTAGCATGTGCAAAAAATTCCATGGCTCTAGCCCTTTTCCCCTAGTCTCTGTAGTTATTTTTAGGTCCTTGGCACAAGCCCTTGGTTCAAATATTCAAAAAACTAGCCGTTGCATGCAAAAACCCTCTAATGTTATCCTGGCCCTTTTCTAATTTTGTGTTACCTTTTCGGGTCACTTAAAAACTTTTAAATGCACGTGCTTTATTTTTTGGTCAGCCCTAGTGTTAACTTTTCCTAAGTTTCTACCCCCGGCGATTTTAATATTTCCTAAAGTCTTCAGTGCCTGATTTTTCCCCAAAAGCCTAAGTCTTAGCACTTTAATTTTTCCTATGTTTAGCTTTAATATTTTCCTGGGCCCATCTCTGACACCATCTTCATCTAACGGTTGTTGCTAAAGCACAAGGGTTGTGTCAGAAGATTGAGATCTAACGCTAATCGTTGATCTTTCCTGATGACGTAGCCTTTCCTTCAAGCGGGTCCACTACTAGGTGTGTTGACTTGGCGGTATCTCATTGGTTGACAGAAGTGTGAGGTGGAGTGTTGTCAGTGGGACTGGTTCTCTCAGTGTTCAGGCAAATCAAAGTTTGATTTAATCTTGTGGCTGTCGTTATACCATTGATATAACATGCTCAATTTTTAATGCAGCGGTATAGCGACAGCTATTGATTCTCCTCAAGCCTGCAAGTGGGTCCATTGACACATATGCATAGTTGGTGAGCTATGATTCATCCATGTATTAACACTATGGCATGCTGTCAGTGGGACCTAGTTTTTGGATGTGTCAGAGGGTCTTGATCTTGTCAGTAAATCGGTGGACGACGTATGATCTTATGGGTTTTGTCAGAAGCTTAAGATCTTGCGACGGTCATTGATTTCTTCCAGTGTCAGAGGGTTGTTAGAGTAGGGAGGAGATTCTTGATCTAATGGTGGGCGTGTAATCTGATAGAATCTCGGATGGGTATGCAAACTTCAGATGACCATTGATCTTCTAGGCAAAGGCTTAGTGGTTCTGATAAATGTTTTGGCGGTCTGACAAATTTCAAAGGTTTCATTGGTTCACGTAGTGTTTTGGTGATATGATAAAAGGTCTAGCGATTTGGCGAACAAGGGTTTGCGTTGTCGCTAAGTAATCTGGCAGAGAAGAAAGGTGTTATGCAAATTGGTGCAAATCCTTTTGTCGCCAGTTCACTGATTGTGAACTGAGGTTAAGTGTTTTCCTTTGTTTGCTGATTCACTGTGGTTAAGCTTGAGTTGGGGTTTTCATTTCGTGAATGAGATTTCTTAGTCGCGTGGTCGCCGAATGTAAACCAGGATTCCTATAAAAGATAAATCATAAGTCTATGAAATCTCAGGATCAGACGGTCACGATATAAGGGTGATTCAAGTTTAAATGTTGATCGCCAATTTTCTATTAAAGCCATAAAATGACCATTGAAGTTCAAATTCAAATTTGCAGAGGATTTCAAGTGACAGAAGGTACCAAAATTTATGGTTTTAATGGCCGGTTTCGATTGATTTGGTGGCATTGGTTGTTGAAGACTGGTCTGAGGGTCCTTGTGGTAGGTGGCATGATGTTTTTGTACTAGGAGAAGTATGGTTTTGTGCTCAAGGTATGTTTGCAAGTGGCCGATTTGACTGGTTTTCATGGCAATTCCTGGTTGTTTTGTATTGTTCTCATAGATTTTGATGATTGCAAATCCGTTTGAGATTCATTTCCTCCGGGTTGCTTTTGTTTCTTCCCCTGCAATAAATTTTGATGTAGTTTTTGGTTGGTTGAGTTGTTGAAGCCCTAACCCTAGTCACCTGAAGCTTGATGCATCCTTTTTGAGGATTCCAAGGTGACTAGGAGTATAAGAAGTAAAATGTTTTATTTTGAAAGGGTTTTGATCTTGCTTAGTTCCAGGGAGTCGTAGCAAGCGGTATCATATTGTATAAGATTGAATAGAATTTCTTTTTAGTCTTTTACAGGTTATTGAAGTGGTTTTCTCTCTTCTTTGCTTTGAACATGTACATGATTCATTATACTTAATACAATTATTTCAAGCTTTCAAGTCTCTCCTTGGTGTCAATCTTGTGAATTCTAGATTTTATGATCTATTGCATAGGGTTACCTTTGTATATGTTCTAGTCTTCAGTTCTTGATCTAGGATCAAGTGAAATATACTTTGGATAGGACATAGATTCACTTTGATTTGTCTACAGAAGGATATTATAAGTAGTAGATGGGTTGAAATACTTATGTTTATGGCTATGAGTCTTTGACAATAGTTGGTTCATGTTTCAATATCTATATTTGAGATTTGCCCAATGGATAAAGGCACTAATCAAAGATTAGTATATTCAGTTGAGTTCAATGCCTGATTGGCCTTTGCTTACTTCTTTCAATCTCTAGATATCAACACCTTTTAAGTTTTAATTGTTTCGGTTGATAGTAGTAGTACCCTATAGTAATGGAGAGTCAATGAATGTGAGGTTAGCATTTAGCACTTTCTTACTATTCAATCTATTGTTTGGACCCAGTCTTTGGTGTGTGAAGTATAGTTTTCACTGGGTTAGGTGCACCCACCTTGGTTTTGTAGAGCTAGAAGTGAAGAGGGTAGTCTTGTCCCTATAGTTTGTCTAGTTACCCTAAGATCCTTCTACATTTTGGAACTTACCAATCCTAAAATCTATCTGAGGGTATATTGGAAGCCTAAGAGCATAAGCATCATTTTGAACACCAACAAGATGGTGACTCTGCTGGGGAAATGTTGCACAAGTTTATTGTAACTAGTAGGTCATCATTGGAGGAAACAGGGTTATTCTTGTCCCTTGTCTTATCTAGCTCATTTGGGTATTTTGTAAAGTGAGGAAGTTGTATTGTTATATTCCCAATATACTTGGGTGGCAACTCAAACATCTCTGTAGTAGTGCTAGTCATTGGATTTATTTTATAAAATGAGTTATAGATGTACTAGGTCTCGAAGGAAGGAGCATCCTAAAGATATAATGGAAGAAGGTATTCCAAGCACTTCTAGGCCTAGTCAGACAAGGGGAGGAAAGAAGAGAAGAAATGTCTCTCATAATTGGAGAAATAAGAAAGATACAAGACAAGGAACTCAAATCAAGCTTGGTCAAGAAGAAAATAATTCAGAATATGAAGAGGCTGTTGATTTGGGATTGAACCAGTATGAGGATGAAATTCAAGTGGGAGATGATGAATCTGAGACTACTCACCCGGAATCAAAAGAGATCTTTGAAGAGGTCTATGAATTAGAAAGAAGGGTCCAAGAACAACTTGCCCTCAGGCAACAAAGAGAAAAAGATAAAGAAGATAGAGTAAGACAAGCAATAATAAGGGCTGATCAGCTAAAGAGGTAGTTGTTAGATTTGGAGGCAATTAATTTTGTCCCAGAGCCTGAAAGGGTAGAGGAATAGCCTATTGTGTATAAAACACATGAGATAACTAGGCCTAGAGATAAGGGCAAACAAAAAACTATTGGAGTGCAGATTAGTGAATAGATTCATGTGGAAAACCCATTAGATCAAGGGTTGAGATTAGATGTAGACCTTGAGAGGGCTAGAAAGGAGAAAGAAATGTGGGCTAAAGAACTAGAGAAGGTAGAGTTGGAGGCTACTACTACAGAAATGAGGAAGAAGATTGATTTTCTCAAGCACACCTCAGGGCCTTCAAATGTTGCTACTTCTTTCTTGGGGCAAGGTGGAAATCATGGTAACCTTGTAGCTCAAACAAATGGCATTCAAGGTGCTACTAAAATTCCTAATGGTTCACACCCAAGAACATCTACATCTCAGGGAATGGATCCACCACATGGAGTTCCTATTCATGAAAGGTACAAACAACTTATCTTTCTTCATATTCCTGGTTATCCTAACATAATTCTTGATGAAATTAGAAAGAAACTCCCTAAGTTTGCTAGAAATAATGTCATCACATGTGAAGAACATCTAAAGAATTTTATAGATGTTATAGATGATTATAATGTTGAGTTTGATGATGTTATAATGAAGTTATTTGTGCAATCCCTTACTGAAGATGGTAGGGATTGGTTTAGAGGATTGCCCCATGCTAGTATAGGATCTTGGATTGAATTCAAGAATTATTTCAAGGAACATTATGGAGATAAAAAAAATGAGGGTTTTATCTTGAATGAATTCAATAACATAGAGAAAAATCAGAATGAGGAGGTCCTTGAATTTAACATAAGATTCCAAAAGGCTATGCATAGGCTCTTGCAGGTTATCAGGTTAGATGATAGGGTATGTCTTGTGACATACTTTAATGCCTTTGATGCAAAGATGGGATACCTCTTATGGGATAAGAACCCTAGAAATCTTGGGGAAGCTTACAAGTTGGCCATCAACATAGAAAGTAATAGAAGAATATCAGGAAAAATAGGAAGAAGAGATGATTGTAGGCCTCAAATGAAAAATAAGAAAGAAATGGGAAGGTCTGCTGACTCTAAGCCCAAGGAGGATGACAATCTAAAAGAAATTTTGAAGGCTTTAGAAGGACTGAAGCCTGGTGAGAAAGGAAACAATAGGGCTATGGCTATGGAGAGGTTAGTTCCAAAAAATTTTAGCAGACAACCAAGAATGCAAAATTACCCTTATAATACTCAATTGAAAGATGGCAAGCCCATTTTCCCAACCAAGCAAGATAGGCCTCACAGCAGGATCCCTGATCCTTTGCATAGAAATTTAGTAAATATGACTGATGATATCCCATGGTGTGCTACTTGTTAGTCTCCTCATGACCGTGAGTATTGTGTTATTGCTTTGAACTTACAAGAGAACCAAGAACAAGAGAAGTATGATAAGAGTGGTTGTGGAATGACTTCTTCACATGTAGGGGATGAGATTGACTCTGATGAAGAAGATGAAGAGTTTGATGATGTTGGATGTGGTATGGTAAAATGCAAGGAGCAGGTTTCTTTAAGGAGACCATCTGATGAGGAAATTGCACAAATCACTATGGACATGGTCACTTAAGCTAGGAGTAATTACAATTTGAGAAGCAGGACAGTTGGAGGCACAAGTGGCAAATCAGGTAGCATGTTTATCAAGAATTCTAAAAGGAACACACAACAACATGATGAAAATGAAAAGGGTGCTAATGTTGTCAGTCAGGTTAAAATAAAAAAGAAGGGTGGGGCTACTGCAATACCTAAGGGTAAAGTAAAGACATCAGAAGTAGCTATCCCCATACCCCAAAAGGAAGATGAATTTGTACAAAAGAGTAACTCTAACTTGATTGTCCAAAAAGAGGATAAAGATATCTCTGAGATTAAGGAAGATATGGGCAACCATTCTTATGTGCCCATTGATATGACTAAATTGCTTTCACAAATAACTATCAAGGTTCCATTGTTAGAAATGATGAGAATAGAAGAGCACAAGGTCAAGGCATTGGATTGGGTAAATGGTGCTTCTTCTATAAAGGTCCAATAAGTGAAAAGAGGTGACAAGCATGTGGCTACTTTAGATGACACACCTGACAGTAAAAATGAAGAAATTATGTCTGAGATTCCTCAAAGGTATTTGGATGCAAACATTGTAAATACTGCATCAGGGACAGTTGATCCTTTTTTCTTGTCCCTTATGATAAATGGAAAATTATTGAAGAATTGCATGATTGATTCAGGAGCATCAAACACTATCATGCCTACAGAGATCATGAAGTTACTGGGACTAAAGATTGATACACCTCATGGGAGATGCCAAGCTATGGACTCAAGAGAAGTGCCAGTTATTGGTACCATTAAGGCTCTGCCTTATAAATTAGTAGCATTTCCTAACAAACAATTAACTATGAGTGTTCTTGTAGTCGACATTCCCCCTCAATATGGAATGTTGTTATCTAGAAAGTGGAGTGCCTCCATGGGAGGAAGTATTCAATGTGACTTGTCCTTTGCCACTTTTAGCATTGAAGGTGAAAGTGTGAAAGTCTCAAGGGAAGCTAGAACTCCACATATGATTGAGGAGGATGAAGAGGACAATATGAATTGTTTTGTGGACACTGACATTGGTTCTTTCCAAGTTCAGGAGAGCGAGGTGAAAGAGAAGGTCAAGCCTATCTTTCTAATTGATGATAAAAGTAACATGGCAAAAGGTAATGTCTTATGGACCCTATATTTTGATGGAGCAAGTTCTAAGGAAGGTGCTGGAGCAGGAGTGCTATTGATATCCCCAAGTGGTAAGACTTTTAAGTTTTCTTTCACTCTCTTTTTCCCTTGCACAAATAATGTTTCCGAATATGAGGCCCTACTAATTGGTTTGAGACAAGCATCAAAACATGGGATCAAACATCTTAGGGTGATTGGTGACTCTGAGTTAATAGTTTCTCAGATTAGATCAAAGTATGCATCAAAGAATCAAAGGCTTAAGCAATATAGAAATGTTGTTTGGGATGAAATTGAAGGTTTTAGTGCCTTTGGTATTGATTGGGTGGATAGAAGCCAAAATAGGATGGTTGACTTACTAGAAAACATAGCATTAAGGCCAAAGGATATTACCTTTGGAGGGATATCCAGGATTGAGTGCAAGTTTTGACCTTCTATCCCACACAATGTTGAGAATTGGTAGGTATTTTCTGATGATCAGGATATACTAAGTTTTTTGCAATGTGAATCTCATTTTGATGGTCAAGAGATGGATTTCAGCACTTTTGTTGACATCAAAAATGGAAAAGAGAATGTTCTTGGGAAGGAAGTTTTGCAATTAAGATCAAATAGGATCCCAAGGGGACTAGTTGCTCTTGAGAGGGCATTTGATGATAAAGAAAGGACTTGTTTTCCTAGATTTATTTATAAGATAAATGATTTGGAGGAAATAAATTTAGGAACAAGTCAAATATTGAAAAATGTTTACATAGGTAAATGTTTATCCCAAAGAACTAGGAGAAATCTGATTGATCTTCTCAAAAGATTTAGACATGTGTTTGCATGGTCTTATGATGATTTGAAAGCTTATAGAGAGGATCTATTTCAGCATGAAATACCATTGAAAGAAGGAACTAAACCTTTTAGGCAGTAATTAAGGTCTGTGAACCCTACTTTGGCACCAAAAATGCAAGATGAACTCAAAAAGATGATGGATGCTGGCATTATCAAGCCTGTCAGACATTCTACTTGGGTGTCAAACTTGGTTCCTGTCAGGAAGAAGAATGGTGACATTAGGTTATGTGTTGATTTTAGGAATTTGAATGTCAATTCTTTGAAGGACAATTATGGTTTTCCTAATATGGAGAATATGCTGCAAAGGGTTACTAGTTCAGAGTTAATGTCCATGATGGATGGTTTCTCTGGATATAATCAGGTCATGGTCAAGGAATCAGAACAATTAAAGATTGCATTCACTACCCCTTGGGGAACATATGTTTATGTTATAATGCCTTTTGGTCTGACAAATGCAGGAGCTAATTTTTAGAGAGCTATGGATGTAGCCTTTGCAGACTTTATAAACAAATTTCTAGTGGTGTATCAGGATGATCTCATAGCATATTCAGATAAGGAAAGTCAACATTGTGAACATCTTGAGAAAATTTTTATTAGGGCCTTGGAGTATGGGATCTCTTTGAATCCAAAGAAGTGTTCTTTTGGTGTTGTGGAAGGCAAGCTCTTAGGACATATTGTGTCCAAGGATGGAGTGAGAATTGACCCTGAAAGGGTTATGGCTATAGATAAACTTTCACCACCTAGAAATGTTAAAGGAATATAGTCTTTCTTTGGGCAGGTGAATTTTCTAAGGATATTTGTTACAAATTTTGCAGAAATCAGTATCCCTATCTCTAGGATGTTGAAAAAAGAGGCAAAGATTGAATGGAATGAAGAAGCAGATGAATATTTTAGAAGTATCAAAAAGGCCATCAAGGATGCTCTTGTTTTGAGAACACCTGATTATGGTAAGCCCGTGCAGATTTTTTCTTTTGCTTCTTGTCATACAATTGTAGCAATTTTATTGAAAAATAATTCAGAGGGATATGAACAACCTATATCATTTTTTAGCAAATCCCTACAAGCAGCAGAATTGAAATATGATATTATTGAGAAACAGGCTTATGCCTTAGTTAAAGCAGTCAAGGCCTTTAGATGTTACCTTATGGGAGCTAGGGTGGTTGCTTATGTTCCTAGTGCTGCAGTTAAGGATATATTGGTGCAACAAGAAGTTTTAGGAAAAAGATGTAGATGGATCAATAGGATCCAAGAATTTAATATTGATATCCAGATTACAAAATCGGTAAGAGGCTTAGGTCTTGCAAAATTGATGGCACAAAGCAATTTAGTTGCAAATCATGTGAATGTGTTAGAAGAATAACAAAGGCCATACATTTGTGATATGGATCATTGTGATTGGTATAAAGATGTTATTGGCTACTTGCAAAAATTGGTCCTTCTCCCTGAGATGGATGAAAATAGAAGGAGAACTATCAAGTTGCAAACAACAAGGTATGCCATTATACATGGTGAGTTGTGGTGGAGAAGCAATGAAGGAGTATTGCTAAAATGCATAGACCATGAGAGGTCTAAGGCTCTGTTATAGGAAATGCACCAAGGTGTATGTGGAGGACATTATATGGCAAAGACCACAGCCCACAAGATCCTTAGGTCTAGATTTTGGTGGCCTACAGTTTTTAAGGATACCCATCAGTTTGAAAGAAAATGTGATGCATGTCAGAGATTTGCTGGAAAGTTGAAGTTTAATGGGAATTTACCACTCAGACCTGTTGTAGTTCAAGCTCCATTCCAGAAGTGGGGTATTGACTTCATTGGGGAAATTCCAAATAAGTCTAGTGGTGGACATTCTTACATACTAGTGGCAATAGACTATTTTACTAAGTGGGTTGAAGCTATCCCCACTAGAAGGGCTACTAGCAAAGTGGTGACATATTTTATGATGTAGAAAATCCTTACCAAGTTTGGTTGCC
Organism: Chamaecyparis obtusa; assembly: GCA_027943335.1. NCBI lineage: Eukaryota > Viridiplantae > Streptophyta > Pinopsida > Cupressales > Cupressaceae > Chamaecyparis > Chamaecyparis obtusa. The sequence goes on from BSBK01000589.1 coordinate 1,517,854, forward strand.
CAGAGGTAATTATGGTTGATAATGCAATGTGTTTTAGATCATAGGAATTTAGTGGTTTTTGTCAACAGTATGGGATACATATTTCATTTTCTTCTCCATATCATCCACAAGGAAATGGCCAGGTTGAGTCCAATAATAAAAGTCTGATTAAGATTCTCAAGAGAGTGTTGGACAAGAATAAGAGGGCCTGGGACTCAAAGTTATGGTGGGCACTGTGGGCTGATAGGGTGACTATAAAGAAGGCCATAGGTTGTGCTCCATTTGATTTGGTATATGGAATATGTGATAAATTGCCTCAAAATAATCTATTGCAGATGTACAGGTTTATCCAAGCATATGATGAGGACTTGAATGATGAAATGAGAGTAAGAATGGATGAACTGATCCAATTGGAAGAGGTAAGGAGGGATGCACATGAAAGAAATGAGCCATTGTAGAGACAATGTAAGAATTTGTTTGATAGGAGGGCCACCCAAAGAATTTTTGAAATTGATGACCTCGTCTTGATGTGGAATGCAAGGTTGGAAGATAAGGGGAAGCATGGAAAGTTTGATCCAATTTGGTTGGGCCCTTATCTTATTGAAAGCAAATAGGGGACATATTCTTATGTTCTGAAGGATTTAACTTGTGGTACTTTGGATTTTCCTGTTCATCGACAATTCCTAAAGTTTTACTTCTCTTGAAGTATCTGTTCCATGAGTAGTAGTTTAGGTTTTCCCTTGTGCAGTAGTTTGTTTTTGCTTTTTGTGTGTTGAAGTTTTGAGTTGGTCTACTCTTCCAGGAGATTCTATCTTTCTCATTGTATCTACAGGGGATACACATCCCTGAGTATGAGCCACTATTAGCATGTGCAAAAAATTCCATGGCTCTAGCCCTTTTCCCCTAGTCTCTGCAGTTATTTTTAGGTCCCTGGCACAAGCCCTTGGTTCAAATATTAAAAAAACTAGCTGTTGCATGCAAAAACCCTCTAATGTTATCTTGGTCCTTTTCTAATTTTGTGTTACCTTTTCGGGTCACTTAAAAACTTTTAAATGCACGTGCTTTATTTTTTTGTCGGCCCTAGTGTTAAATTTTCCTAAGTTTCTACCCCTGGTGATTTTAATATTTCCTAAAGTCTTCAGTGCTTGATTTTTCCCCGAAAGCCTAAGTCTTAGCACTTTAATTTTTCCTATTTTCGGCTTTAATATTTTCTTGGGCCCATCTCTGACACCATCTTCATCTAACGGTTGTTGCTAAAGCACAAGGGTTGTGTCAGAAGCTTGAGATCTTACGCTGATCATTGATCTTTCCTGATGATGTAGCCTTTCCTTCAAGTGGGTCCACTGCCAGGTGTGTTGACTTGGCGGTATCTCATTGGTCGACAGAAGTGTGAGGTGGAGTGTCATGAGTGGGATTGGTCCTCTTAGTGTTCAGGCAGATTAAAGTCCAATTTAATCTTGTGGCTGTCGTTATACTGTTGATATTACATGCTCAATTTTTAATGTAGCGGTATAGCGACAGCCATTGATTCTCCTCAAACCTGTAGGTGGGTCCGTTGACACGTATGCATAGTTGGTGAGCTATGATTTGTCCATGTATTAACACCGTGGCATGCTGTCAGTGGGACTTGGTTTCTGGATGTGTTAGAGGGTCCTGATCTTGTCAGTAAATCGGTGGATGGCATATGATCTTATGGGTTTTGTCAGAAGCTTAAGATCTTGCGATGACCGTTGATTTCTTCTAGTGTCAGAGGGTTGTCAGAGTAGGGAGGAGATTCTTGATCTAATGGTGGGCATGTAATCTGATAGAATCTCAAATGGGTATGCGAACTTTAGACGACTGTTGATCTTATAGGTGAAGGCTTAGTGGTTCCGATAAATGTTTTGGCGGTTTGACAAATTTCAAAGGTTTCATTGGTTCATGTAGTGTTTTGGTGATATGCTAAAAGGTCTAGCGATCTGGAAAACAAGGGTTCACATTGTCACTAATTAATCTGGCAGAGAAGAAAGGTGTTATGTGAATTGGTGCAAATTCTTATGTCGCTAGTTTGTCGATTGTGAAGTGAGGTTAAGTGTTTTCCTTTGTTCGCCGATTTGCTGAGGTTAAGCTTGAGTTGGGGTTTTCATTTCATGAATGAGATTTCTTAGTTGCGTGGTCACCGAATGTAAACCAGGATTCCTATAAAACATAAATCATAAGGCCACAAAATCTCAGGATCAAACCGTCATGATATAAGGGTGATTCAAGTTTAAATGTTGATCGCTGATTTTCTATTAAAGCCATAAAATGACCATTGAAGTTCAAATTCAAATTTGCAGAGGGTTTCAAGTGATAGAAGGTACCAAAATTTATGGTTTTAATGGCTGGTTTCGATTGATTTGGTGGCACTGGTTGTTGTAGACTGGTCCGAGGGTCCTTGTGGTAGGTGGCATGATGTTTTTGTATGAGGAGAAGTATGGTTTTGTGTTCGAGGTATGTTTGCAGGTGGCCGGTTTGACTGATTTTCATGGCAATTCCTCGTTGTTTTGTACTGTTCTCATGGATTTTGATGATTGCAAATCCGTTTGAGATTCATTTCCTCTGGGTTTCTTTTGTTTCTTCCCCTGCAATAAATTTTGATGTATTTTTTGGTTGGTTGAGTTATTGAAGCCCTAACCCTAGTCACCCGAAGCTTGATGCATCCTTTTTTAGGATTCCAAGGTGACTAGGGGTATAAGAAGTAAAATGTTTTATTTTGAAAGGGTTCTGATCTTGATTAGTTCCAGGGAGTTGTAGCAGGCGGTATCATATTGTATTAGATTGAATAGAATTTCTTTGTAGTCTTTTGTAGGTTATTGAAGTGGTTTTCTCTCTTCTCTGCTTTGAACATGTACATGATTCATTATACTTAATACAATTATTTCAAGCTTTCAAGTCTCTCCTTGGTGTCAATCTTGTGAATTCTAGATTTTATGATCTATTGCATAGGGTTACCTTTGTATATGTTCTAGTCTTCAGTTCTTGATCTAGGATCAAGTGAAATATACTTTGGATAGGACATAGATTCACTTTGATTTGTCTACAGAAGGATATTATAAGTAGTAGATGGGCTGAAATACTTATGTTTATGGCTATGAGTCTTTGACAATAGTTGGTTCATGTTTCAATGTTTGTATTTGAGATTTTCCCAATGGATAATGGAATTGATCAAAGATTAGTATATTTAGTTGATTTCAATGCCTAATTGGCCTTTTCTTAATTCTTTCCATCTCTAGATATCAGCACCTTTTAAGTTTTAATTGTTTCAGTTGATAGTAGTAATACCCTATAGTAATGGAGAGTCAATGAATGTGAGGTTAGCATTTAGCACTTTCTTACTATTCAATCTATTATTTAGACCCAGTCTTTGGTGTGTGAAGTATAGTTTTCATTGGGTTAGGTGCACTCGCCTTTGTTTTACAGAGCCAGAAGTGAAGAGGGAAGTCTTGTCCCTATAGTTGGCCCAGTTACCCTAAGATCCTTCTACATTTTGGAACTTACCAATCCTAAAATCTATCTGAGGGTATATTGGTAGCCTAAGAGCATAAGCGTCATTTTGAACACCAACAGCCCCCTTGAAGATCCATCCTTCTCCATTCATTCAAGCCTCCTCATATGCAAAGATCAAGTCAAGATTGGTGTTGAACATCTAATGCCATTGATTAGAGACATCCTACATTCCTACTTGTGGATTTGAGGATTCAAATCCTCTACAAGGACTTCAACATAAGCGAGGTGATTTGTTTCACTTACTTTGTTATGCACACTATATTTCGATTCAATTTCAAGGTTAATTCCTAAATTGGTGTTTGACCAAGGCAAACCCCCCCATACAAAAAAAAACCCCATTTTCTTGTAGGTACAGGTGTGGAATTTAAGATCTAAGAGAGAATTTGGATACCATTTTCGGAAAACTTTTGAGATTTGCGAACAAAATCAAAATCAGACTTCAAATAAAGAATGTAGTATTTGACCTTTTATGAGGGTCAAACCCGACCTAAGCTCATCTTGGAGAAATATTTCTAGGTTTTCTCTATCTCAACATTTCCAATTCGGAACAGGTTGCAAAATTGCCTAAAAGTATACGCAGACATCAGAATTTGACATTTTCCAGATCTGCCTTAACTTGACGTTAGTAATTGTATTTCTATTATTTCATATTTCAAGCATAATATTCTTTTTAGGGAAATATTGGATTTACTCTCTTTCTCTTCCATATTCTTCATAAATTGATTCGATTGTGTATTAACCTCTTGGTTGATCAAATTGGATCTCTTCTTTGGGAATTTGGGTTTGAGAATAGATCTCATATTTCCCCCTTTACATTTGAATAGAGTTGAATCCATTTTACCTCTATTCATTTTGGTGAATCCGACTAGCTTACTCTCTTTATTTTTGGTGTTATATTCCTCTTTGTCTTATTATGTGTTCACCTTCACTATTCATTTTGGTGAACCCGACATACTTACTCTCTTTTCTTTTGTGGAATTGGATGCCTTATTATGCTTTCCTTTTATCTTGTTAGATTTTTCCTTTGTGTTAGAGCTTGTATGCTAATTAGATTTCATATTCATCTTTTATATGTTCTTACTTTAGCTCATTTGCATTACATTGGTTTATGAGATTTACTACCACTAGTCCTACTTATAACATTCTAGTTAGACGAAGTCGTAGACTCATGGGTTCCTTTGATCCTAAATCTTCTTCTCCTTTCCTTAGGATCCTGGATTATAACTTGATTCTTCATGATTCTAATCCTACTATGGAGTAACATTCTTCTCACTCATCTCATGATGAGGATGACACTTTAAGAGTTCCTCCCGAGCAAGTCCAAAAACTTTCCACTAAACTTGATAAAATGGGTAATTGGCTTCTTCAAGAGAACCATAATCAATATTCCATTCAAGCTATATAGAGGCTCTTAAGAAATTTCTCCATGATATTGATCAAGGTGTTAACCTCTTGCATGGTATTACTCACCTTGTTCATTGAAATGTTAAACTCACAATTTAGAGTTGATTCCTCCTATCACTAGTATTGAACCTCCTTCTAATCCTTTACCTAATATTCCTACCTATACTCCTCTTTTGGTGATGGTGGTAGTTCCCTCTATTCCTATGATTGTTCCTCTTGTGTCCCTTCCTACATCACAACCTTCATATCATAATGTTCCTTTCACTTATTCTAATCCGCTTCCAACTGTAGTTCCTAGTGTTCCTCCAGTTGTGTCTTCTATACCTGTAGCTTCTTACACTTTACCTAGTGTGTCTAATGTTGCTACTCATCCTATTTCTTCTAATGATTCAACTATCATCAGTTTGGCTCAAACTGTATCATCCTTACAACAGCAACTTGCTTCCTTAACTCAAAATAAGTTTAGTATTCCTACATGTGACATGGGAAGTCCCTTGTCCCAAGACATCATTCGTACTCCTATTCCTCAGCAAGGTGAGATGCCTCATCTTGAGAATTATAATGGAAAAGGAGATCTTGTTCATCATGTTAAAACCTTCCAAATCCTTTGTAGTGATTATGCTCATGACCATAGGATTTTAGCCAAACAATTTGCTAGAACCTTCCATGACAAGGCCTTACAATGGTATTGTTCCTTGCCTCCTTATTCTATTGATTCCTTTCCACAACTTGCTAATGCCTTTATTCAACAATTTCAAAACAACATTGGCCCACAAGTGTCTTTGACTGATTTGATGCATTGTAAACAAAGTGCTAAAGAAAAATTGACTGAATTTATTGGTAGATTTAAGCATTTGCATGCTCAGATTTCCTATCATGTTCCTAATATTGATATTCAACGTATAATTATTTCAAATTTGCAAAAGGATATTAGAGATAAGATTTTTCTTATTGAATTTACCTCTTTTCAACAACTTTGTGCAGCACTTCATCATTATGAATTACAAGTGAGTCAATTTGAGAGCAACACTCCAATGGCTCCTGTTCTAGTTGATAAGAGTGATGCTGCTCTTAATCCAAACAAATTTAAAAAATTCAACAACTATGTCAAGATAAAAAAACAAGCGAATGCACTTGCTGATCAAGTTGTTGTTGCATCTCATAATGCCACTTCTGCATCCACTGCTTTTCGATTAAATTGTACGTTTACTCCTCTTTCTAAATCTTTACGTGCTATTATGAATAGGTTGTTGACTATTAATATGATTACTTTACCTCCTATTTGACCTCTTTTACCTACTACGATTGCATCTAAATCTTTTGATCAAAATGCTTTTTGTTAATATCATCGTCAAAATGGTTATGATACTGAGAAATGTTATTCTTTAAAACATAAGGTTCAAGATCTAATTGATTCTAAGGCTTTATATGTTGATAATTTGGATAGTAGTGTAATGCCCAAAATAATCGGACAAAAATACAACAATTTTTTTTTTAAAAAACACAACAATATCATACACCTAGGTCGACAAGGTTACACAAAAGCCCTTTGACGCGAAGCTTTGGAGTCGTAAGCTCGCTTGGGCGAGACACCCAATGACACATAAGGGGATCATGAGGCAAGCACTGGTGTGCCTCCATCCCCTACATGGCGGAAGTCATTAGGTGACGAGGAAGATTATAGAAGTTTTTTTCTAAAGGGAAAACTTTTCCCTAGGTTAACAAGTTTATTCTAGGATAACACGGTCCAACCCTAAAAATTTTGAGAAGTAAAATAGATATTAGTATTAAAACAATTAAGTTGAATTCTAGAAATAAAAAACCTCGAAAAGCATTGATAATCTAAATCCCTTTAATAAATTAATAGCATTTTTCAGGTTATAAAATTTAGAAAATTCTTTATTAAATTTTATATCTAAAAATTCGCAACAAGGTAGGTTTAGCCCCATAAACAACTATAATAACTTTTAAAATCAATATCATTCATTTAACAATATAACGGTGCCTAAAACATTTTGGTTATACATTAAAATATAAATCAAAATAAACAATTAATATTTTAAACTTTACTTAACAATTATATCTAGGCACAAGATGTTTTAATTTTTTTTCAATAGAATAATTACATAATTTAATATAAATTTATTTAAATAAAACCCACTAGAAATCCAATATATAATTATACTAAACTAATTAAGTCAAATGACATGGTTATCAAAATCTTAATCTCCTAATCTAACTAATGTAATATGACGTCATAGATGCTAATAAATAATTTATTTTTTTCTAAGAAACTAATATATCACTCACCATGAAATATATAACTAGATAAAATTTAAAGGACGAAAGAAAGGAAATGATTTAAATACAACTTTATTACAATCTAAGTTTAGATTAGATAAATCCAAGTTTTCCATTTCAAAAGGGCGACCATTTAAAGTAAAGGTTTAAGAAACATTTCCATACCATGATGTATATTTAATTATTAAAAGTGACTCCCAAACCCTAATTCAAAATTAGGGTTGGGGGTCACTTTAAAGTATAACCAAACCCTAATCTTTCTTATTATTTCCTATCTCTTCTTCATGTGCATGTAGGTCTATGGGAGGATGAAGAATGAAGCTTATAATGTGTATCTCTCAAATGTGAGAGGGCATAGCACAATAAGAGATCTCTTATGCCATAAGAGAATTCTCTAATTCATTTCAAATAGACACCCATCTGTAGTGCTCTAACAGTGGGTGAAATATGTGATAGTGCTAGCATCTGCACTGTATGTAAACTATCATATCAAATATCAATGTTATTGAGTTTTGTTTAAATAGAATGGCATACCTGTATTTTTATTTTCATTATTTTTATGCTGTCACTACAATTTGTAACTGGTAATAAGAACAGATCCGTATGAACTAGCGTAACCTTGCGATTTTGTAATTTTATTTGGGTCTGAAAGAAAACCCCTGTGAAATTGCATGTATTATTTGTAGGTGTTTTTGGATGGGTTTCAAAACCCTAAGACCACGTTTGCAGTCATGATAGAGGGCACGGTCGCTGTCGTGGCTCTAAGCCGCGACAGTGCCCTGCACTGCCATGACTTAGTGTCATAGCACCGTGGCTCTAAGCCACGCCAGTGCTCTGCATTGCCATGACTTAGAGTCATGACAGTACTGCCGCGTGGGGGAATGGAGGGAGGGGCTTTGGCCTGAATTCCTTTGCCAGTTAATCTTTTAAAAAAAAAATAAAAAAAAATTTATTATGATATTTAAATAATATAATGTTATATATTATATGCTATACAATATATATTGTATAGTATATAATATATAATTTTATATTTTTTTTTATTACTGTTTCAAATAAAATATATGATTAGTATAATATAAAATGTAATGTTATGTATTATATACTATGCAATATTTATTATTTTATTGTATAGTATATAATATCTAATATTATATTATTTATTAATATATAATCAGTTTCTTTTTTGATGCGGATCTATAGTTGTTAACACAAAAAAAGAACAGAAGGCTAATGTCTCTGTTAATCAAGCAATTTATTGATAAAAATGTGTATGACTGTATAGTATCATACTATATCTACTTATATTTTTATACAGTTGACTTTACGGTCTAACTTAAATAGTTTCCACATGAGCATCAGAATTAGGAAAGGGACAGATTGAGTTTTGAAACAATCTATTGTAAGAATAATATAGATCAGTTTTGTTCACTTTTGCATTTTATTTTCTTACTATGTTAAAGTTTCAGTTTGACATGTTTCAATCATATTCTCAAATGAAATTCAAATCTCTAGCCTTAATATTGATTATGTTTACTGTATTCAACTTAGGCATATAGACTTGCAGGTTTCTTTAAAATCAATTTTAATAGAAGTTAATGAACTCACTATATAAACATAAATTCCAATCTACATAAGCATACTATTCTGTTATAGGAAATTTCATACTGAATCTGATTCATAGGAATAACATTAGGAATCTTTTAACAATATTATATCACTAAATAGAGATATAAGAAATTTAGCTTTTCATACATGGAAGTCTAATAAATAACATAGAGCTAATTCTATCCTTTTTGTACATAACATCTTTCATCATGCATGCATGCTAGAAACTAACTTTAATAAGTAATTTACCATTACAGAAATTTTTAACTTCCTAAGAACAATAGATTTAAACTAACATTCCAGTCCATGTCTAACCAAATAACATTTATGTAGAGAACTGAGTTTAAATTTCTGTCAATAGTTACAGATTTAGGACTATTTAAAGGGAGCAATTAAATTGGCTCAATATAGGGAACTACTTGTTGGTGTTCAAAATGGATGCTTATGCTCTTAGGTTGCCAATATACCCTCAGGTTGATTTTAGGATTGGTTAGTTCCAAAATGTATAAGGATCTTAGGGTAACTAGACCAACTATAGGGACAAGACTACCCTCTTCACTTCTGGCTCTGCAAAACCAGGGCGGGTGCACCTAACCTAGTGAAAACTATACTTCACACACCAAAGACTAGGTCTAAAGAACAGATTGATAGTAAGAAAGTACTAAATGCTTAGTATACGGTGCATCATTCATTGACTCTCCATTACTATACAGTGACAAAACCACACAACCAAAGATGTAAAGCTTAGAAAGGTTATTGATTTTAAGATTTGGAATGTAATAACTTCAATCAATGTATGTTAACAAGAGAAATACTCATTTAGGCCAGTGCCTCATCCATTGGGCAAGATTTATTAGACATAAAGACACACAAATTTGAAACTATCTGAGAATTCATAGCCATAAATACATTTATCTTAATCTTTACTACTTACAAAACATCCTTACATAGACAAGGGCAAACTCATATCTCATTTAGAGCATTATTTAATCCAATCCTAGATCAGAACTCAAGAATGAAGATACATACATAAAAACACTATGTAATGAGCTAGAAAACTCAAAGCTTACTTGACTTGACACAAAGGAGAGATAAGAATCAGATATTTATATTAAGTATGATGAATTCCTTCTATGTATACAATGAATCACAAAACACCCTGCTTGCAAACTACAACTTAGACCTGCAACTTTCTTCTTTCATCAACAAACACTGAATCAAAAACTATTACAAACCCTTGACTGAGAATAGGGCTCACCAAGAACAAGTTTTTTTTTGAACACCTAACTCCCAATGCCTTTGAATGATCATGAAAAATCCTTTTATCTCAAGGATTGCAACAAGCACTGATGACCATTCAAAGCAACAATTTCAAAACTACCTAACTCAACAAAAAGAATGAAATCCAGACAAGACAGACTCCAAGTGCAAGGCTAGTAAGATAAAAAATAATCATCAAATTTTGCAACAGATCTAACCCTGTACCAGCCCAAGCACACAAAAATTCATGCTGGAACAACCACCAAGACCTTCCTGTAAGGAAACTCAGGTGCGGAAACAGCTTCCTACACTAATCTCTATAGGAGAGTATTGTGCAAATTCTTATAAATCCTTACAATTTTAGATTCATTAACTACTTTAACAAAGATATTGCAACCACATATCATACATACAAAAAAATAGAGAATGACACAATGATATACCCTGGGGAAAACCTTTTGGTGAAAAACCCCAACACTCCAAAACCTACACAATGTATTATCTTCAACACAAAGATTACAATACACTTGTAATGCAAGTTCTTTCAAGAGATGAGAGACAAAGCCAACAAGACTTCAGTTTCTGTTATATCTCTAACATAGGAGCAACATCATATATATAGACTCCTCTGGACCCAAAAATAGGCACAACCACCAAGACCCATGCACAAAGCCACATGTACACAATTGTTACATGCAATCCCAAGAATAGGCATCCATCCCTAGAATAGACTATGACAGCTTGTCATAGAATCCGCCAAAAATAACGGTCACAAGAGAAGTGTAAGAGAATCTATCATACCAACCTATTTTTGGCATATTCTCTTACACACACCAACCACTTCTTCTTGGGTGCCCAAATAGGCCCAAGTCATAAAATGCTCTTACACCTGTCATAGCACATTCCTTAAATAGTTCTTACGCATCATAGGAATCCGTCATGACTGTTCCAGTCATGATCTCCTTACGCACAAGATGCTGACATATCAAGTGGAGTGACACATCAACATGCCAACTAGACATGTACACTCACACTTAATTACATTATTTGCAAAAAAATACATTTACAAAACAAATAATAAGAATAGGAATTATCCAAGGTTGAGACACCTTATTCCTAACATTCTCCCACTTGTCGAACACCTTGTAAGAGCAACAAGAACATAATAGGAACTTTAACCGCTATAGGCCAAAAGGCCCATAGACTCCGAACACCATCTAAACTTCTCAGTGCCCACTGGTTTCATTAATGCATCTGCAACATTCTTCACAGTATCTACCTTCTCCAAATTTACCTTTCCATCTTCCACCATATCTCTCACAAAGTGAAACTGCACATCAATGTGCTTCGTTCTGGCATGGAAAGTTGGATTCTTTGCAAGGCAAATAGCACTCTGACTGTCACACCAAATAGTAATTTGTTCTGCATCAACACCAACATCAGAACACAATCTTCTAAGCCAAATGGCTTCTTTACAAGCATGAGTAGCAGCCATGTACTTAGCTTCTGTAGTGGACAAAGCAACCACAGGTTGTCGCTTACTCATCCAATTGATGGTACCACCAAACATAGTGAACACATAAGCACTGGTGGATCTCCTGCTGTCAATATCACCTACCCAATTTGAATCCACAAACCCAGGAATACAAACTGAATGTGGAGATCCAGAAGAGTTACCATGATAACATATGGAGTAATCTAATGTACCCCTCAAATATCTGAATACTCGCTTAACTTCATCCTAATGTACCCATCCAGGATTAGCCATAAACCAACTCAGGACTCCCACTACTTGGGCAATGTTTGGTCTAGTACAGACCATAGCATACATAAGACTACCAACTACACTAGCATAAGGTACTCTACTCATGTCCTCCACCTCACTAGGAGATTTTGGACAATCATCTACAGATAACTTTGTTCCCACAGAAATAGGAACACATAGTGGTCTACAATCTGCCATGTTGAACCTCTCCAACACAGACTTCACATACTTACTCTGACTCAACCAAAGTTTTCTGTTAGACCTGTCTCTACTGATTTCCATACCCAAGATGTTCCTAGCTGCCCCAAGATCTTTCATCTCAAACTGTGCTGACAACTGAGATTTAAAATCAGAAATCATAGCCTTACCCTTCCCAAACAACAACATATCATCAACATATAATGCAACAATAAGAAGGTGATCATTTTCAACTCTGAAATAAACACAATGATCTGATTTTGATCTTACAAATCCAATTGACAACACAAAGGCATCAAACTTAAGGTACCACATCCTAGGAGATTGCTTCAAACAATATAGAGATTTCTTTAATCTGCAAACTAAGGATTCTTTACCTTTAACAATGTAGTGCTCAGGCTATGACATATAAATCTCTTCCTCCAAATCACCATGAAGGAAAGTTGTCTTCACATCCATCTGTTCTATCTCTAAATCATATGATGCAGCAAGGGATAACAGAAATCTAATGGATGTCAACTTTGCAACAAGAGAGAATATTTCACCATAATCTATTCCCTCTACCTGTGAATACCCCTTTGCAACCAATCTAGCTTTGTACCTTTCAACACTGCCATCTGCACAGAATTTCTTCTTGAACACCCATTTACAGCCAACAGATTTTCTCCCTTTAGGCAAAGGTACAAGGTCCCAAGTTTTGTTTTTCTCCAATGAAGCCATCTCATCATCCATAGCTTCAATCCAGGAACCTGCATCTTCCATGCCCAAAGCCTCTTTCACAGATCTAGGCTCACCAGTGTTAGTAATCAAAGCAAAGGCACAACTGGAATCTAACATAGAATAACCAAACCTTTCTGGTTGCTTTCTTTCTCTCCTAGATCTCCTCAAAGGCTGAGGTTGAGGTTGTTCTTCCTCTTCTTCTAAACTATCAGAGCTGCTAGAGCTCTCCTCATCATTAGACCCAACATGGTCTCTCTGTTCAGTCTTCTCAGGGGTAGGAGGCAACTGAACAACATCTTTTTCCTTTTCTTTTTCATCTAGTTGTAGCACAATAGGAGAAGATGTTAGCTCTCTAAAAATAACATTTCTACTATACAACACCTTACTAGTCACAAGATCCCAAAGCTTGTATCCTTTCACACCAGCACTGTATCCGATGAAAATACATTTAACACCTTTTTTTTCCAACTTAGATCTTTTCTCCTTTGGAACATGTGCATAAGCTTCACAACCAAAAACATGAAGATGTCTAATTGAAGGCTTCTTACCAGACCACACCTCCATGGGTGTCTTACCAACAAGGGCTGATGTAGGAGATCTGTTAACCAAATAGCAAGTAGTGGCCATAGCTTCAGCCCAAAACCTTTGTTCTAAACCAGCTCCACTAAGCATACTCCTAGCCTTCTCCATCAGTGTCCTGTTCATTCTCTCTGCAACTTGATTTTGCTGTGGGTTATAAGGAGTTGTCTTATGCCTCTCGATACCTTGTTCTTTACAAAATTGTTCAAACTCTGTTGAGCAAAACTCACCACCATTGTCAGTTCTCACACACTTAATCTTCTTACTAGTCTGATTCTCTACAAGAGCTTTAAATTCCTTGAACTGACTAAAGACTTGTGTCTTACTTTTAAGGAAATAAATCCATGTCCTTCTACTATAATCATTTATGAAAGATACAAAAAATAAAGACTTGGAGATTGAAGGAACTTTTACAGGACCAAATACATCAGAATGAATAAGATCCAAAACATCAAAAGATTTGTGAGAACTAGAGTAAAACTAAACATGATTTTGTTTACCATAGACACAGTGTTCGCAGAAGTCAAACTTGAGATTGCAATCATTTAACCCCTCAATGAGATTTTTATTTTTCAGGGTTCTGAGACCCTTTTCACCAATGTGGCCAAATCTCATATGCCACAACATTGTCTTTTCTGCAGGAAGCTTACCTTCCAAAGTGTTTGCACTACCATCGGAACCAATAGCCACAGACTTCTTCACTACTTGTTTAGATGGTGAGGATGAAGAAATATTACATAGAGGAATACATGCATCTAGCTGAAATAAGGTACCTCTCCTAGTACCCCTTGCAAGCACTATCGATCCTCTTATCATCTTGCATCCTTCTTTCAAAAAAACAACTTGCACACCTACATCATTCAGCATACTTACAGATAATAGGTTTTGTGCCAAACCTGGAATGTGCATAACTCTATTGATTCCCTTTACTCATCCATCAAGAAATTTGATAGTGACCCTTCCGCATCCAACTATCTTTAGGTGAGAATCATCACCCAAGTACACCTTTCCACCATTGAACTCTTCATATTTTGAGAACCAGTTTTGATGAGAGGTCATGTGAAAAGATGCACCCGAGTCAACCAACCACACATCATCAGATGCATGGGCTGCCAAAGCTATGATGAATGCATCGCCATCTTCTTGAGATCTTTTTGAAGCTGAATCTGAACCTTTCTTCTTCTTCTTCAGCTCTTTGCAGTCTTTACGGAAATGCCCAGATTTATCATAGTTCCAACATTTTGCCTTGGACTTATTTGAATTCTTTGACTTCCCATAGGATTTGGATCTACCCTTATTGTCAGACTTATTGTCATTTTTCTTCCCTCTTTCAGTGGATCTCCCACGAACAGCAAGGGCTTCTTTTTCCTAAATGGAAGCCTTTCTCCGCATCTCCTCTGATAGCAGCGAAGACACCACATCATCCATTTTGAAGGTGACTAAAGTGCTTTCGAGAGCCATCACAAGATGGTCCCATGAATCCGGTAAAGAACACAAAAGTGTGTAGCAACGATCCTCCTCCTCTAACTTGACACCAGCTGATGTCAATTGTGCAGCTAGCAGATTAAATGCATTTAAATGATCCGTTAACGATCCACCTTCCTCCATTCATAGAGAGTACAAATTCTTCCTCAGGAACAACTTGTTCACCAGAGATTTGGCCTGATACACGGCCGCAAGTCTTTCCCACAAACTATTTGTGGTTTTCTCATCTAGAACATTCAGAAGGACTGCATCAGTTAAACAGAGTCTTATGAGACCCTTAGCTTTACGGTCTTTGATATCCCAATCTACTTGAGCTATAGTTGTTGGTCTTGTAGCACTTGAAGTCGCTTCCCATAGGTCACGATCTTCCAACATGTCTTCCATCTTGAGTTTCCACAACTCAAAATTAGTGCCATTAAATTTCTCCACCTCCATTTTTCCATATGATGAACTTGCCATCTCAATCTGCAAATAAGATTTAGAATGCTCTGCAAAAAACTCCCACTCAAACTTGAGATCAGCTCAAAAAAACCCTACCCAACAACTAGGATCAAAAGTTGATCAAGCTCTGATACCACTTGTAAGGAAACTCAGGTGCAGAAACAGCTTCCTACGCTAATCTCTATAGGAGAGTATTGTGCAAATTCTTATAAATCCTTACAATTTCAGATTCATTAACTACTTTAACAAAGATATTGCAACCACATATCATACATACAGAAAAATAGAGAATGACACAATGATATACCCTGGGGAAAACCTTTCGGTAAAAAACCCCAGCACTCCAAAACCTGCACAATGTATTATCTTCAATACAAAGATTACAATACACTTGCAATGCAAGTTCTTTCAGGAGATGAGAGATAAAGCCAACAAGACTTCAATTTCTGTTATATCTCTCCCATAGGAGCAGCATCATATATATAGACTCCTCTGGACCCAAAAATAGGCACAACCACCAAGACCCATGCACAAAGCCACATGTACACAGTTGTTACATGCAATCCCAAGAATAGATGTCCATCCCTAGAATAGACTATGACAGCTTGTCATAGAATCTGCCAAAAATGATGGTCACAAGAGAAGTGTAGGAGAATCTATCATACCAACCTATTTTTGGCATATTCTCTTACACACACCAACCACTTCTTCTTGGGTGCCCAAATAGGCCCAAGTCATAAGATGCTCTTACACCTATCATAGCACATTCCTTAAATAGTTCTTACGCATCATAGGAATCCATCATGACCATTTCAGTCATGATCTCCTTACGCACAAGATGCCGACATATCAAGTGGAGTGACACATCAACATGCCAACTAGACATGTACACTTACACTTAATTACATTATTTGCAAAAAATACATTTACAAAACAAATAATAAGAATAGGAATTATCCAAGGTTGAGACACCTTATTCCTAACACTTCCTCATAAAATCTCACCCACAATCAAGCTGGAACGATAAAAAATGGTCTTGTAATATGGCTTCATTCGGCGCACTATCTCCAAACCCTACAAAAACAAATTTGAATTTGAAAAACAATGGATACAAGCTCTAGTTTAAAATGTGACCATAGATCCCTTTATTTCCTGGCAGATCGGGCAGCTTACGTTAATCTTTACAACAGTCAGGAAACCCTGCAAAATCCATGTCCACACCAGCAGTCAACACCAATGAAAAATGCACACGTCAGCTCCCTCTAACAAACAGGACCCACCCTCATCAGTGCCTGAGAAAAATTAAAATCAATGGTTGGTGCAAGATCTCATGGCTCTGACAAAACCCATGAGAAATTACGCCAATCGTAGATCCTCTGCAGATGTCAGGGCCCTCAAAACATGTCGGCAACTAGGTCCTACTAACACATCACTGAATCATCAATGCCTCGACCAATCAAGAAAAAGCAAGTCAGCACCATGTGGCACATCGGACCCACCGTCATTATCCTGAACACTTGGGAGATCAAATGGTAGTCACATGATCACATGGGCTCAAAAGATTCCATGCGATTATACGACCACCGTTGATTTTGAATCCTCACACTGAGATACTAGGCTTGCCTGACAGAACATCCAACTCATGGTCACGTAGACCAATTAAAGAATGCCAACTATGCTTATGTGGACCCATTTTAGATTTAGATGGTTTCAGAGTCGGGCCCAGGAAAGAATTAGCCAAAAACATTAGGAAATATTAAGGCATAGGACTTAGGAAATGATAAAGCTGGCGGACCTAGGAAAAATTAACTGGGGAGACTTAGGCAAAGTGGGAAATAGTAAAGGGGCCTGAAAATAAACCTTAGTCGCAAGATCTCATAGCATGAAAAAGGCTCACGCAATCATGTGACAAGGTGGTCAATAATTAGCACATGCACTAGTTAGGACTTTAGTGGCCTGAAAAAGTAACACAAAATTAGAACAGGGCCAGGGCACACTAGGGTTTTTCAAACAAACGGCTAGATGTTTCAAAATTTTCACCTAGGGTTTAAACCAGAGACAAGGAAAAAGGATGCAGAGGCTAGGAAAGAGGGTATGCAACCATGGAAATTTTTACTAGTGCTAACAGTGGCTCATACTCGAGGACGTGTATCTCCTGCAGATACAACAAGAAGCCTAAATCTCCTGGAAGAGCAGACCAAACCAAAATTTTGACCCAAAAAGAAAAAATAGATGAATGTACAAGGGAAAACCTAAACTACTGCTCATGGAAAAGATACTTCAGGAGAAGTAAAACTTTAGGAATTGTCCATGAACAGGCAATTCCAAAGTACCACCAGTTAAATCCTTCAGGACATAAGAATCTATCCCCCATTTGCTTTCAATAAGATAAGGGCCCAACCAAATTGGATCAAACTTTCCATGCTTCCCCTTATCTTCCAATCTTGCATTCCACATCAGGACAAGGTCATCAACTTCAAAAATTCTATGAGTGGCCCTTCTATCAAACAAATTCTTACATTGTCTCTGCAATGTATCATTTCTTTCATGTGCATCTCTCCTTACCTCTTCCAACTGGATCAGCTCATCCATTCTTATTCTCATCTCATCATTCAAATCTTCATCATATGCCTAGATGAACTTATACATATGCAATAGATTATTTTGAGGAAATCTAGCACTTATTACATATACCAAATCAAATGGAGCACAACCTCTGGCCTTCTTAATAGTTACCCTGCTAGCCCATAGTGCCCACCATAACTTTGAATCCCAAGCTTTCTTATTCTTGTCCAACACTCTCTTGAGAATCTTAATTAGGATTTTGTTATTGGACTCAGCCTGGCCATTTCCTTGTGGATGATATGGGGAAGAAAATGAAATGTGTATCCCATATTGCTGACAAAAATCACTAAATTCCTATGATCTAAAACACATTGCATTATCAACCACAATTACCTCTGGGCAACCAAACCTGGTAAGGATATTCTGCATCATAAAATCTGCTACCACTTTGCTAGTAGACTTTCTAGTGGGGATAGCTTCAACCCACTTGGTAAGATAGTCTGTTGCCACCAGTATGTAAGAATGTCCACCACTAGATTTGTTTGGAATTTCTCCAATAAAGTCAATAGCCAACTTTTGGAAAGGAGCCTGAACTGCAATAGGTCGGAGTGGAAAATTTCCATTAAATTTCAACTTTCCAGCAAATCTCTGACATGCATCACATTTTCTTACAAACTGATGTGTATCTTTGAAAATTGTAGGCCACCAAAATCCAGACCTAAGGATCTTGTGAGCTATGGTCTTTGCCATATAGTGTCCTCCACACACACCCTGGTGCATTTCCTTTAACAAGGCTTTAGATCTCTCATGGTCTATGTACTTTAGCAATACTCCTTCATTGCTTCTCCACCACAACTTACCATGTATAATGGCATACCTTGCAGATTGCAACTTGACAGTTCTCCTTCTATTTTCATCCATCTCAGGGGGAAGGACCAATTTTTGCAAGTAACCAATAACATCTTTATGCCAGTCAAAATAATCCATATCACAAATATATGGTCTTTGTTCATCTTCTAAGACATTCACATGATTTGCAATTAAATTTCTTTGTGCCATTAATTTTGCAAGACCTAAGCCTCTTACCAAATTTGTAATCTAGATATCAATATTAAATTCTTCGATCCTATTGATCCATCTACATCTTTTCCCTAAAATTTCTTGTTGCACCAATATATCCTTAACTGCAACACTAGGAACATAAGCAACCGCCTTAGCTCCTACAAGATAACATCTAAAAGCCTTGATTGCTTTAACTAAGGCATAAGCCTATTTCTTAGTAATATCATATTTCAATTCTACTACTTGTAGGGATTTACTAAAAAATGATATGGTTTGTTCATATCCATCTGAATTCTTTTGCAATAAAATTGCTGCAACTGTATGACAAGAAGCAAAAGAAAAAATCTGCATGGGCTTACCATAATCAGGTATCCTCAAAACATGAGCATCCTTGATGGCCTTTTTGATACTTCTGAAAGATTCATTTGCTTCTTCATTCCATTCATTCTTTTCTTCTTTTTTCAACATTCTAGAGATAGGGATACTGATTTCTGCAAAATTTGTAACAAATCTCCTTAGAAAGTTTACCTGCCCAAAGAAGGATTGTATTCCTTTAACATTTCTAGGTGGTGAAAGCTTATCTATAGCCATAACCCTTTCAGGGTCAATCCTCACAACATCCTTGGACACAATATGTCCTAAGAGCTTGCCTTCCACAACACCAAAGGAACACTTCTTTGGATTCAAAGAAATCCCATACTCCAAAGCCCTGATAAAAATCTTCTCAAGATGTTCACAATGCTGACTTTCCTTATCTGAATATGCTGTGAGATCATCCTAATATACCACTAGAAATTTTTTTATGAAGTCTGCAAAGGCCACATCCATATCTCTCTGAAAAGTATCTCCTACATTTGTCAGATCAAAAGGCATTCTAACATAAACATATGTTCCCCAAGGGGTAGTGAATGTAGTCTTAAACTATTTTGACTCCTTGACCATGACCTGATTATATCCAGAGAAACCATCCATCATAGACATCAACTCTGATCCAGTAACCCTCTGCAGCATATTCTCCATATTAGGCAAACCATAATTGTCCTTCAAAGAATTGACATTCAAGTTCCTAAAATCAACACATAACCTAATGTCACCATTCTTCTTTCTGACTGGAACCAAGTTTGACACCCAAGTAGAATGTTTGACAGGCTTGATGATGCCAGCATCGATCATCCTTTTGAGTTCATCTTTCATTTTTGGTGCCAAGGTAGGATTCACAGGCCTTAACTTTTGCCTAAAAGGTTTGGTTCCTTCTTTCAATGGTATCTCATGCTGGAATAGGTCTTCTCTATAGGCTTTCAAATCATCATAAGACCATGCAAAGAAATGTCTAAATTTTTTGAGAAGATCAATTAGATTATTCCTACTTCTTTGGGACAAACGTTTACCTATATAAACATTTTTGGGTACTTGACTTGTTCCTAAATTTATTTCCTCCAAATCATTGACCTTATCAACAAATTTAGAAAGACAAGTCCTTTATTTGTCATCAAATGTCCTCTCAAGAGAAACCAATCCCCTTGGGATCCTATTTGATTTTAATTGCAAAACTTCCTTCCCAAGAACATTTTCTTTTCCATCTCTGATGTCAACATAAGTGTTGAAATCCATCTCCTAACCATCAAAATGAGAATCACACTACAAAAACCTTAGTATATCCTGATCATCAGAAAATACTTGCCAATTCTCAACATTGTCTGGGATAGAAGGCCTAGACTTGAACTCAATCTTGGATATCCTCACAAAATTAATATCCTCTGGCCTCAAAGCTATGTTTTCCAGTAAGTCAGCCATCCTATTTTGGCTTCTATCCACCCAATCAATACCAAAGGCATTGAAACCTTCAATTTCATCCCAAACAACATTTCTATATTGTTTCAGCCTTTGATTCTTTGATGCATACCTCGATCTAATTTGAGAAATTATTAACTCAGAGTCACCAATCACCCTAAGATGTTTGATTCCATGTTTTGATGCTTGTCTCAAACCAATCAGTAGGGCCTCATATTCAAAAACATTATTTGTGCAAAGGAACAAGAGAGTGAAAGAAAACTTGAAGTCTTACCACTTGGGGATATCAATAGAACTCCTGCTCTGGCACCTTCCTTAGAACTTGCTCCATCAAAATATAGGGTCCATAAGCCACTACCTTCTGCCATGTTATTTTCATCATCAGCCAAAAGGATAGGCTTGACCCTTTCTTGCACTTCTCTCTCCTGAACTTGGAAAGAACCAATGTCAATGTCAACAAAACAATTCATATTGTCATCTTCATGCTCCTCAATCATATGTGGGGTTCTAGTTTCCCTTGAAACCTTCACACTTTCTCCTTCAATGCTAAAAGTAGCAAAAGAAAAGTCACACTGAATACTTCCTCCCATAGAAGCACTCCATTTTCTAGATAATAGCATTCCATACTAAGGAGGAATATCAACTACAAGAACACTCAGAGTTAGTTGTTTGTCAGGAAATGTTGGTAATTTATAAGGCAAAGCTTTAATGGTACCAATAACTGGCACTTCTCTTGAGTCCATATCTTGGCATCTCCCATGAGGTGTATCAACCTTTAGTCCTAATGACTTCATGATCTCTGCAGGCATGATAGTGTTTGATGCTCCAGAATCAATCATGCAGTTCTTCAACAATTTTCCATTTATCATAAGGGACAAGAAAAAAGGATCAATTGTCCCTGATGTAGTACTTACCACATTTGCATTCAAAAATATCTGAGGGATCTCAGAGACAATTTCTTCATTTTTACTATCAAGTGTGTTATCAAAAGAAGCTACATGCTTATCACTCCTACTCATTTCTTGGACCTTTATTGAAGAAGCACCATTTACCCAATCCAAGGCCTTGACCTTGTGCTCTTCTATTCTCATCATTTCCAAAACTGGAACTTTGACAGTTATTTGTGAAAGCAATTTAGTCATATTAATGGGAACATATGTATGGTTGCCCATGTCTTCCTTAATCTCAGTGACATATTTATCTTCCTTTTGAGGTATAGGAACAACTAGTTCTGATGCCTTTGCTTTATCTTGAGGTATTGCAGTAGGTCCCATCTTCTTTTTTACTTTAACCTTACTAACAACACCAACATCTTTATCCTTTTCCTCATGTTGTTGTGTACTCTTTTCTAATTTCTTGATAAACATGCTACCTGGTTTACCAGCTGTGCTCCCAACTGTCCTGCTTCTCAAATTGTAATTACTCCTGGCTTGACTGACCATGTTTGTAGTGATTTGAGCAATTTCCTCATCAAAGGGTCTCCTTAAGGAAACATTTTCCTCACACTTCACTATACCACATCCAACATCATCAAATTCTTCTTCCTCATCATCAGTAGAGTCAACCTCATCCGATGCATGTGAAGAAGTCATTGTACAACCACTCTGATCATATTGCTTATCTTTTTCTTGGTTCTCAGATAAATTCAAAGCAATAACACAATGTTCTTGACTATGAGGAGATTGACAAGCAGCACACCATGGGATATCAGCATTCATGTTAACTAAATTTCTTTGCAAAGGATCAAGAATCCTATCATCAGGCCTATCCCTTTTAACTGGAGAAATGGGCTTGCCATCCTTCCACTGAGTATTGTATGGGTAATTCTGCATTCTTGGTTGCCTGCTAAAATTACTTGGAGCAGGTCATTCATTTGTTGCAACCCTATTGTTTCTTTTTTCATCAGGCTTTAGATCCTCTTAAGCACTTAGAATCTGCTTCAAATTGTCCTCCTCCTTTGGCTTAAAATTAGCAGACCTTCCCATCTCTTTCTTATTTTGCACTTGAGGCCTACAATCATCTCTTCTCCCTAATTTTCCTGATATTCTTCTATTACTTTCTATGTTGATAGCCAACTTGTAAGCCTCCCCAAGATTTCTAGGGTTCTTATCCCTTAAAAGGTAACCCATCTTTGCATCAAAAGCATTTAAGTATGTCACAAGAAACACTCTATCATCTAATCTGATAAAATGCAGGAGCCTATGCATAGCCTTTTGGAATCTTATATTAAATTCAAGGACATCTTCATTTTGATTTTTCTTTATGTTATTGAATTCATTCAAAATAAAATCCTCATTTGTTTTATCTCCATAATGCTCCTTGAAACAATTCTTAAATTCATTCCAAGACCCTATACTAGCATGGGGCAATCCTCTAAACCAATCCCTAGCATCCTCGGTTAGAGATTGTACAAATAACTTCATTACAACATCATCAGGCTCAACATTATAATCATCTATTACATCCATAAAATTTTTTAGATGTTCCTCACATGTGATGACATTGTTCCCAACAAACTTTGGGAGCTTCTTTATAATTTCATCAGGAATTACATTAGGATAACCAGGAATACCAAAAAAGATAAGTTGTTTGTACCTTTCATGAATAGGAACTCCTTGAGGTGGGTCCATTCCTTGAGATGTAGATGTCCTTGTGTTTGAACAAACAAGACTTTTAGCAGCACCCGGAATGCCATTTGTTTGAGTTGCAAGGTTGCCATGATTTCCACCTTGTCCCAAAAAGGAAGCAGCAACATTTGAAAGTCCTGAGGTATGCTTGAGAAAATCAATCTTCTTCCTCATTTCTATAGTAGTAGCCTCCAACTCTTCTTTCTCTAGTTCTTTAGCCCACATTTATTTCTCTTTTCTAGCCTTCTCAAGGTCTGCATCTAATCTCAACCCTTGATCTAATGGGTTTTCCACATGAACTTGTTCATTGATTTGAACTCCAACAACTTTCTATTTTCCTTTATCTCTAGGCCTAGTCATCTCATGTATTCTCTACACAATAGGTTATTCCTCTACTCTTTCAGGCTCTAGGACAAAATTAATTGCCTCCAAATCTAACAACTGCCTCTTTAGCTGATCAACCCTTATCATGGCTTGTCTTACTCTGTCTTTTTTATCTTTCTCTCTTTTCTATCTAATAGCAACTTGTTCTTGGACTCTTTTTTCCAACTCATAGAGCTCTTCAAAGATTTCTTCTGATTCTGGGAGAGTAGTCTCAGATTCATCATCTCCCACTTGAAAATCATCCTCATACTGGTTCAATCCCAAATCAATAGCCTCTTCATATTCTAAAATATTTTCTTCTTGACCAGGCTTGGTTTGATTTTCTTGCCTTGTATCCTTTTTACTTCTCCAAGTATGAGAAACATTTCTTTTCTTCTTTCCTCCCCTTGTCTGACTAGGCCTAGAAGAGCTTGGAAAACCTTCTTCCATTCCATCTTCATGATGCTCCTTTCTTTGAGACCTAGTACCTTTGTAACTCATTTGATAAATAATCTACTAACTAGCACTGTTGTAGAGATGTTTGAGTCGCCACCCAAGAATATTGGGAATCTTACAATATTATTTCCTCACTAAAAAATATCCAAATGAGCTTGACAAGACAAGGGACAAGAATAACCCTATTTCTTCCAATGATGACCTACTGGTTATTATAGACTTGTGTAACATTTCCCCAATAGAGTCACCATCTTGTTGGTGTTTAAAATGGATGCTTATGCTCTTAAGCTACCAATATACCCTCAGGTTGATTTTAGGATTGGTTAGTTCCAAAATGTATAAGGATCTTAGGGTAACTGGACCAACTATAGGAACAAGACTACCCTCTTCACTTCTGGCTCTGCAAAACCAAGGTGGGTGCACCTAACCCAGTGAAAACTATACTTCACACACCAAAGACTAGGTCTAAAGAACAGATTGATAGTAAGAAAGTACTAAATGCTAACCTCACATTCATTGACTCTCCATTACTATACAGTGACAAAACCACACAACCAAAGACCTAAAGCTTAGAAAGGTTATTGATTTTAAGATTTGGAATATAATAACTTCAATCAATGTATGTTAACAAGAGAAATACTCATTTAGGCCAGTGCCTCATCCATTGAGCAATATTTCTTAGACACAAAGACACACAAATTTGAAACTATCTAAGAATTCATAGCCATAAATACATTTATCTTAATCTTTACTGCTTACAAAAAATCCTTACATAGACAAGGGAAAACTCATATCTCATTTAGAGCATTGTTTAATCCAATCCTAGATCAGAACTCAAGAATGAAGATACATACATAAAAACACTATGTAATGAGCTAGAAAACTCAAAGCTTACTTGACTTGACACAAAGGAGAGATAAGAATCAGATATTTATATTAAGTATGATGAATTACTTCTATGTATACAATGAATCACAAAACAGCCTTCTTGGAAACTACAACTTAGACCTGCAACTTTCTTCTTTTATCAACAAACACTGAATCAAAAACTATTACAAACCCTTGACTGAGAATAGGGCTCACCAAGAAAAAGTTTTTTTTTGAACACCTAACTCCCAATGCCTTTGAATGATCATGAAAAATCCTTTTATCTCAAGGATTGCAACAAGCACTGATGACCATTCAAAGCAACAATTTCAAAACTACCTAACTCAACAAAAAGAATGAAAGCCAAACAAGACAGGCTCCGAGCGCAAGGCTAGTAAGATAAAAAATAATCATCAAATTCTACAATAGATCCAACCCTATACCAGCCCAAGGAAACAAAAATTCATGCTAGAACAACCACCAAGGCCTTCCTCATAAAATCTCACCCACAACCAAGCTAGAATGATAAAAAATGGTCCTGTAATACAGCTTCATTCGGTGCACTATGTCCAAACCTTGCAGAAACAATTTGAATTTGAAAAACAACGGATACAAGCTCTATTTTAAAACGTGACCATAGATCCCTTTATTTACCAGTAGATCAGGCAGCTTACGTTAATCTTTACAAGAGTCATGAAACCCTTCAAAGTCCATGTCCATGCCAGTAGTCAACAACCATTAAAAATGCACACGTCAGCTCCCTCTGAAAAATAGGACCCACCCTCGTCAACGCCGAAAAAAAAGTAAAATCAATGGCTGGCGCAAGATCTCATGGCTCTAACAAAACCCATGAGAACTTACACCAACCATAGATCCTCTACGGATGTCAGGGCCCTCAAAACACATCGGCAACTAGGTCCCACTGACACATCACCGAATCATCAATACCTCAACCAATCAGGAAAAAGAAAGTCAGCACCATGTGGCACATCGAACCCATCATCGTCAGCCTGAATGCTTTAGAGATCGGACGGTAGTTGCATGATCGCGTGGGCTCAAAAGATTCCATGTGATTAGATGACCACCATTAATTTTGAATCCTCAAACTGAGATATTGGGCCCGCTTGACAGAACATCCAACTCATGGTCATGTGGACCAATTAAAGAATGCCAACTGTGCTTATGTGGACCCATTTTAGATTTAGATGGTGTCAGAGCCGGGCCTAGGAAAGAATTAGACTAAAACATTAGGAAATATTAAGGCATAGGACTTAGGAAATGATAAAGCCAACGAACCTAGGAAAAATTAACTGGGGAGACTTAGGCAAAGCGGGAAATATTAAAGGGGCTCAAAAATAAACCTTAGTCGCAAGATCACATAGCATGAAAAAAGCTTATGCGATCATGTGACAAGGTGGTCAATAATTAGCACATGCACTATTTAGGAATTTAGTGGCCTGAAAATGTAACACAAAATTAGAACAGGGCTAGGGCACACAATGGTTTTTCAAACAAACGGCTAGATTTTTCAAAATTTTCACCTAGAGTTTAAACTAGAGACAAGGAAAAAGGATGCAGAGGCTAGGAAAAAGGGTATGCAACCATGAAAATTTTTACTAGTGCTAACACTACTAACTAACCAGTTTAAAATTCTAGCTTTGATAATATTACAATTTTTTTGAACATGAAGGACAAATGTATAGAGAAAAACTCTCTCTTCAAATTACAACTTATAAACAATCTTTAGAAGTTTCAATTTTAACTTTATCCTTCAAGCTTGAACTGCTTCTTCAAGCCAAGAACCAAACCTGCAAACATAAGACCTTCTACACATGGCCATGGAGGCTCACCTCCCAGCCTAGGCCATTACATGGCCACCCTCGAGTTGGGGAAACAAGTATAGGATAGGATACACTCATACCACACAAAACATAAATATTTAACACAAATTTGGAACATAGATTTTCACATATTACTCCCTTCCCAAGCCTACACAAAGGACTCTTACATAGAATCCATATAATGGGTGAAGGTGGAATCTTCCTTATGGAGACACCTAACTTATAATAAACAACATATCAACAAATTATGCAAGCCTTCACAAGGCACTTCCAACCCAACAGCTCAAATCCATGAGCATCACAATTCCCTTATGGCCCCCTAAACAAACATAAGCAGGTTCTCATGGTGCCCATACAACCATGCACTCAAACATAAGATAATCCCAACTTAGGCCCTTCACCCCAAGTTCTCCTCTAATCCTCACAAGGATGAGGAGTGAACTTGCACACCCTTAACATGTACAATTCAAGAAAACAACAAGACTGAAAGCAAAAATCTCAAACTAAAAACAAACAATAAAAGATACACACACATGGTAAAATAGTTTACAATTTTTACATAGTTCATTTCCTTCAATCATATTCATAAAAACACAAGGTAGAAAACCACCAACCTCCTCTTAGGACAAGGCTGAATTCAAGAGTTGAAGATGAGCTTCCTTTTTTCCCAAGCTTTCTATCCTCAAATCTGCTTAGTTCCCAAAACTTTCTCACTCTCCTCTCACTCTCCAATTCTCTCTTAGCCCCAAAATGAACAAGTGTATCTCTCTAAGTCTCTCTCCCCTAAAGTCATTCAAACATTCTTCTCTCATCTCACTTCCCAAGGCAATTAGGTTTCTAGATCTAAGACAAAATGACACTTGCCCTTACCTAAGGTTTGGAAAGAATTTCAACACATGAATATGAGAGACATCCTAGATAGCATTCTCCATTTTCGTACATATAAAAAATGGCCCATTCGGAGAGGTAAAAAGGTGGTCTAGGAAAGTGGGAATAGAAGAAAGAAGCCCCCTAACCCAAGTACTAACCTTGGGGCACCAAAATTCAACCTAAACCACAACCTAGGACTCCACAAAACTTCTCAAAAACCCCAATTAATCATGCATCCGAAAATGGTGTATTGGTTTCATCAATTCTTGGTCCCTAAAACCACCTACCTAGCTTAGGAATGCTCAAGAATAACTAAGGAGAGGGTGGGGTCCTTACTCCACTCAACATGCCACTTCATCAACATGGTGTCAAGTGACACTTCACTAAAGCACACACATCACAAAAACATTTGGCATGCCTTGTGGGCAATTACATTTATACATTTTCACAAAAATAATAATTTACTTACAAACATATATTTCAAACATTGTCAACTACATATACACATGCATCACATTTATGAAATAAATCACGATACGACAAGGTCATACTCTTCTTAGAGTTGACCTTGGTTTCCAACTGATTACACTTAGATCCTATCTTGTTTCCCCGACTTACAACCATGACCATGTTCCTGCACACTCAAATTCAATGTCAGTACATTATAAAATCTTGCATTAATAATCATTTCAAAAAAATAGAGTAGTAACATCTAAACTTGACAAATACATATATATCTGCATTCATAAAACATTACATATTCCACATAAGCATGTAATCCTAAACTTATCATAGAGTCATGATTTCACCAATATTCATTATACCAAAAGATGACATAACAATGTAGAATGTATAATTCATATATCATAGATAATCCTAGAATAAAAAATGAGCATATATAAAAGTACGACTAATCGTGATCACCATAAGAATCTATAACAACTATCTCATAAGATCCAATGATAGCATATGTAAACCAAAATAGATCAAATATCTATACTCAAGGTATCATCCTGATGAATCAAATGTCGAAATGAATGTCAAACTAGGATGGGTCAGGATAGGACCTCACATCCTCCCCCCCTAGGCATGAACTTCCTCCTAGAGTTCATAAAAAAGATGGGGTATTGATCTCTCATCTATGCTATGTCCTCCCATGAAGCTATGACCTCATTGTAGCAATCCCACTAGACCCTGACTTGGTCTAGCTCTTGACCTCAAAGTGCCAGGGTCCTGCGAGCCAGAATATGTATTGGTTCCAAAGCCAGCTGTCCGTCCGACTCCACCTATAAAGCATCCCAATCAATAATATGAGACTCATCATATATATACTTCCTCAAAACAGACACATGAAAGACATCATGGATGCGCGATAGGCTAGGTGGAAAAGCTAAATGGTATGCTACTGGGCCTATCCTCTCCAAAATCTCAAAAGGTCTGACAAAGTCAGGGGCCAGCTTAGAACCCTTTCCAAAATGGATTGGGCTCTTATGCGGCCTCACTCTCGAAAAGACTCTTTTGCCAATCATATACTCTCTATCAACCCTCCCAGTATCTGCATACTTCTTTTATTGATCTTGGGCCTCTCTAAGATGCTACCTGATTAGATCTACCTGCTGCTCCATCTGTCTAACCAACTCTAGACCAATGGAAACTCTATCCTCTATCCTATCCTAGCTCAATGGTGTCCTGCAAGATCTGCCATACAAGGCCTGATATGGAGACATACCCAAGGATGAATGATGCCCATTATTATAGGCAAACTCTACTAAATGTAGGTACTCCTCCCACCTAACCTGATGATCCATCACATACATGCATAGCATGTCCTCTAACACCTAATTAACCCTCTCAATCTAACCATCTGTCTCTAGGTGATATGCTGTGCTGAAATTGAGCCTGGTGCCCAAAGTGGTCTGTAGCTCTCTCCAAAATGATGAAGTAAAGAGTGAGTCCCTGTCTGATATGATCATGCATGGGATGCCATGAAGTCTAAAAATATCCCTCAAAAATACCTGTGCCACTGTAGGTGCTGTAAAAGTAGTTTGTATGGGTGAGAAGTGGGCTACCTTAGTCAACCTATCCACTATCACCATAATGGCATCATGGTGACGAGATGACATAGGAAGACCAGCTATAAAATCCATAGATATAATGTCCTACTTCCACTTCGGTATCTCATGAGACTGTAGAAGTCCACCTGGATGACGGTGCTCCACCTTAACCCACTGACACTCTAAGCATCTAGCCACTAACTCAGTAATGTGTGTCCTCAAACCTAGCCAATGATAAAGCTGTCTCAAATCTGCATGTAACTTCTTGACTTTGGGGTGCACTGCATAAGGAGCTATATGAGCCTCAAGGATGATGGAATCCCATAACCCACCAAAAGAAGGTACATAAATGCATCCTCTATGATGAAGAAGGCCATCAGACTCCAGGGTATAATCGGTGAACTTCCCCTCAAGGGGTCTCTGATCTTGAACCATCTGTCTAATGTTTGAATAGAAGGCATCCTCCTATAAGTGCTGCAGTATGCGCCCTCTCAAATCTATACTAGTAGTCATAGCTAAGAGCTCATTATGTCTCCTACTCAAGGCATCTACTACCACATTCTCCTTACCCTTGATGTAGTGAACGTCAAAGTCATACTCCCATAGGAACTCCATCCATCTCCTTTGTCTAGCATTGAGGTTCAGCTGTGTGAATATGTACTAGAGACTCTGATGATCTAAATGAAGCTTGAATCTATGGCCTAGTAGGAAATGTCACCATCTCATCAAGGCATGTACCACTACTGCTAGCTCAAGGTCATGGGTAGGATAATAAAGCTCATGAGTCTTGAGCTTTCTGGACTCGTAGGCAATAGCCCAACCATCCTGCATCAGTACTACCCCAATCCCATCTAAAGATGCATCTGTGCATACCAAAAAGTCTGTTGAAGGATCGGGTACCGCAAGTATAGGTGAACTAGTAAGTGCTCTCTTGAGCTCCTAAAAATCTCTCTCACACCTCTCTGTCCACTCAAACTTCTTCCCTTTCATCTAAAGAGAAGTGATGGGATGGGCCACTCTAGAAAAACCCTTGCCAAAATGTTTGTAATAGCCTGCAAGGCCCATGAAGCTCCTGAACTATATCACATTAGTAGGTGCCGGCCAATCCATAATTGCCCTAATCTTAGATGGGTCAATTGAAATCCCATCTCCTCATATCACATGGCCTAAATAGTGAACCTCTGTCCTAAAGAATGCACACTTTTGCAAGCTTCTGTACAACTGATTGTCTCTCAAGTACTGCAAAACCTACTTCAAATGCTCCTCATGCTCATGCTCATGCTCATCTCGAGAATATATCAATATGTCATCCAAGAATATCACCACAAATCTATCTAGAAATGAATGAAATACTCCATTCATGAGACTCATGAATATAACTGGAGCATTCGTGAGTCCAAAAGGTACCACCGTGAACTCATAGTGTCCATATCATGTGTGGAAAGAAGTCTTGTGGATGTCACTATCCACGATCCTTAGCTGATGGTATCCTAACTTCAAGTCTATCTTTGAGAACACTCGGGCTCCCTGAAGCTAATCAAACAAGTCATCAATCCTAGGAAGGGGATACCGATTCTTGATAGTCACCTTGTTCAGCTGTCGATAATCCATGCACAACCTAAGGGATCCTTCCTTCTTAGCAAAGATGATGGGTGCACCCCATGGAGATACACTAGGAAAAATGTTCCCTTTCTCCAAGAGCTCCTCTAACTGAATCTTGAGCTCACTAAGCTCGTGTGTATTCATTCTATAGGGTGCTCTAGAAACTGGCTCTACTCCTAGAACAAGATCTATATGAAAGTCCATGCCCTAGGTGGTGGCATACCCGATAACTGTGAGGGAAAACATTTTCAAACTCCTATAGAATAGGGTGGTCATCAAGTGAAGTCTCCTTCTCTACCTCCTCCTCTCTGTCACTGATAGTGATAGCATATAACTGACATCCCTTCTGCATGCATCGCTTAAGCTGCATGGTGGAAATCATACGAAGGGATACAGGTCTCTGAACTCCCGCAATAATTGAGGTCACCCCATCATCATCTAAGAACTCCACTATCTTCTTCCTACAATCCATCCCGGCTCTGTGGGAATAGAGCTAATCCATGCCAAGAATGACATCATATGATCCAAGTGGTGTGACATGAAGGTCAATTGTGGTGGTAAAGTCTTTAATCTGCAACTAGCAACCTCTCACCAAGGAACTAATGAATACCCTAGCTCTTGACGCTAACTCAACCTCCCAACTAACATCCTATCTAGCTACCAATAGCCCACATCACTCCACAATAAAAGGTGAAATGAAAGAGTCGGTAGCTCCAGAATCAAATAGGATAGAAATACTACTACCTCCGATCGTGCCTACAGTCTCAATGAATGTAGCCCAGTGGTTATCAACCACTACAAACACTCTGTGTGCTCTACCCATATCTCCTATAGTAGGCTCAAAAGTTGTCTCTCTCTGACTACCAGCTGAACAGCCTATAGGACAATCCCTAGCTATGTGCCCCATGGCACCACATGTGTAGCACGGTCCTCTAGCCTGTTGCTGTATACCCTAAGGCCTAGGTTGTTGCTATCCTCCTATAGTACTATACCCACTAAATCCACCTCTGGAAGCCTGAGACTATCCCCTCTGATCTCGTCGAGATCCCTGTGAGTGCCACTGCTTGGGCTTAGAGCCCTGCTGTCCCTGAGAAAATTTCTACCGCTGGTTCTGTTGAGACTATTGTGGCTACTGCTGCTGCTACTACTGGGGAGCCCTAGATGATCCTAATGAGTTCTTATGGTTTCCCTTCCAATGGGACTTCTAGAAACTAGAATACTGAGATGTGGCATTTTGGTTCTATGACTGGTCTTGGGTATCATGAGATCTATTATGGATCTCCTCAGCTACCATGGCCCTCTCCACTATATCATGTAGATCTCCTGCAAGTACCATCTATACTCTATCAGCTATGGCATTGTTCAACCCCTTAATGAAGCAGCTGACCTAGAGCTTCTCATCCTTCATGTAGTCCACATAAGGAAGGAGCTAGAGAAACTTGTTCTCATATTGTGCCACTATCATGCCTCTCTACAGTAGGTCGTGAAACTCATCAATGCGACACTGTCTGAAATGCTTCGACATATACCGGGGTCAAAATCTCTCCAAGAAGATCTCCCATGTGAGGGTGTCCATGGTAAGGTGACTCTTAACCTCCTCTTGCTTCCACCAAGTGGAAGTGTTACCTCTCAGCATGTGTACTGCAAATCATTCCTTAAGGTTTCTCTTGTAAGAACGCAACCCAAAGAAACACTTGAGGCTCAAGAGCCAAGCCTCTGCCTCTGTCCCAGTCGTGGATCCTGAAAAGGGTGGTAGCTATAATCTGACAAGATCTCTAATCAAATCCCCTGTGTCACAAGGTACTCTGGGCATAACTGCTGGTGGTGGCTCCAGCCTGTGCACTGACTCACCCTCATGAACTGCCTGCTCCACTACTCACCTAGGAGGGGGACTACTACTCCGCTCTCGGTGTCCAGCCTGCTGGCCTCCCGGAGGTAACCTGTCCATGATAATGCCAACTAGATTCTATAAGGCATTAAGGAAATCCTAATTGGGATTAGGTGGTAGCGAGGGTGGAGGCCTCTACTCATCACCTAGCCCTTTGGCTGCTTACTCATCTCCCTCTACTGCCACACATCCGCCTTTGGGTCTACGCCCACGTCGGTGAGAACTATGCGTGACTGGAGGCATCCTACACTAAGGACAAAACAACTATAAGTTAGGAAAATGTAATGGGTTAAAAAGGTTCCTAGAGTAGAAACTGTGCTCTGATACCAGAATGTAATACCCAAAATAATCGATCCAAAATAGAACAACAATTTTTTTTTAAAAAAATACAACAATATCATACACGTAGGTCGACAAGGTTACACAAAAAGCCCTTCAACGTGAAGCTTTGGAGTCATAAGCTTGCTTGGGTGAGACACCCAATGAAACATAAGGGGATCATGAGGCAAGCATTGGTGTGCCTCTGTCCCCTACACAACGGAAGTCATTAGGCGATGAGGAAGATTATAGAAAGTTTTTTTTAAAGGGAAAACTTTTCCCTAGGTTAACGAGTTTATTCTAGGATAACACGGTCCAACCCTAAAAATTTTGAGAAGTAAAATAGATTTTAGTATTAAAACAATTAAGTTGAATTCTAGAAATAAAAAACCTCAGCAAGCATTGATAATCTAAATCCCTTTAATAAATTAATAGCATTTGTCAGGTTATAAAATTTAGAAAATTCTTTATTAAATTTTATATCTAAAAATTTGCAACAAGGTAGGTTTAGCCCCATAAACAACTATAATAACTTTTAAAATCAATATCATTCATTTAACAATATAACGGTGCCTAGAACATTTTGGTTATACATTAAAATATAAATCAAAATAAACAATTAATATTTTAAAATTTACTTAACAATTATGTCTAGCCACAAGAGGTTTTAATTTTTTTTCAATAGAATAATTACATAATTCAATATAAATTTATTTAAATAAAACCCACTAGAAATCCAATATATAATTATACTAAAATAATTAATTCAAATGACATGGTTATCAAAATCTTAATCTCCTAATCTAACTAATGTAATCTGATGTCATAGACGCTAATAAATAATTTATTTTTTCTAAGAAACTAATATATCGCTCACCATGAAATATATAACTAGATAATATTTAAAGGATGAAAGAAAGGAAATGATTTAAATACAACTTTATTACAATCTAAGTTTAGATTAGATAAAGCCAAGTTTTCCATTTCAAAAGGGCGACCATTTAAAGTAAAGGTTTAAGAAACATTTCCATAGCATGATGTATATTTAATTATTAAAAGTGACTCCCAAACCCTAATTCAAAATTAGGGTTGGGGGTCACTTTAAAGTATAACTAAACCCTAATCTTTCTTATTATTTCCTATCTCTTCTTCATGTGTGTGCAGGTCTATGGGAGGATGAAGAATGAAGCTTATACTTTGTATCTCTCAAATGTGAGAGGGCATATCACAGCAAGAGATTTCTTATTGCATAAGAGAATTCTCTAATTCATTTCAAATATACACCCATCTGCAGTGCTCTAGCAGTGGGTGAAATATGTGATAGTGCTAGCATCTGCACTATATGTAAACTGTCATATCAAATATCAATGCTATTGAGTTTTGTTTAAATAGAATGGCATACCTATATTTTTATTTTCATTATTTTTATGCTGTCACTACAATTTGTAACTGGTAATAAGAACAAATCTGTATGAACTGGCGTAACCTTGCAATTTTGTAATTTTATTTGGGTCTGAAAGAAAACCCTTGTGAAATCGCATGTATTATTTGCAGGTGTTTTTGGACGGGTTAAAAAACCCTAAGACCACATTTGTAGTTGCGATAGAGGGCATGGTCGCTGCCATGGCTCTAAGCCATGATAGTGCCCTACACTATCGTGACTTAGTGTCATGGCACCGTGGCTCTAAGCCATGACAGTGCTCTACACTACCATGACTAAGAGTCACGACAGTACTGCCATGCGGGGGAATGGAGGGAGGGGCTTCGACCCGAATTCCTTTGCCAGTTGATCTTTTAAAAAAAAAAAAAAAAAAAAACTTTATTATGATATTTAAATAATATAATGTTATATATTATATGCTATACAATATATATTGTATGGAATATAATATATAATTTTATATTATTATATTTTTTTTAATTACTGTTTCAAATAAAATATATGATTAGTATAATATATAATGTAATGTTATCTATTATATACTATGCAATATTTATTATTTTATTGTATAGTAAATAATATCTAATATTATATTATTTATTAATATATAATCAGTTTCTTTTTTGATGTGGATCTATAGTTGTTAACACAGAAAAATAACAGAAGGCTAATGTCTCTGATAATCAAGCAATTTATTGATAAAAATGTGTATGACTGTATAGTATCATACTGTATATACTTATATTTTTATACAGTTGACTTTATGGTCTAACTTAAATAGTTTCCACATGAGCATCAGAATTAGGAGAGGGACAGATTGAGTTTTGAAACAATCTATTGTACGAATAATATAGATCAGTTTTGTTTACTTTTGCATTTTATTTTCTGACTATGTTAAAGTTTCAGTTTGACATGTTTCAATCATATTCTCAAATGAAATTCAAATCTCTAGCCTTAATATTGATTCTGTTTACTGTATTCAACTTAGGCATATAAACTTGCAGGTTTCTTTAAAATCAATTTTAATAGAAGTTAATGAACTCACTGTATAAACATAAATTCCAATCTACATAAGCATACTGTTCTGTTATAGGAAATTTCATATTGAATCTGATTCATAGGAATAACATTAGGAATCTTTTAACAATATTATATCACTAAACAGAGATACGAGAAATTTAGCTTTTCATACATGGAAGTCTAATAAATAACATAGAGCTGATTCTATCCTTTCTATACATAACATCTTTCAACATGCATGCATGCTGGAAACTAACTTTAATAAGTAATTTACCATTATAGAAATTTTCAACTTCCTAAGAACAATAGATTTAAACTAACATTTCAGTCCATGTCTAACCAAATAACATTTATGCAGAGAACTAAGTTTAAATTTTTGTCAATAGTTACAGATTTAGGACTATTTAAAGAGAGCAATTAAATTGGCTCAATACAGGGAACTACTAACTAACCAGTCTAAAATTCTAGCTTTGATAATATTACAATTTATTTGAACATGAAGGACAAATGTATAGAGAAAAACTCTCTCATCCAATTACAACTTATAAATAGTCTTTATGAGTTTCAATTTTAACTTTATCCTTCAAGCTTGAACTGCTTCTTCAAGCCAAGAACCAAACCTGCAAACACAAGACCTTCTACACATGGCCATGGAGGCTCACCTCCCAACCTAGGCCATTACATGGCCACCCGCAAACTTGGGGAAACAAGTATAGGATAGGATACACTCGTACCACACAAAAGATACACATTTAACACAAATTTGGAACATAGATTTTCACATATTACTCCCTTCCCAAGCCTGCACAAAGGACTCTTACATAGAATCCATATAATGGGTGAAGGTGGAATCTTCCTTATGGAGACACCTAACTTATAATAAACAACATATTAGCAGATTATACAAGCCTTCACAAGGCACTTTCAACCCAACAGCTCAAATCCATGAGCATCACAATTCCCTTATGGACCCCTAAACAAACATAAGCAGGTTCTCATGGTGCCCATACAACCATGCACTCAAACATAAGATAATCCCAACTTAGGCCCTTCACCCCAAGTTCTCCTCTAATCCTCCCAAGGATGAGGAGTGAACTTTCACACCCTTAACATGTACAATTCAAGAAAACAACAAGACTGAAAGCAAAAATCTCAAACTGAAAACAAACAATAAAAGATACACACACATGGTAAAATAGTTTACAATTTTCACATAGTTCATTTCCTTCAAGCATATTCATAAATAAACAAAGTAGAAAACCACCAACCTCCTCTTAGGACAAGGCTGAATTCAAGAGTTGAAGATGAGCTTCCTTTTTTCCCAAGCTTTCTATCCTCAAATCTACTTAGTTCCCAAAACTTTCTCACTCTCCAATTCTCTATTAGACCCAAAATGAACAAGTGTATCTCTCTAAGTATCTCTCCCCTAAAGCCATTCAAACATTCTTCTCTCATCTCACTTCCCAAGGCAATTAGGTTTCTAGATCTAAGACAAAGTGACACTTGCCCTTACCTAAGGTTTGGAAAGAATTTCAACACATGAATATGAGAGACATCCTAGATAGCATTCTCCATTTTCATAGATATAAAAAATGGCCCATTTGGAGAGGTAAAAGCGTGGCCTAGGATAGTGGGAATAGAAAAAATAAGCCCCCTAACCCAAGTACTAACCTTGGGGCACCAAAATTCAACCTAAATGACAACCTAGGACTCCACAAAACCTCTCAAAAACCCCAATTAATCATGCATCCGAAAATGGAGTATTGGTTTCATCAATTCTTGGTCTCTAAAACCACCTACCTAGCTTAGGAATGCTCAAGACTAACTAAGGAGAGGGTGGGGTCCTTACTCCACTCAACATGCCACTTCATCAACATGTTGTCAAGTGACACCTCAGTAAATCACACACATCACAAACACATTTGGCATGCCTTGTGAGTAATTACATTTATACATTTTCACAAAAATAAAAATTTACTTACAAACATATATTTCAAACATCGTCAACCACATACACACAGGCATCATGTTTACGAAAGAAATCATGATGTGACGAGGTCGTACTCTTCTTAGAGTTGACCTTGGTTTCCAACTAATTGCACTTAGATCCTATCTTGTTTCCCTGACTTACAACCATGACCATGTTCCTACACACTCAAATTTGATGTCAGTAGATTATAAAATCTTGCATTAATAATCATTTCAAAAAAATAGAGTAGTAACATCTAAACTTGACAAATACATATATATCTGCATTCATAAAACATTACGTATTCCACATAAGCATGTAATCCTAAACTTATCATAGAGTCATGATTTCACCAATATTCATTATACTGAAAGATGAAATAACAATGTAGAATGCAGAATTCATATATCATAGATAATCCTGGAATAAAAAATGAGCATATATAAAAGTATGACTAATCTTGATCACCATAAGAATCTATAATAACTATCTCAGAAGATGCAGTGATAGCATATGTAAACCAAAATAGATCAAATGTCTATACTCAAGGTATCATCCTGATGAATCAAATGTCAAAATGAATGTCGAACTAGGACAGGTCAGGATAGGACTTCACAAGTAGTGGGAATAAATCTGTCTCTCCTCCTAATCAGAACCTTCAAATATCTACGAACCCTTTACCTACGCATGATACTAATACTATTGTTCAACCATTTTCTATGGAAATTGTGTATGATTCAAAGATGGATGATCCCAATCATGTTTTTAATCAAGTGGAGCATGTTGATTAGTCTGTATCTCCACCTCAACCTCAACCTCAACTTTAAACTCAACCTCAGATTCAACCTCAAGTTCAATCCCAACCTCAACCAAAACCTAAACCTAAAATGAAAATTCAACCTAAAACTCGACAACAATTTAAGAATAAAAGACCTCGGGAACTTTTGATTACCTTTGAGGACTCTAAGACTATTAAAGCTCCTGATGGTCCCCTTTACATTTCTACTAGGATTGCTCAGAAACCTACTCGTGGTTGTCTTGTTGATCCTACATCCTTAGTCAATGTTATCACTAAAGAAAATATTTTTATGAAAATCTTACAATGTGATTTTTATGATACATCGGATATGTGGATTCAAACTTGAAATGGTTTTCTTTATCCATCATTTGGTTCTATTACTTTACCGGTTAAACTTTGTGGAAAAATTGTGAACACTACCTTTATTGTGGTTCCTACTTCTGATCAATTTCAAGTTCAGCTAGGTTTTCCTTGGTTGACTGCCATGCATGTTTTTGCTTCACCTATCCATAAGTGTCTTAAGTTCATTCATGATGAAGAAGTGAAGATGATTAATCATAGTCTATATCAACCTTCCAGGCCTAGAGATTGTGCTACTCTTGATTTCTTTTGGCCTTCATTAACTAATTCATGTCCTCCACCTGATAATATTTTTTGATCATATCAAGCTTATAAACATCATAAAATTCTTGAATTAAGCTCACCTCATAGGGATTTTTATCGTGGTCTTTTACCTACACCCTCAATACCTCCTTTAACTATGGCTTCTAGTTCTGTTAATCAAGTTCCTTCTACCGAATCGATCAAAGATCCTGTGATTGTTTCTCCTATGGATCATAATCCTATTGATCTTCCTAAAGAACTTTTGAAGGATCCTATGATTTTTCTTCCTAGTTCTCAACCTATTTAAAATAAATCAAAATGAAATCGATCTACTAATGAACATCGTAAAAAGCATCGTGCTCATGCTAAAGCTCAAAGATTTTTACCTTCCTTGAATAAACCTATGCATAATGTGTTAGAACATATTGTTACTAATAGTGATGTTCACATGCATGATTATGATGATTCTATTCGTATCTTAGATCCTATTTTGATTAATTTGGATGAAGAAGATACTCTTGATGATACTGATAATGTTAATGATAAATATGACACTATTAACATTGACATTGATTTACCTAATATGCTTTCATCATAATTAACTCTTACAACTAGTGTCAAACATTGTGATTCTCAAGAGGATCCTTGTTTGGAATTGGCTATCATTCCTACTGTGTTGGATATAGTCCCTCTTGTGAGTTACCCACCTTCCCTAAATGATATACAATGAGATGGGGAAACTAGGCAGCATGCGTGATTGACTTGTCCTTCGTGGTAGCTTTGTTGTGTGTTTGCTTACTGTACAGTGCTTCTCTTGTAATGTGTTTGCTAAATGTTGTTAGATTCTTTTATACGATCCTTGTTACTCAATTGGTGCAAGGTGATGAAGGAATCGAAACTGTTGTTCAAATTCTTCTATATGTATCTTTATTCTTCTATGCGTTGTTCAATGTTATGTTGTAACTGTGCTATTGTTTGTAAATGTTTCCTTGTGTAATCTACTTGGATTCGAGATATGGTAGCACTAATTATTTTTGGTCTCCATGTCATGGTCTGAAAAGATTCTCCTTCATATATCTTATGTGATCTTTCCTCCTTTGTGATTGTAGTTCTACTTTCTTTGGGGAATGATGTCAATTCATTTGCAATAATATCATATATATATTATCTTATGATCATACTGACCCCATGGTAGGTAGATCCCTTCTATGTTCTCTGTATGTTTCTATAATATTTCCTTTGATTTGTCTTCATCTGGGGGCATCTCGAAGTGGAAACATAATCAGTGGAGTTGTTTATGTTTCTGTTAAATCCATTGCTCCTATTAAAGTGTCAACAATGACTTTAACATGGGGGCATACGTTCTACTCACCTGTTGCACACACACACTTTTCAATACACACATATTTTTCAAGATACTCTTTTTTTTCCCTTTTTGGATTAGTAACTAACCCTTAAAGCATGGATTTATATTTTAGGATCTCTTGATCCCTCCAATTTCAAATACACATATATTTTGATCCCTTAAGGTCGGAAGTGTCCTTAAGACTGGATCTCTTTTGTTTTTATTTTTGGTTTTATTCTTATGGAATAGAATATTCCTAAGGATGAATCCTTGATGGGTTGACTAGTGAGTAGCCACATTCACTAGGCGGTTCAATTCCATCTTTCTAGTTGTGCCATTTTCCTGTGTGGTTCACAATGGGACATAAGTTCTCATTGGGTGAGGTAATCACACCTTCTTTCTCTCTCTAGAGATGTTCCTCTTATTGTGATCTAGGAGTCGACAAAGACTTGATTCTCTGAGGGCTTAAGGGTTCTCTTTGTCCCTTGGATTATGATAAGATTATCTTTTCATTTTGATCTCCTTTACCAAGAGTTTGCATCGAGTCCATACTCTTGCTAAAGTGGGGGCTTAATGTATCATCTTAAAATGGAAGCACTTCCATGTTAAGAGCATTTAGCCCTCTGAGTAGGTGGTTTGGGGTCATGTTAAGTGCCTTGATCAGGTCTTTGCATGTATTTGGCTTTCTCCCCACTTTCCACTTCTTCCCTGCACTTGATTTCTTCATTCTAGGAGAAATTAGGGTTAGGATCCTGAGGATTCTCCTTAATTTCCCTTTTCCATGGCTCTAATTTCTAGGTAGGATTTAGAAATAGGTCCTCCTAGCCTTCATCATAGTAATCATAGGATTTTATGTTCATCCCTGGCATTCTGTCATGTTTGGATATCATCTCTAGGTTTCTGGGCATCCCCGGGACCTCCTGACCTTGTTCTGACTGAATTTGGGCCCAGGGTCAGATTCGAGGTCAAAAATAACTAGGTCAGGTCCAAACTCAATTTTTCCCCCCTCATTCAAATTTCCAATTTCCTTGATTTTTGGGCATCAGGCTTTTGGGATATTTGTTTTCCCACCTCTGGGTTGGCCATTTCGGGTTTCAGAATGGTAAATCCTCTAATTGCATTTAATCTAGGTATATTTTCTAAAGGTTAAGACCTAATTGGGATTTAATTCTCCAAGGTGGCCCATCTAGAGGAGTGTGCCCTAGTTCACTATAAAAGGAGGCCTTCCTCTCTCATTTTCACATCCATTATTCACACCTCTTCATCAAGTTTTCAAGCTCTCAAGTGCAAGCAAGCCTTCAAGCATTCAAGTGTTCAAGCATTCATTCATCAAGGAGATCCATTATTAGCCGTTGAAGGATTTAATTTCTTTGGAGCCCCCTTGAAGATCCATCCTTCTCCATTCATTCAAGCCTTCTCATATGCAAAGATCAAGTCAAGATTGGTGTTGAAGATCAAATGCCATTGA
Source organism: Chamaecyparis obtusa (assembly GCA_027943335.1). NCBI lineage: Eukaryota > Viridiplantae > Streptophyta > Pinopsida > Cupressales > Cupressaceae > Chamaecyparis > Chamaecyparis obtusa. Next base: position 1,560,071 of record BSBK01000589.1, read on the forward strand.
TTAGAGACATCCTACATTCCTACTTGTGGATTTGAGGATTCGAATCCTCTACAAGGACTTCAACATAAGCAAGGTGATTTGTTTCAATTACTTTGTTTACGCACACTATATTTCAATTCAATTTCAAGGTTAATTCTTAAATTGGGGTTTGACCAAGGCAAACCCCCCATACAACAAAAACACCCATTTTCTTGTAGGTACATGTGCGAAATTTAGGATCTAAGAGAGAATTTGGATACCCTTTTCAAAAAAATTTCAAGATCTACAAACAGAATCAGAATCAGACTTCAAATAAAGAATGTAGTATTTGACCTTTTATGAGGGTCAAACCTGACCTGAGCTCATCTTGGAGAAAGATTTCTGGGTTTTCTCTGTCTTGGCATTTCCAGTCTGGAACAATTTGCAGAATTCCTTGAAAGTATACATAGACATCAGAATTTGACATTTTCTAGATCTGCCCTAATTTAAGGTTAGTATTTGTATTTCAATTATTCCATATTTCAAGCATAATATCCTTTATAGGGAAATATTGGATTTACTCTCTTTCTCTTCTATATTCTTTATAAATTGATTTGATTGTGTATTAACCTCTTGGTTGATCAAATTGGATCTCTTCTTTGGGAATTTGGGTTTGAGAATAGATCTCATATTTCCCTCTTTACATTTGAATAGAGTTGAATCCATTTTACCTCTATTCAACTGTCAATTCTTTCATACCAGGCTCTGGGAGGTTGTTTAAGTCCATACAAGGATTTCTTTAATTTACACACATGTGGTTCTACATTGTGAATCTCAAAGCCTTCAGGTTGCTCTAAGTAGACTTCTTCTTCAATAGTCCCATTCAAGAATGAAATTTTCACATCTATTTGATGGATCTTCTAGCCTTTGGCTACTGCTATGGATAGGATTGCTTTGACTGAGGTATATCGGGTAACATGTGCAAAATTCTCTTCATAATCAATGCCTTCCTTTTGTGAAAACCCCCTAGCAACAAACATTGCTTTGTGTTTTTCTACACTTCCATCTGCAACATGCTTTATTTTGAAAATCCATTTGGAGGAAACAACAGATTTATCTTTTGGTCTAGGTGCTATCTCCCACACATCATTTTTCAAGATGGATTGACACTCTTTTTTCATGGCATCTTTCCATACTTGGTTCTTGAGAGCTTCTGTAACACTAAAAGGTTCTGATTTGATGAATTCATTCATCAAGGCAACATAGCTTGTGAATTTGTTAGGTCTTTTGCTTTCTCTAAAAGTCCCTTTAGGTGCTACATAAATCTCTACTTCCTCCATTGTCTTTGTAACCTAGAGTGGTCTCTTTCTAGGATTTTTTACTAGGGTGAACCCACAATAGTGGGTTACACATTTTTGTTTGAACGGACACTAAACTCTACATTTAAAAAAAAACTTTCAGATTCAGATGCATATTGTCATTAAACCATTTGAAATTGAAAGATAATGTAAATTAGAGTCTTTTAAAAATTTCCATCTAGATTCTAAATATATTTTTTATTTTCTTTTTTGAATTTATTTGAATGGTTTTTTCCTTTCTCCCACAAAAAATAGTAAGTTGTTGAAAATGTCATTTTCAAAGAGTTACATTATTTTCATAGAGAATAACTTTTCTTCTAAAATAGACATCAATGTGCTTCTTTAGAATTTAGTTTTTTAACAACCATACAAAGGGCATGCAATTAGTTTGATGATATTATCATGATTATTTCATATTTTATTAACATTTGAAGTTGACTAAACTATAATTTTGACATACCTTGACTACATAGCTTATAACTTATCATGTATTTGTCCAATTTCATTTTATTTTTTTTGATAAAGATGGTGGCTCTCAAATGAACCCAATAAGGAAGATCCCTGCAAGGTGCACTATAAAATGGAAGATTCAAGTAGATATCAAGCAATGAGAGTGAAAATATCCAAGATATCCATGATGATTGCAAATGCAAAGTAATCTAAGATGAGATGCAAGATTAAGCTAAGATGAAATGCAAGAGTGTAAAGAAAGTAAATCTAAGCTAACAAGATAAATGATTACTATCCATGCTAATTAGAATAGATTAACTAAGCTAAATGCAAGAAAGTAAATAAAAAAGATAAGATAAATGATAACTCAATGCTTCAAGATGTAACATAAGTTAAGATGCAAGAATGAACGAAGATGCAAAGATGTCAAGAATATTTCAAGAAAATTTTCAAAGTACCCAGATTGCAAGAATGAGGAGAGAGTATCCTTTTAAAGAAATTAGAAATGAGAAAATGATCAATATTAAGAGGAAAAAGAATGAGAAACAATGGAGATTAAGTCTTGGTTGATCCATGTTAACCTGCAACTAATTGAATATCTTGATGATGATTCAGGAGGTCACTAAGTTGTTAAAGTAATATGTAAGATGGCACTAGTACATTTTGCACCATTTTTTGATGCACTATTGGTCGAAGCTTCTACCCAACTCAGTCAAATGGTTGACTAATGGGTTCGTCACTATTATTGGCGTCAAAATATCAACCAATTACTAAACTCGTCGAAGGATCGATTCCATTATTGGTAAAAAATGAGGGAAACCTAGGCCGAAGATAACATTGGTGAGTGTTTGTGTATGGGTTGATCTTTCAACCAATATGGGTCAAAAATTTTGGTCGCTTCGACTAGGATGGCAAACTCATGATGGTCATTTTTTGACTACATTTGGTCGCAATATTTTGTGGCTCCAACCAGGATGCCAAACCTGCAACGCCACATTTCGACACAGAATGGTCAATTTTAGGATAGACTTTCAACGTGTGTGTGTCAAACTTTCGATGTACTGTGAAGTGTTTAAAAAAATTTGAAGGTAAATATCCAGACTAATCACCAACGACATCCTGATCAGTGATTAGTCTAGATATTTATCTTCAGGTGTCCACAATCATTCTGCTACTTGTTGCTAGTAGGTCCATACTCATTCTATTTTCCAGACTGCTTTGGGCTCTAGCAATCCATCTGCTCTGCTTGAAACTATTGGTTTTTTCATTTTGTTTGAACTATTTGAGAGATCGGCTTTGACTGGTGATTTGTGAATTGGTAGAGCTTCCTCTTAGATGCCCAAAAATCTTCAAATCTATTGGTGTGAAGCCCCCAAAGGGTATTCTACTCCATAGCACTCCTGGTTCTAGGAAAACCTTAATTGCTAGGGCAGTGGCAAATGAAACCAGTGCCTTCTTTTTCTATATCAATGGACCTAAGATCATGTCAAAGTTGGCTGGAGAAAGTGAAAGCAATCTTTGGAAGGCTTTTGAGGAGGCTTAGAAGAATTCCCCGTCCATTATATTTATTGATGAAATTGATTCTATAGCTCCCAAGAGGGAAAAAAACCCATGGTGAAGTTGAGAGGAGAATTGGGTAATGGACTTAAATCGTGTGCCCATGTTATTGTTATGGGAGAAACTAACTGACCAAATAGTATTGATCCAACACTTAGAAGGTTTGGAAGGTTCGTCAGGGAGATTGATATTGGGGTTCTAGATGAAGTGGGTAGGTTGGAAGTGCTTAGCATCCATACAAATAATATGAAGCTCTTTGATGATGTATGTATATTGGGGCCTTATTTTTTTTACTTCTATATCTAATGTTAAACAGTTCTTGGATTTTGAAAGCATTTATTAATCTTTATGTTTCTTGATGGAGTATCTATTTATCTTTAGTTTTCTTGTTACAGGTTGATCTTGAAAAGATTGCTAAGGATACCCATGGATATGTTGGAGCAGATCTTGTTGCTTTGTATACTGAGGCTGTACTTCAGTGCATTAGGGAAAAGATGGATTTTATAGACTTAGAAGATGAGACAATAGATGGTGAGATTCTAAACTCCATGGCTGTTAGTAATGAGCACTTCCAGACTGCTTTGGGCTAAGCTAGCAATCCATTTGCTAAAGCCATTGCTAACAAATTTCAGGCCAATTTCATCAGTGTGAAGGGCCCTAAATTTTTAACAATGTGGTTTGGAGAGAGTGAGGCTAATGTGAGGGAAATTTTTGATAAAGCTAGAGGATCAACTCCTTGCATCCTATTTTTTGACGAGCTTGATTCTATTGCTACACAAGTGTATTTATTTTTTATGAGTGAAGTTCAAGTTGAGGACGGTGAATATATTTGAGTAGGAATTTTGTTTGAACTATTTGAGATAGGCTTTCTAACTGGTGATGCATAACTGGTTTGCATGTTTTCAATGTGGAAGCAGTATTGGGGATGCTGGCGGTGCCGCAAATAGAGTCCTTAACAAGTTGTTGACGGAGATGGATGGTATGATAGCCAAGAAAATAGTTTTCATTATTGGTGCTACAAACAGACCCGATATATATTACATACAACTTTTAAAATTATAAATATAAAAATCTATAAAATATACATATATAACATAAATGGAAGTGTTGATGCATACTGAAAAATAAAATAAGGAAAGCTTCTGCTCCCTTGATTTGTAAAATTTTCTCTGCCTCTTCTTTTTCTTGTGTTGCCACCCTCATTCTTGTAGTTGATATAAAAGAATGAAATGAATGATGGTGAAATTGAGAGAAATTTTGGGTAAATAAACTAAATAGATATAGAAAAAAAATATGAACAAAGTTGAGGACAATGAGTTGGGTTTTTCTTAAATAAATGAATACCATCAACCCATTTATAAAATGCAAAAGTATATGCTAGCAATCTCCAACAATATCATGGTAAAAAGGACATTTAGTATTGGATGTAAAAGTCTTGCCTGCATTTATTTCATTCATTACTTTCTTGACATGCACATCAGCCTCTATATCCACAATAAGTGTTTGAACTATCTCATATCCGTAGTTTGACATAGCCTATAAGCATAGAAATGAACGATTGAATCATACTGCATTCAAATTTCATCTTGTTTGATATTTAAGAGATATTTTATAGTAATCAATTGACAATACACATCAATAAATAAATGAAACTGATATGAATAAATCAACCTTTTCAAGTTCTTCAACAACTTTATCAACCTCATTCTTTTTCTCAAAGATATCGTCCAAATTCATCTTTGGAACACTGGAATGAATAATTGTAAATCGTACATGGAAACAAGGTAGTTTATAAGAGCAGAGATATTATATGATAATACAAATCACATTAATCTAAAAGACTACTACACCATTTCAAAGATTGTATCAATCAAATTAATTTGAATCCTCACAAGGCAAACATAACATTCAGGCATCGAAAAATAATGGATGCAAATTCACAAAATAATTTTCTAAAATTAGCATTTCATCATATAAGAGGAACTGCCAATATTAATATATTATCTCGCAAATAGATGCAAATTCACAAATTAATTTTCTAGATTCAGCATTTCATCATATAAGAAGAACTGCCACTAACCTTTTGTAAGGGTATCAAGCACGCCACTTGACTCCAAATATTTCTTGAAAGCTTCCTTCTTGGATTCATTTGCCTGCCATATAAGGATGACAAGCATTATCATAGAGCCTAAATGTTCAGTTCTTGTCTTTGAATTCATGCATACAATCATCTACAATTGCAGCACTAAAACAACTAATTTTTTAGCACATAAGGACTGTTTGCTTAAGTAAATCCTAAGGGGACAACAAGTAAATTTATTCACGTAGGTGTATTAGGCTATTAGCTATAGAATATCTATGCTACTTATAGATCCCAATGATATCTGATTTAACACTTCACCTACTCAAAAACACAAACCAATGAAATAATCCACATTAGGACAAGAGAGGTTGACGCATTCAACACAAGAATACTTACACAAAATGAAGTCAAATCATGACAGACAATGACAATGAGAAGTTGACTATTGGCCCTTCTAGTTTTTTATTTGATATTTTCCTGACAATGACACATTCAAAATGCACTTATGAGCAAAGACCTAGAACAAATGAAATTGATTAAATAATGAAGGTGTGTTAATTTGAGCTTCACTTGGTTTTGAGAATACTTTAATATTCTCTACTTAACAAGGTCAACCACGTGAAGGTGGAAGCTCATCTGGCCTCACCCCCCCTCCCCCTAAAATCAATCTAAATTCCCCATTAACATCTAATTACACACTTCATTCATCCATTTATGAACTATAACATTCAATCAATACAATCACATAACATTCATTAATATGATATAACATTCATTAATACGCAACACTAATCAAGAATTCATTAACATGACATATAATTCAATATTAATACACAACATTCATAGATAATTACTTAAAACAACGTTCTTTCATTATCCAACAAAGTTAATCAAACAAGTTTTATCAAAGAGCATATTTAAGAAATCATTTCTTTTTTAGGTTTTTCTTAGATTTCTTATTTAGGTAAAGGCTGACAAGACCATCAATATTATCTTCCTCCTCTTATGGGTGTGATCTCAAATTATGATGCTTCCTCATGTCTCAAGGAGGACGACGCTGATGCACTAAAGGGGGGTTTGCTGCAATAACAAGTAAATGGGTTAAATTCACATACTTATTTTTACTGTTACATGTATTTCATTAACTAGTAGAACATAACATGCATTTTTCTTTACTTGAAAATGCCACATCATCATGTACAATAACATTTTGATCTTCCGCCACCTCAACATGCTCAACATCCTCTAAAATATTCAAAAAAAGGTTACACGATCAATTGCAATTAAAGATGTTAAATTCTATTAATAATTACGTAATTATTTCCAATAGAAAATTAATACCTCCAACACTATGATGCACATCATGGCCTTTGTCATGCCCAGGTTCTGTGGTAGGATTTGAAGGCTGTAGTGAAATGTCATGCACATTATTATCATGAAATAGTCAATTTATGTTTGATATTAACTATTCAATTTGATTTAATTTTCATTTGACCAATTTACCTGTGTCTCATCTGGTGCAGCAGATTCTTCATTATGGATTTGGGATGCTTGGTGTAGGCGTGCAACCACAACTACATAGCCTTCCTTCAAGGCTATTCTCTTGTCTTCATCTGTGGGCTCTACATTGAATTCTATGCCCTATATTTTTTGTTTAATATCATCATTTTTACATGTATGATTTGATTAAACAAAATTGTTTGCAACCTTATATATAAAAATTTGATATGAAATTCCAATGCTGCTACTTACAAGTCAAGAGTGAAGTTTCATATAGCCACCAGAGCCATGTTTGTGTTGGCCAACCTTTGTTAATCTCGCTTGTGTGGCTTTTGATGTGTCTTGCAGTCTATGAAAAGTTTGAAACATGTTAGATTATATATTTATAAAGATCACTAATTAGTGCATGATTACATTCTACTTAATACTATCACTACATACCTTCTTTTTCTGTCTTCTGGTTGAATTCCACTACCCTTTAGCCTTTTCTCTTTTTCATCTTCTATTATTTCATTCCACTCCATTGGTGGAATCATAGGAGGACACTCATACTTTGGGTTCTCCTTTAGAGCCCTTCTATATTGGTCCCTCACAGTCTTTAAATGTTTGCATGCTCTTGTAAGAATCTTGGCTCTGTCAAAACTTTTAATTCCAAAGAGGTCCTCTAAAGATTTAATCAGCTGATTTTTTAAGTCAGCATCCTGATCATTCCACCTTTTTTGAAAAAACAAAATTGTTAGATATCATAACTTTAATATAGTACAATAAATGGAAGATAATAAAAATATTGTACCAATATTATGAAGCTACGTACCTTTTACGTATGGTGGGCCCAAATAGCTTCAATGTCATTTCAAAAAGATGTTCATAAAAAACATCATTTCCTACAAAAATAGCATGGGATTATCAGTCCAAAATGAGTTATGTATAAGTAAACTAAAATTACACTGTAAATAATAACAATTGTAGAGCACCTGGAAGCTTTGGTACTTTTAACGGAACCATATTGTTCTTGTTCATCAACAATGTCCCCGCAAACAAACCAGTACTAGTAACACAAGCTGATCCAAGAAATGGTTGATCTTCACTAGTACTGGTCTGATCTGTTCTTGTATCGGGTGTAGGTATATCTATTAATTGTATGCACCCTAAAATGGTCACCTAGACTTTGGGCCCCTATTAAGAAATTTATCAAATCCCTAAATCAATATTTTCAAAAATTAGCATTTTATCAATTATATCAATTTCCTTCATCAAATCCTATTTTATTATTTTTGATTATTTTCCTTGGGCTAACCATTTTATCTTAAGTCTTTATTTAATTAAAAGGAATATTTCCTCCCCTTTTAATAAATAAAAATCCCCCACTTTTCCTCTTATCCTAAGTTGCACAAATAAAGTATTATTCTTATTTTATAAAAAGGAGAAAAGCACTTTTTGTCTCATATGGACACAAAAGTCAACTCTTATTTTTTCATTGGAGGATATTTATGTACATGGATTGCTCCTCTTTCAAGCTCCACCCTTGATTAAATCTTTTGCCTCTTAATCTCCATGGTCCATTCTTTCTCATTTCCTATAAAAGAAGAGCTTTCTTCCTCATTTGCATGATCAATCTTTTATGCTAATGTTATGTTGCAGGTTTTCTAGGTCACTTTGGAGCTTTTGAAGATTTGGAGCATTCTTGGCATTTGCATCTACATTCCATTCTTAGTTTCATTATGCATAGTAGCTTCATGTTTATGCTTTCATAGTTTAGACTTTCTTTCAAGCTTTAGAGTAACTCATCTAGTTTAACTAGGAAAGCTTGGTAATACTTGTACTTTCCTTTTCATAGCATAGCTTTTACTTTCATTTCCATAGCTTAGCTTGCACCTCTCATTTCTAGCTTATATATTCATCTTAATCTAGTTTGCATTTTCATTTCATAGTGATTCTTGGGGATATTGGCATTCTTGCCCTTATCTTCATTTGAATCTCTCATTGTGTGGTTGACTAGCAAGGTCATTAGCTTAATAGCTCTAGCTGAGAGAAAATCTTAGATAATCTTGCAACTCCATGCATAGAGAGCTCTAAATCAATTTCTCAAGGTTTCCAATCCATGGATTCTCTTTGATGTAATGATTTAGAGAAGTGCACCATTTGAGTGTGTACATTTTTGGTGCCCACCGTGGGATAGAACATTAGCATTTTGTCCTTTAATTTTTGCATTTCCGTCAATTTTTTGGCAATTTTGTAGCTCATTTGTGGTCTCTGGTTTTTTGGCTTGGAGTATCGTGTGATACTTTTAGAAGTATCATGTGATAGTTCTTTGTATATTGGCGTGATGCTTTACTAGTTCAAAGTATCGCTTGGATATTGCAGGAACTATTGTCTGGATATTTAAGTGTGATATATTGTTGGAAAGCTCTTTCCGAGCCTAATCCAACCATGTTGATTTCATTTTCAAATTTTTTCATTTGATCAGCTATTTTCCTTGCAGATTATCTAATTTTTGATGTGCTAACCATTGTGGGGCTAACAAGTTGTGCTTGTAGGTGCTCTCATTGCTTGAAATATTTTGCCAAAAGAACACATGTCAAAGCTTCAAATACACAAGGGCTACTAACGGTGTTTGTAGGGCTTCCCAAAGCATAAAAACTAAATCAATTTCTTGTTGCTTATTTCATTTCAAGTGTGACAATTACTAGTTGTTTCATTTCATAGGAACATAATATCTTGTTGTAGGAATTCTTGGGTGGTAGGAGAAGTATGCTCTTCACCCTTGTGGTGAACCAGAAAATCTTGACCCATCTTTGGATTTTGAAAGCAAGAGGTTAATTGAATATTTTCTTGGTGTGTTTGGGAGAAAGCTTTGGGATAAGGGAGTATGCTCTTCACCTTTGTGGTGAAACAAAATTCTTGAATCTCATAAGTTGATCCATTCTTTGTTTAGATCTTTAGAATCCTTTAGCAGGCCTGCTCTTGAGCAATCAAGAGGAACGACCCAAGTGGGGACAAGCTTATTGCTGACTATTCCAACCCACTATAAACTCAAGGCTATCAAGGACACAAAAATTTGGTAGACGTAGTACTTGTCTTCTCTTAATGTGAGTACTTATGGGATTGTGACCATGAGGAAAGTATTGAGCAAGAATGCTTAAGGTACTCTCGAGGCCGCGAGGTCTGTTACTTGTCACAAGGTAAGGAGTCCCTTTGGGGAGAAAGAGGGGTGCTACAAACGGAAGCCCTTATTAAGAACCATAGATAGAGGCCACCCTATTTTTTTTCTTAGCTTCTTGGTGCAAGGATTGATCCAAGTGGAATAACCTGGATCACCCCAAGATTACTCACCATTTGTGTTCCTTTGGTTGTGTCATTGACACTTCCATGACAAAGCCAATATCTATTGTGGGTAACCACTTTGTGTGAGGCAATGGAACATCAAGTGTGGGCCAAGTTGCTAAGTATTGAGCCTTTGTCCTTCTAGGCTAGCAAGTGCTTGAACTGTTCTTGTTGTTATATACCCATGCAAATGTTCTTGAACATACAAACATCATAGTAATGCTCATAGATTTTTAGTTTTGATATCACAATTGGTTGTCTTGGCAAGGTTGCTTTTTCCCTTGTGCAAGTGTTCTATGACATGTTTGATCACCTACTATTTGCAAACTTGTCTATTATCTGCTATTACCATATTCTGGACTATGAAATCAAACTTTCCAAACTTACAACATTGACCAAATTGCTTTTAAAATTGAGTTTTTCATGTTCACTGGTCAAGAGTCGCATTGCTTGCCTGGAAACTATCACACAAAGTTATTTTGCTATCTCATTGTCGGTTGTTGTCTTACTGATTTGTGTCACTTCTAGTCTTCCTTGGTCAGTCCAGGTCAGATCTTAGGTGCTATGACATGTTTCTCAACATCCAAATGAACTCAAATGGTATTAAATTGCACAAAATGACTCTTGGTCTTCTTTCTTCCAAATCTCCCATGTCTTCCTAGTCTCTTATTTTCTTCTTCCTTCATGCTTCTTCCTCTTCTTCATAAACTCCTCATGCCTTCTTGATTCATTTCCTCTTATTATCTAGTCTACCTTCTTCTATTTCATCTCTTCTATTCATTTCTTCCATGCTTGATTCCTTCTCTTCTACAACCATGAATTTCAACTACCTTGTTATGGAACCTCTCTTGAGAATGGATGATCTCGAACTCATTGCTCAATTCAAAGAATTTTATTCCTCCAATAGTCCTTCTGGATATCTCATGGGTGACAAACTTAAAGAAAAAATAAAAGAAAAGATGATTGAATCAGATGCCTTTTCTAGGATCATAGACATGATCCTATCACAACCTTCTTCTTCCAAAAAATCTTCATCTTCTAAGTCTTCTCATCCTTCCTCACGTTCTAAGTCTTATCATGATTCTTCTAGACATTATTTGTATTCCTCATTATCTAAGTCTTCTTCCTCCACTAGGTCTTCACTTTCCTCTTCTTCACAATCTCATTCCTCTTCTATTTCTTCCAAGAGTCTTACTCCTCAATATGAGCAATATAGTAATCCTTGTGATACCTCTCCCATGAAGAGTGCCACACCCACCTTTGATGACTATGATGACTATTATGATGGCTATGATGATGAACCATATAGTCATACCTATGAAACCTCTATTCCTAAGAGTCCTCCTCGTCGTGTACTCATGCTTACTAAAGCATCATCCTATTGGATAGATTGTGATGGTGATCTGTATGATTCTGATTTTGAAAGAGACTTTGATGAGTTCTGTCAACAATACCTAGATGATACATCTACTTCTATTGAGGAATATAAAATGTACCATGCTGATTTGAAATGTAAATATTATAAGAATCATTCCTCTAAGAACATTCATGTTGAAAATAAATATTAAACTCTCAAGCAAGATTATGATAATGATGGACCTTTGTCTTGTGATGGTTCCCTTCCATCCCCTACTTCCTCCAATACTCATACATTTCCTAAAGCTTCCGAGTCTTCCAAACCTTTCACAAATCCTTCATCTAATGAAAGGCCTAATACTTTTCATGTGGTTCCCTATAGTTATCCTCAAGGGCTACCTCTTAAAGAAACTCAAGCTAACCTTCACTTGGCTGCAAATACTTTCAATAATGCTAAAATTAAAGATCCTAAGCCTTTATGCACTATAATGCCTACTTCAGCTAGTCCTTCACTACCTCTTCCAAAGTCTTCCATACAACCCCAACCTGCTTCCTTGTCCTTAGAAGTGGCTTCATGTCAAGAGGACTTTAAAAATGATAAAGAAAAGAATATAAAAAAATATCAAGATCAATAACCCTCCATGTCATCCAATCCTTTTCATAACGTCTCTGATCTGCTTCATGGTTCTTTTGATCCTCTACACTCTTCCACATTCATTCCACCATCTCCTAAGCAAGATCAAGCTACTACTTACACCATTGAGGTTATTGACAATCAAGATGACCTTACTTCCATTGAGGTTATTGAAAATAGTGTTGTTACTTCCAATGTTAAACCTATTGAAAATCAAGAAAAAAATGATGCACTTATGCTATCCAAAGCAACTTGTCAAGATCAAAGTCTTCCATCTTCTTGTTCTACCATTCCATGTTCACTTTCGCTTTCTACTCTTCCTAAATCTTTTCAAGCTCTGAACAATCCTATCGAAGAAGCTGCTCCTATTCCAGATGTTAATGATCCTATTGCAAATCCTAATGCTCCCTCTAAAAATGTTGATGTCCTTGGTTGTCATATAGATGATGATGAACTTATTGATTATCCTTTTGCATTTTCCATGTTCATCCTTGGACCTCCTCCACCAAAACTAAGGGCTTCACGTCTTCCTTCCATCTTGGGCCCTTATGTCCCTTCACTTTCCCCTCCTAACTCTCCTAATTTTTCATCCATCTTGGGTCCTTACATCCCTCCATCTCCTATCTTTCCTCAAGATCAACATAAATGCATACCCTTGAATCCTTTTCATCCATCCACCCATCTAAACCAGTCATATCATCCTTCTTCTTCCACACGTCCCAAGTCTTTTAGAAGTAACTTGAATGTTCAATACAAGAAAAAGAAGCAATACAAGAATCCATAAAAAAAAGAAGATCACCATGTCTCCTCTAATCGACATGGAGGCATAAAGTCAAAATAGATATCTAAGAAGAAAACTACAAGACAAGTATTGGTTCCAAAATTCATCATTGAGGATATTCTCTCTAAATCATCAAAAAGAAATGAAAAGCCTATGGCTATATGGATTCCAAAGTCTCTCTTAAGAGAGTCTTATGTTGAACAACAAGTGAAGTTGACATTCAAGCTTCCGCAGACTTCCACTTCATCTTCTTCCAAAAACATTCTTCCATTCCATGTGCCTGAACCACAACCTCTGCTAAACATTCACCATATTCCTTCTCGTATTCCTTCATTCACATTCCCTCCACCCTCTTGCCACCCTTAAAGGTGTGTGTTGATGTTGATCTTTCCTTCCTTTCCATCTACCCTTTCACAATCCTTCCATTCATTATCCTTCTATCTTCTATCTTTTTTCCTCATTCACCTATTCCTCCTATCTTCCAACCTCACTCACTTTACATAAAACCTTATTCTCCATTTTTCTCTTCCATCTTCCTTTCCCTATCAGCATCTTTGAGCATATCATTTTGAATCCTTGGCATATCATGGTTTATCCTTTCAAGGAGAATTATCTAAAAAGCTTTCCTTCTTCCAAAAAAGAAAAAATACAAAAAAATCAAAATTAAAAAAAAATAGAAAAAGTGCCTTGGTGAAAACCTAGAAACAAGTGCCTTGGTAGCAAAAATACAAAAAAATTGAAAAAATAAAAAATTCTCCAAGTGGTGAAAACCTAGAAATAGGTGCTACTTGAGGCCTTTTCACCCTTATTTCTCAGCATGTGTCCTCGACACTTAGCCTTTCTCCATCATGCCTTGACCTTGTTGCCTTGGTTTGGAATTGGTCTTTGTCTTTGTCTAGGGGGCACAACTATGTTAGCTTTGGTCTCTAGGATGCGTTGGTCTTTAGGACATCTTGCAAATGGTGTTTTTCAATACCACCCAAATGGTGTTTTTCAACACTACCCTAGCGTCAAGTGTTTCTCAACACTTATCAGATATCCTACCCCACAGTCTAGTATAATGCGATATTTCCACTAGTAGATGCGATACTCAAAGTTGGACTCTATGACCTACACACACGCACTTAAACACTTGAATTGCTGAGATTTGTTTGAATTTATCTCTTTGTGTGATGTTTATGATGATTTCTTTGATAAGTGTTCTCTTCCTATGATAGTTTTTGATGATGCATAGCTAGAAGACTGAGGGCATGAGGATATGTTTTATTGCTTTTTATGCTTGTGGGTATATTTTGTTCGTCCTAATTGTCATTAGCATTTATGCTTGTTCCACTTGACAATATGACCTACAAGGTATTATCCTTGATTGTTTATGCGAGTGCATGCTTATAGCCATCTTGACTTTCTTATGTCCTGGTGCAAGCATAATCTATAGAAAACTTAGGTAATCTCACTGCACTAGTCATCTTGACATACATGTCTTTGGTGCCTAGGTGGGATTCCCACATTTCATCTGATATAGATCATATTCATATACCCATAGTCATACTAGTGTGTATTGTATGATCTTGTGATGCTACCAATAAAGCTCGATGATGATTATTAAATGTCTATTGGCGTTGTGACCTTGAAAGTCAACCACTTTCATAGTAGATTGCATTTCTAGGTTCATGTTAGATTATTTTTGCATCTTGCACATGGAGAGAGCTCTCCTTTTATCTTTCATGGACTAGTCAGTCGACTGCGCTCACCTTTCACTTCTTCCCGATCATGTCTTTCACTTCTTGTCTTTCATATCACATCATTTTCTATTCATTTCAGACTCGAAATCGAAATCCGAGTTCATCTTGATAGTCAAAATCACATTTCCAATTTTCCCCTTCTTCTGCACAATTGGCTAACCATTTGAGGCCTGATCCTTTGATCTTTGTTGGGGCACCTTCATTTCTTCACTCCCATCTTTTTCAACCTCCTAGTCTTTCATTCACTTTCATTCGCTTCATCTCTCTGAGGTTTGACTTTATCTTTATCCTATATCTTTCCCAGTCAAACTGGGGCATATCTTCATTGCTTGATGGTTATCCTATCATGCCTCATCTTTGATCATGATTTCTAGTTCTTTGATCAAATTTATCAATTTGCTACTTTTCATCTACCTGATTTTAATTTTGATTCCGAGGGGGGCAGTACCTATCAGCTTTAATCTTTGATTCAACTTTATCATTCAGCTCAGCTTGAGATCTTTATTTTGAGACTTGATTATCACTTAAAAGCAATGGTGATGGTTTTGTCTTTCGATTCTTATCTCTTATTTTCAGACTTGATTATCACTTAACAGAACGGTGTTGGTCTTGTCTTTCAGCTTTTTCTTATGCTTGTCCTGATATGTTCCCATCCGTCGAACACATATCTGAGTTGTTTTGTGATCCCAAATCGATCTCACATTTCAATTCCATTCTTTGACTGCATGTAATCTAAAATCGATCTCACATTAGTCAAAGAGGGGCAAATGTATGCACCCTAAAATGGTTGCCTAGACTTTGGGCCCCTATTCAACAATTTATCAAATCCCTAAATCAATATTTTCAAAAATCAACATTTTATCAATTATATCAATTTCCTTGATCAAATCCTATTTTATCATTTTCAATTATTTTCCTTAGGCTAACCATTTTATCCTAAGTCTTTATTTAATTAAAAGGAATATTTCCTCCCCTTTTAATAAATAAAAAGCCCCCACTTTTCCTCTTATCCTAAGTTGCACAAATAAAGCATTATTCTTATTTTATAAAAAGGAGAAAAACACTTTTTGTCTCATATGGACACAAAAGTCAACTCTTATTTTCTCATTGGAGGATATTTGTGCACATGGATTGCTCCTCTTTCAAGATCCACCCTTGATTAAATCTTTTGCCTCTTAATCTCTATGGTCCATTCTTTCTCATTTCCTATAAAAGAAGAGCTATCTTCCTCATTTGCATGATCAATCTTTTATGCTAATGTTATGCTACAGGTTTTCTAGGTCACTTTGGAGCTTTTGAAGATTTGGAGCATTCTTGGCATTTGCATCTACATTCCATTCTTAGTTTCATTCATGCATAGTAGCTTCATGTTTATGCTTTCATAGTTTAGATTTCCTTTCAAGCTTTAGAGTAACTCATCTAGTTTAACTAGGAAAGCTTGGTAATACTTGTACTTTCCTTTTCATAGCATAGCTTGTACTTTCATTTCCATGGCTTAGCTTGCACCTCTCATTTCTAGCTTGCATATTCATCTTAATCTAGTTTGCATTTGCATTTCATAGTGATTCTTGAGGATATTGGCATTCTTGCCCTTGTCTTCATTTGAATCTCTCATTATGTGGTTGACTAGCAAGGTCATTAGCTTAATAGCTCTAGCTGAGAGAAAATCTTAGATAATCTTATAACTCCATGCATAGAGATCTCTAAATCGATTTCTCAAGGTTTCCAATCCATGGATTCTCTTGGATGTAATGACTTAGAGAAGTGCACCATTTGAGTGTGTACATTAATTAGTACACAAAATAGGTCCATACAGTGTATAAAATTCACACAAGAAAAATAATAAATTCATGATTAACACATAACAAAATATATAAAAATAAGGTTTTACTAGTTGTAGATGGTATAGAGGAAGATGTCTACAAGAACCTTATTGCGGATAATGCAGCCGTCGAATGTGAAATGTTAACCGAAGGAGGTGTCTGCACTTCATCATGAGCTATAGAATACATTGTTAGAAAAGACATTTGCAATGGATAAAGATTAAATGGGGTATTAGAAGCATCCCAAACATAAGTTGAGTCAATAATGCATACAAAGGTTAAATCAATGGTTAAATGTTTAAGGATTATTTACATGAAGGTCGTGTGGTGCTAAAACCCTCACCATGTTGATGATGTTTCACACATGTCAAAAAATTCTGTAAGAAGAACACATCATATTTTAGATCATGATCCATAAGATAGTATAAAATATAAACATCTATTGAACTTTAATTATTGCTTAAGATTAATCACTGCTTACATCAATAGAATTGACTCTACGTGTCAATTCTTCTTTGAGTTCCTTTGACTCCTCGGTTTCGTTTGCTTCCATTAGAAGGTTATGAATTTCATTACCATATTTAGTTCTTATTTGAGTAGCCATGAATACATGGTTAGATTTAGACTCTATGTCATCTCTAAATGCCGCATCAACTCCAGATCAAAATAGATCTGCTACCTCTTTTGCTTTTCTCTATCAATAAGTATCAAGTTGTGACATCAATATCAGTAAAATTCTATCAAAATAACTCCAAAGCCATAAAGAAAAGAACATAATAATATGACATTTGTTTCTATATAATTTGTAGAATTACACTAATTAAGGTTTACCTTTGCTGAAGAAAGTTTACTGTGAGGAAAATCCCCGCCTGTATCTTGAGGTGGAATATCCATGTTTCCCTGTGAAAAGATTAGTAATTCTTCGCAATCGGAAGTGATTGGAGTCAATATTAATTGGAGGCAATTGGTTTAAATTTTATACTTACCAGTCCCATGATAGGGAATTTTTTTGTATCTACACGATTCAAATCGTAATCTATTAGAAGCTCTTCCCCTGCATTTATTGATTTTATCGCACATACAAATACATGATTTCCCTCGCGTGCCTCAGATATACAATTTGGCCACTTATTAGTTGACACGGGTCGAGAACTATTTATAAAACCTACAATATTCCCTTTTTCTTTTGGCCTTCCATCAATAAACATAGCGAGGATTTTAGTTTGATCATTTGCTTTGCATTGTATATAATTTGCTGACAATGCATACCTACGCATACTTTTTTTATATTGCACAATCCGCATCCAATTCTTGTAATTGTAACAAGGTCCTACATACTCCATCAATTAAACAACTTGATTGTAATTGAATTTTATTCCATCCATGGAAAATAAGCCCAAACCATGTAATGAAGATGGAGCTATGTGATATATTCTTTTGTTAACAAAAAAATCAGTATTAACTGGAGGTAGTTCCTTGGGTACCCATTCTTTCTGAAGATGTGTGTACCTTAAGGGAACCTTCATGTTTCCTTTGGTCTCATTATCATAAGAACATGAGCCCCCCTCAGCAAGGAAAAATTTCATTCGTTTATCAAATTTTCTTCTAATCTTTTGACCTCTAGTTGTTCTCCCTATTTTAGACCTACTAGATGTATCACTTTTGTCTTCGATTCCCGCATTTTCCTCCCTCGAGCAAGATAGATCAGACAAATACCTATTTGGTGATACCTCCAATCCATCAAATGAGAGACATAGTAGGATCTATATATTTTGTTGACTAAAGAGAAGGAAACCAAATAATAAATTATACCTGTCGATCCATGTAAAAGGCGTTAAATTTCCTGCATATGTAAATAATTTATTTTAAGTTAGCCAAAAATTACATGATATGTAAGCTACAAATTACATAGAAGAAAAAATTTACATGATGAAAAATATACTCCATGACTATAGAGTTCAACACATAATAACTTAATTCAAATTTCTATTAATAAATCAATACCTCATACGTGGCATTTATCATACCTTGACATACATTTCATTGATCATGTTATTCATCATCCTCCTCATCCATGTCATCATTATGACTATCATCATCATCATCATCATCATCATCATGACTACTATCATCATCATCATCATCATCATCATCACCATCATCATGACTATCATCATCATGACCATCATCTTCATGACCATCATCAGTATCACTGAAATCATCATCATTTTCTTCTTCTTCATCTTCTTCTTCATTGTGTAACATTTATCCGTGATCATCATTTACTTCATCTTCTAATTCTTCAGTATCTTCTTCTTACATCACATTATACTATACTAGCCTTCCTCTTGGATCATGTCTAACAACAAATGACCAACCCGGTTTATGTGGAATGACAAAGTAAAACACTTGCTCACATTGGCTTGGAAGAACATAGGGCTCATCTCCAACTGGCTCAAATGACCTTGTATTAATCATTGTAAATCCACTATCATGTTCAATAATGGTCCTATTAGGATCATTTTGATTCAGCCATAGCCTGTACCATTTGACGACAAATAGAACTAATTTGAATGAATTAAAGTCACACTCAAGTATATCATGCAAAATGCCATAGTATCAATTTTCAGATTGTTGAGGATGTATGTCATTTCTAGATAAAATATTAGTGACCTCGAAGACTGCACTTATCCCAGAATCACAAGTTTTCTTTTTGTCATCTAACCTTTTTATGCGAAATTTATGGCCATGGTAGTACATAGCTTTGTGGTGTTTGATCTGCAATTATTCAAACATGTCAAGATTATTTGCATCAATCTATGAGTTGATATTAAACTTATGGGTCATGGTTAGTAAACTTATATGTACCTTTCTACCTCTTAAACCATATGCTAGATCAAGTACCATTGGCATAACATTGGGATCTCCATTACAATGAGCTTCTTTAACCAATGATGCAACACCATCCCATGTTAATGAGTGACCATTTTCTTGAGATTGTTGAATCCATACTGTCATCCAATCAAGATTGTTTGCAATATACAAATGTAGTGCATCCCACTCATGACCAACTGTAAAGAAAACAAATAGACTGCTTAGAAACAACTTATATTGAAGATCTATAAGAATTAATAAACTACAATAACATCATATAATTACCTTTCACTTTCCTTAATCTACCTTTCCCCATCAAGTACTCCCCTTCAAATTTGTTAATAGAGTTGGGATCCCAAATGTGATTTACATGGATATTTACTGCAAACTTGGGAAGATATTCACTAATATACACCATGGTCTAGTATACCATATATCCCTCCACCATAGAACCCTCAGGATGTTCTCTTTGTCAAACCAATCCCTTCATAAATTTTAAGTGCCTCTCAACCATCCACGTTGACCTAGTTTGTACAGGCCCACACAATTCAATCTCCTCAACTAGATGCATGAGGTAGTGTTCTTGAGCATTGAAAAAATTTGGAGGTAGACACTTTTGGATTTCACACATAAGCTAGAGAATTTTTCTCTTCCAATATTTTATATCTTTTTTATCGATTTCTTTAGATGATAACCACCTGAAAGAGATTCAACTCGCAAGAATATATAAACAAGATTTTAGATTAAAATATACAATAAATTACATAAAAAGTAAAGCAAGTCATAAATATAATAACACTTCTAACCTCATGAATTATCCAAGATTGTATATAACTTGTTTAAAACTGTTGTCAAACTGCTCTGGGAAGGATAGAGATAAGACGTACTACAATGATTAAAAAATGATCTTTTCAATATATTGTAAAATAATACAATAAAAAGTACATGCAATTTTACAAATATATTGTAAATAGAGAACATGACTTACCTTGACGAAGGTATGCCAATCATGTGTTTTCAACCTTGGCCCAAAATCACCTTTCTTTGATACAAGATTGCTTATATTTGCAGCAAATCTTGTTGGAAATTTTGTTTTTTTTATGACTTCTTTTAATGCATCACTTTGCTGCTCAGTTAATAACCAAGGAAGGGCACTCGTGTTTATGCAATCTCCATTGCTATTTGATTCAATGAAAGTTTTTAGTGCATGATTGGATTCATGAATGTCATTACAAATTTTGGCCATTTTTTCTTTGTCACACCTTGCATCCAATATTTTCCATAGTGTCTCTATTACATTCTTTCCAATATGCATAGGATCAAACAAATGCACAATTGGGAGATCCTTGTAGTATGACAACCTACTAAATTGAATAGGATAACTTTTTATTCCTCTAGGAAGTTGGTCATTGATGCCTTGACGACCTTTACGAGCATCAATAATATCATTAGTAAATAAAAGACAATATCAAAATATAAATTTCAAACAAAAATCATCAGATGGAATGACATTACCTCGGTGATTTAGTCTATCATATTTCAACTTCCATAGATGAGGTGTCATTCTTTGTGGCCTTGATGTTGTCTCTTCTTTCCCATTAATAAGATATTTTTCGATAGTTCGATACTTATGATTATTGTGGAGAAAGTGCTTAAACTCATCGAACACCTTCTTTCCTAAACTTCTTGAATGACAAGATTTCATCTTCGGACCACAAACTGGACATGTGAATTTACCCTTTGTCTGAAGACCTAAAAGATATCATATAATTGGATCATGTACAATTATCATGCGCAACTTAAACATACCAAAAATACGTGACCTTAACATGAATATATAACATACCGCAAAAATGAGTTAGCCCAGGGGCATCATGTATTGTCCATACAAGCATTGCATGGAATTGAAATTTTCATTGTCCTATTGGTCTAGAGATGTCATACATAGTGATCCCATTCCATAAAATAAATAACTCGTCATTAAGGGGCTCAATATACACATTCATATCTTTAACTTGGTACTTACCTAGTTGAGTGAACAAAAACATTACATAATTATTATGACCTTCTTGATGTGGTGTTTATAAATTAATTTACATAACTATTAAATGAAAAAATATCTAGTACAATCAGTGATAACATTATGTGCTCCCTCTTTATGGACATCCAATGAGAAATGTTATTGTTAATAACAAAAATAGGCCACACTGAGTAAGTAGATCTCATATCTCCAAATGGATTGACACCATCCATTGCCACTAAAATATTGAGATTACGAGGCTCTTCTTTAAAGTGTGGCCATGTTGTTTCTATGTATTTAAATGCAGAACCATCCACAGGAATTCACATAATGTCATCTTGACTTCTATTGCATACATGGTAATCCATAAATTGTGCCAAGCTAGTGCACTTGAATAGTCGTTGAAGATGTGGAATAAGGGGAATGTACCAAAGACTCTTGTGAGGCACCTTTTTTGTTATTTTATCTGACTGATATCTACTAGTATGACAAACAGGACATTCTGTTGCAAATTCATGCTCTTTATGATATAGAATGTGATCATTGGGACATGCATGTATTCTCTGATACTGCATTCCAATTTGATTCATAATGGTAGATAATTCTCGGTATGAACCAGGCAAAATGTTTGATGGTGGTAAGAAAAACCCACCTATCAACCTACAACAAAAAATATGAATTGTTAATATAATGAATTGTAATGGTATGCTAACATTAAAGGTGACAAAAATGGCATACCTTAGCATATGTGACATTGCTACATTGGATAAACCATTCATAACCTTGAAGTTTACCAACAACACTATAGCGAAGAGAAGAGTTGTTTGGGAGCCTTGGTATAGGGACTCGTATGCCTTCTCAATTATAGGTATATCAAGACCATCTTCATCATCATTATCAGATGCACTAGTACCATCATCATGATCATCTTGATTAGCTACGCCAATACCATCTTCAATCATGTCCTCTGCTACAGGATCTTCTTCTTCCATGGGAGCATTATTGTCGGCTTGGATATTCACACCTCCATGTTCCTCCAATTGGAAATCCACATTCACCAATCGACAAAAATCGTGCCCCCCTTCAATGTGACCATATTGCCTACAATGACTCTAGGCTATTTTCATTAGAATTCTTTGATTCTTTAAGCCCTTACACTTTTTGCAAGGACAATAACATTTTTCAACATCTTTTCTTTGGAACTAAGACAACAATCTAGCAAGTGTCTCATTATTTTGTTCTGGGTTCATATTGCCAGGTGTGGACTTTCTTCACAGGCTATAAATATACAAAATGTAAACATACAAACATTAGTAGTATCTTGTATATAATTAAAAAAAAAAAATATTATAAGATTATACAAGATTTACAAATACACACACAAATCATGCTCACTAGACCACGAAATATTGAAAAGGATAAGTATTTTGAGAGTTATTATTATTTTGGGAGTTACACAAATCTCCTCAATAGACTACTAAATTAGAGATTATAGAGAATATATTATGGAGTTGTACAGTCACATTGTCTAGTCTGTGAAGATATACAATATATTTTTGCAAAAGAAACTTGCAATTGAAGATAATAACACATCAGAATTTGGCATTGTAGTGGAGGTGATTTCATACCTAGTACAAATTATTTCCTCTAAAGCTTCCAGATGGCCTTTCTCTAGGAGCTACATTAAGGCATTCAATTGAGCATTAATGCATTAATGCCCATCTATATCTAGGTTTTCATCACACATGCTTAAGGCAAAAGTTCCTAATACAACTGAAGAGAGTAATTAATATGGAAATTGAATCAAATGTAAGCAACACATGGCATTAATTTTCAAAGACAACAACAATTTAAAAGTATTGGAAAAATATAGTGTACAAGCAATGATAGTGCGCCATGGGAAGTCACAATAAGTATGAACCCATAGAGGATTTTCATTGTTTCCTAAAAGAAGATCATTTTTAGAGTGAGATTTAGCTACATAGAGGTGAAGCCATGACATACAAAAGGTAAGAGAACCTCAAATTTTCTGACATATAATGCTATCATGTCAAAAGGACAACAAAGTGTAGCTTTTAGAACAATGGAACAACCATCTCTCTTAAAAGGAACAACCATCATGTTATAGAGTTATTGAATATGGCCATTATCATGAGATCATAGGGCAAAACACATCTATCTACTATTAATGAACAATTTCTTCTATAGAGGCAATTTTGAATTGTATGAATTGTTTATTCAAATCCATCTTAGTTTTGATTGTCATTTGATTTCAAGTTTTAGTTACATTTACACAATTAGTTATGAACTAAACACATGGCTTGACTATCATAGAAAACCCGATCATATAATGGTTAGAGAGTTTTAATGTCACTGCAGGTTTATTTGTGCATCCACAGTTCTTGTTAGAGTTCATTTAACTAGACTTTGCAAACATTGTATTTTAAATTTGGTGTTGATCTACACAAGAACCCAACCTCATTGACAGACCAACTTGGGAAAATCCATAGTCAGCTCTATCATGAAGGTGGAACCTTGACTTGCGGTTTCCCCATTGGATTCCAATGCCATTTGGTGAGAAGCAAGCCAAGGTTATGCACTTTAATAATATAAGTGCTTAGATTGTGGAAGGAGGCATATTGCTTCAAGATTTGATGCCCTAGGAATATTCCAGATCGACCCTAATCTAACTTGAATCATAAGTAAAGGAAAATTTGCATAATAAAGCTTGATAGTGATTTAGAAAACAAGAGAATCATATTTTAAAAGAACTCCTACGAGGCAGATTCCTTGTCAATGAAATTTGGCAGAGATAGTATTGAAAAATTGGTGAATGTAATTAAAAACTTGTCTCCCATAGAAACAACAAACTTGAGAGCACATTATAACATGCAAAGACTCTCTATTGGATATAAAAATGATTGATTCCACTAAACTAAATAAAAGTATCAGTCACAAAGGTTTAGTTTGGGCTCTTGGGGAAAACAATCATTATCCAAATTAACTTATTAAACAAACTGAGTAGCACAATATTAAGTTGTTTGGTATAGAATAGATGGAGGTCCACAAAGATAAGAATTAAGATGAAGTAGACATATGAAAGCACAATGCAAAAATGAGGAAGGTTCTTAACCTGCATTGAAGAGAAGCACTAAGTTTTAATCCCATGAAAGATGGCTTCATATGAGGTACAATAATTAACAAGATTTGAATCAGAAATTGTTATTGCCTATGAGAAGTGCAGAGATTTATATAAAAAATAAACACTTCTATAAATAATAAATAGTCAACAATCTATTAAAAAAATAGGAATCCACTTGACACAATTTACTACTGCTCTACTTAACTAGAGATTCTGAAAGTTCTCTACTTAACCAGAGATTGTGAAAGTTCTCTACTTTTTGCATGAAAATGAAGTCCTGAGATAGAGACAGTTCTTGTCTTTCCTATGAAACCCCCCAATTTAAATTTTTAAAACAACCAAGCCCTTATTCCAATAACCATGATTAAAGATGAAATCTGGACATTTTTTTGTTCATAATTTTTTTTTTGTAAAGATGCATTCCGCAAGGGGAAAAATTTGAAGGAATGTTTGAACTTGGTTCAAAGGGTTCAATGAGTTCGCAGAGTTCAACAGGTTCAATGGGTATGACCAGTTCAAAGTAACAGTTTCAGCAGTTCAAGTTCAATGGTTCAGAGGGTTAAAAGGGTTCAACATGTTCGTAGTGTTCAACCATGTTCAAATGATTCAAAGGCAATGCAATAATGCATTCAATTAGTGTGAATGAAAATCTTGTTGAAAAAATATTAGAATGTCTTCAAAGTCTTAGGATGTCATGGAGGAATATGAAAAATCCAAGATAATCACCCAAATTTTTATTTGAAACATGTGGAAAAATCTCTTCATGACAATAGACACATAGATTTTTAGGATGGTTCCTTTGTTATTACAGATAAAAGAAACAAATGTCTTACTGGAAAAGTTAATGAAAGCTCCAAATTTTGGCTTATGGTCACAGTATTAGTTTTTCTTCATACTCCTGAGACAAATGAAATGGAATTCCATGAGGATGTTGGCCTCTTCCCAATTCTTGTACACATAAAAGGAAACAATTCCTAATTAAATAGAAAGGGCTTTTTATTATTGAAGATCGATTCACCAATGATGGGATGTGTTAATAATCATATGGTTTTCAAATCAGATGTAAGCAAGTTGAAAGGTAAGAGAATATCTATCAAAGCAATATAGAGATGCCACATATCATAGTAAGCCAGCGTGGTCAATATAAAGTAATTATGCACCCCAAAATGCCCCTATTACATTTCACATTCCAAAGCCAATTGTTCTGAGACCAATTCATATGTCAAAGTAGCATTGTTCAGATAGAATGATTATCATGAGGTGACATGATGATTAAAGTCAAAAAATTTTGCAATTCCACTAACCCAACTCAACGATTTAATGGGTAGAAGGCTGATTCCTATCATCAAAACATTAGGCACATTGGGGAGATAACTATTGTGGGAAATTTAAATCTTTGGTCAATAGTGAATTATCATCATCAGAAGAAGTTAAGTAGAGGAGATTAGTCACAAAAACCAATATGGTCAAATTTATGGCATTGAGAACATTTTAAAAGTTTTAGAATTTTTGTATCGATTATGGATCGATTAGCAATTATGAAATTTTGTCAGATGTTGTAGTTGCAACTACCCTAGTAGACATGTATGCAAAATGTGGAACTATAGACAAGGCACGTGAACTCTTTGACAAAATGCATCAAAGACATGTGGTATCATGGAATGCCATGATTACGAGCTATGTACAAAATGGATTTTTTGAAAAGGCTTTAGAAATTTTCAAGCAAATGTAAATGGCAGGTGTAAAGCTAAATTCCACAACCTTTGCCAGCATCCTCCATGCTTGTGCCAAAGTGGGAGCTTTGGAAGAGGGTAATTAACTAGTCACTGTTAATATATTATGTAGTCACATTAAATATATTATGCAGTCACTGTTAAGATCGACTTAGTCGAATATTGCTTGATCACATGATAACCAGTAATTAATGGTTATCATAACATATTGTTAATGTGTTATGATAACCACTAATTAGTGGTTATTTCTATCATTGTGTAAGATAATGAAACAATGTCAGTCAACTGATAATGAAACGATGCCAGTTGTGTCTATTCATATTGGTATTAATAATGGTTGTGTGGGCTAGGAAAGACTTACCGGCACCATATAATTGATAGGAAATAATCAATGATACCCTAGCTCATATAATTGGATGCCATAGCTCGTGGGTAACCAGAGAATCCAATGAACACACATTAACATGCATGATGCCCTAGTTCACCAACATAGCTAATGCCATAATCAAATCATATGAAGAAATGAACTCAATGCCATGGACACAATAGAGCATGGAGTAATGAATATCACAGTAAGATATGCCCTCAAAATGCAGAGGAGATAACACAATCCCTACCTCAATGAGCTTCTATTTGATAAGGAGAGGAAAAGCCAAGTTTCCAAAACCAAACTCGAAGATCAAAGGCCCAAGTCCAGATAAAAATTACAACCCCTATACACAGTTTTGAATCTTCCCTAGCTCATGATGTGGTTTCAAGCTCGAAGATCAAATTGAATCCGCCCTAGCCGATGTGGTTTCGCGCACTGCCCCTTGAAAAAATTT
This sequence comes from Chamaecyparis obtusa, assembly GCA_027943335.1. NCBI lineage: Eukaryota > Viridiplantae > Streptophyta > Pinopsida > Cupressales > Cupressaceae > Chamaecyparis > Chamaecyparis obtusa. Next base: position 1,587,230 of record BSBK01000589.1, read on the forward strand.
CCGTGGTGATAATGAAATGAGAAATGAATTCTTTTTTATTAAAAAGTTATACCTGTGTTTGTCAAAATTTTGACATACACGGTAGTGGTCAAAATTTAGACTAACATGGGCATGGATTTAAAAAAAATGAAATTTTTCCTTCTATAATCCGACCAACCAAAACCTTTTTATTTCACGGTCAAAAATTTTGGTAGAAAAATGGTGCAAAATGTACTTGTGTGATTAAATCAGTCAATATATTGTCATTGATGTCAACTAGTTTTGAATATACTTATCATGATATTTACAAACATCTGAACATCGGTAGAAGGAAGAAATGGTGAAGAAATGAGATATCTACATACAGACAAGATGGATATGATAGATATGGATAAGGTATACATTGGGTAATTTATTGATGAGTCTATGGCATTATGTTGTTAACTTGAGCATGTTACATTATTCTATTATGAAGATGAGATCAGAATTGAATAAGTTAATGTGGTTGGTAATTGAAGATTTATGTATACACCGAGCCAGTCTTGTGTTTACTGAGTGACAGTAATAATCGAGTTAGTTATCACCGACACATTTTGTATTAACTGAGTTGGATGAACACATTAAATATTTATAACAACCGACTAAAACTGATGAGCTAACAGATGCTTATGATTTCAAGGTAAGAGATTGAGTTTGTTATAAGATCAAACAACTGAAAAAATTTAGAGATGATCACAGGGAAGATATTGAAATGTGTTATTGATACAACTATCAAGGAACCTTGAAGAGGAAAAATGAATTATGGAGATTAAGAGACAAAATCTAATGGATGAGATGAAAATAGTTTACACATCTATTTAAGAGACATGAGACTCATTTTTGAATAGGTCGGATGAATAGAGATTGTAGGAGAATTAACGTGAAGATATTTTTCATGCACTACTAATCAAATTGGTTACAGACATAACCGAGATGGACTACATGTATCGGGAGCATCCGAGAATTATACACTAAGTGAAGTAAGTTGGATGATATAATGGAGTGAATTGATTATTGATCAGAAGAGTTATATTAATCTTAGAATAGATCTGAATACTTGAAAATTGAGTTGTATTTGAATCAGATCACTACTATATTAGTTTAACCATTTTTATAGCTAAATCTCTTAACTGAGTGGACTTAATAGTCTTTTGTATTTCATTATGACATTCAAGGAATGTTAATTGTTTTCTTGTTGACCCCATAGTGAATTTTGATCGAGGGAGAAATATTAGTGATAAATCCTCTAACAAGGTCACACCTTATAGTGTGTTTTGCAACCTTTAATAGGGTTGGCTCCTAACCGAGCTCACTTCAGAAGAGTGAAATATTTTGGGTTACCAGTCCCAGGTGGTTTTTCCTTAGCAAGGTTTCCACATTAAATATTTGTGCTATATGTTATTTATTATGATCAGATTACTATCATACTTTACATATTTTATATTTGATTAATTGGTAAACACAGTTTTGGAAATTACTGGTATTCGGTAAATGAATAGAAAAGATCATTGTTTATATCTTACTGAGTTGATAGTTTTATTGAAGAAGTACATCTGAGGATTTGGGACTGTAGGATAACCGATTTAACTGATTCACCCCCCTCTCAGTTATCTAACAATCCATGTGCTCATGTCTTTAAGAGGCAAAAACCAAAGGCTAAGATTAAGAGGCAAAACAATGAGTGGTTGAGATAAAGAGGAAAACACCTTTTTCAAAAGTGAAAAGATTCCATCTCATTGGAAAGTGCACTTTGAGTGGAGGGATTTTATTTTTCTTTTTATTTTTATTATTATTATTATTATTATTATTATTTAGAAAAGTGATGTTCATGCGTGCTTAGGATAAAGGGGTCTTTTATTATTTAATTAAAAGGGAACATGTTATTTTCATTAAATAAACATAGAATAAAGTGGTCAAACTTTAGGATATAATCAAATAAATGATTAATTAATTAAGCACAATTGATTTGATTTGATGAATTTTAATTTAATTTTTCATAAATGGGGCTTATAGTTTACTAGACCAAAATTGGGTGATTACATTTTCCCCTCTTTGAGTTAGTGTGCGAGATAGCACATTGAGTCAAAGAAAATGATGACAGGCAAATAATTGATATGAAGCGATGAACTATCTTGAGAGAAACTATCTCTCAACCTGATCGAATGAAGCACATCAAGGTAGAAAGAGTTTCAATGCATAATTTGATGTGAAGTGATGAAACTGAACATTGAGACAGAGGCTGAAAGATAAGACAATACCAGAACTGATATGATGCGATGAGAACTGATATGTCCAAGATCAGATTAAAGAGGCTTGAAGAATCTCAACTTAATGTGAAGAGATGAATCTAAGATACTTCTATCGATGAAAGCATGGTCAATTTGCAGCTTTGAAAGATTGATGATAGATTATTCATTCCCCCTCAGGATCGAAATCAAAATGATGTTGAGGAGATGCAAAATTGAGATAAGTTTGATCAAATCAAGATTAGATAGGGTCCAATATGATTGATGATCGATTCAGAGAGATTAGAAAAGTATTTGGGCCAAGTCTGACCACTAACTGATGATAATTTTCCCTAGTTTGAATAAGTTTGACTAGAAAGGTGTAGCATTAGAATTAGGTCAAAGCAAGTGATTATGAAGAAATATGATTAATTTTTTCCTCAAATATGAAAAGGCAATCCTAAGAAGAACAACAAAATGAACTTGGATTTTGATTTTGATCCTGAAAATGAATCGAGGACACTAAAAAAAGATGATCAAATTTTTTTGATAATGATGAGATGAAGACTCTCTCCTTAATCAATTCAAGGTGCAAAGACTAAGATGCAACCTAGGATGAAAATGCAAGTGCAAAGAGCAGGGATCTTACTCAGTCCTTATTTTCATTATTGAGCCTTATTAAGGGACATCACAAGATCATACAACCGTCACTAGTGCAAGCACAACTATGAAGATATGAATATGATCTATATCAGATAGAATGTAGGAAACTAATGTATACATCAAAGACATAAATGTTAAGATGACTTAAGTTAAATTTCCAGTTAATGTTGCAAGATTATACCATCATCAAAGCATAAGCGCCAAGATAACCATGAGGACTAAGATAATCATGAGGACAATCTTGCGTAAAACAAACACAATGCAGACAGTCAAGGATATAGTTTAGACTGACCTAAGTGTTCAAATGAATCAAGTCGAGGTATTTACAGTGTTCCAATCACGATGGAGGCACTTATCATAGACACTTGATGCATCAAACATATAGGATCATCAAAACCACACCCACAAGTAGAAGACAAAGAAAATATGCCCCATGCCCCTAGTCATCTAGTCGTGACATCTCAGAGTGACTAAGGAGGGAACATCAACAAAAATGATCAATAACTAACAACATACAAAGAAAATATCATTAATCATAGCTCAATCATATTAGTTTAAGCCCAGTGTAAATATTGTCACTGATATTTCTAAGAATTATGCCTGCAAGTGCGATAGAAATATATGACTTGGACTGCTAACAAGGTGTCAACTCAAGATAAGCTATCGAACAAGTGTTGAGAAATACTCAATATCCATATGGGGTAGTGTTGAGAAACATTGGTGTGTCTTAGAGACAACAATGGAACAAAATTGCCCCCTAGTGAGACTTAGATAGAGACTAATTCCAAACCATAGAGATAAGTGTTGTGAAAGTCAAATAGTTCATGACCAAAGCCACAAGCTAATAGATGGAGCATAAAGGTACAAGTAGTGCCTATTTCTAGGTTTTCACCACTTTGAAGGACTATTTTTTCTACCATGATGCCTGTTTCTAGGTTTTTGCCAAGGCACTTTTTTCTTGTTTTTTTATTTTTTTATTTTTTATATTTTTGATACATCAAAGCACCTGTTTGCCAGGTTTTCACTAAGATGATCATTTTTTCAGGACTTTTTATGATTTTAAGGATTTTTTAGGACCATATATCAATTTTTTTGAATTTGTTTAGGATCATATATCATTTTTAAAAAAAAAAATTTAGGCTCATTTGCTATGTACAAGAACTCTAGATGAAGAGAATGCCATGCATAGACTTCTTCAGGTGGAGAGTATTGATAGGATCAAGGAGTTGTTCTCCCTCTGGAGTTGACAAATGATAAGCACCAAATCCAAAGACAACTATAATTATATAAGGACCCAGCTAGTTAGGTTCAAACTTTCCTTTATGTTCATGATTCTGTTGATTCTTAGGATTCTCCCTTAAAACTAGATCACCAACCTCAAAAGATCTATGGTGTACTTTCTTGTTGTAGTTTTTTGACATTATTTTCTAATATACTCTCATGTGATCAAATGTGGTTTTCCCACATTCATCCATTATTTCTATTTCTTGGATGTATGTTATGTGATAGTCTTCATCTATTACACGCCCTTTTAGAGATACTCTAAGTGAAGGTATTTCTACCTTGATAGGTAAGATAGCTTCAACACCATAGATGAGGAAAAAAGGTGTAGCCCCCATTGGTGTGGTTATGCTTGTTCTATAAGCCCACAAAGAAGGATTGATTTGAAGATGTCAATCCCATCCAGACTTACTAACAATCTTGTGCAAGATTTTCAGAATAGTCTTATTTGATGCTTCAACTTGTCCATTTTCTTGAGGATAATAGATGGATGAATAGTGTTGCTTGATCTTAAATCTCTTTCACAATTGTTTCACATCTTTTTTCTTGAATTGTCCTTCATGATCAATAACTATAGAGGATGGCACACCATAGCGGCAAATTATGTAGTTTAGGATAAACATGGACACTTATTTTCCTGTAGAAAAAGAAAGTGGTACAACTTCAACCCACTTAGTGAAATACTCAGTAGCAGTGCTGATGAATTTGTGTCCTCCTGATGAGTTTGGATATATCTGACCTACTAAATCAAAGGCCCACTGCTAAAAAGGCCAATGTGTGATAGATGGAATAAGTGACACTTCTTACAAGATTTAGCATATCTGGCATCATCAGTTTTCATAGTACTAGGCCAATAGTAACTAGTCCTAGGTAGTTTCGAAGCTAGCGCAAGGACATTAGAGTGAGACCCACATACACCCTTATAGAATTCAGCTAACACACATTCAGATTTGTATCTCTCTATACATATAAAAAGTGTTCCATCTAGAAATATCCTAAACAAGTCACTAGAAATGATGGTATAGCAGGAAGCATTACGAATAAGTTGGCATTTTTCATTATGAGTAAGGTTATCAGGTAGAATTTAATCATGTAGAAAATAATAGATTTTAGCATAATGTGAAGAGTCATGACCAATAATGGTACAAATAACATGGTTATTAGGAGAGTCATATGCGGGGAACCCTAGCTCTTCCACTAGGAATCCATATCAAGATTCATGCTCTTGTGACTATAGAATGGAAGCAAGTGTAGCCATAGCTTCAACGACTTTGTTTTTAGCTCTAAGAATTTTTTGAAAGGTCACAAAGACAAAGTAGTTCTTAAGATCATCAACCATTTTCTTATAGGACGCGCATCAACTTCTCATCCTTGGTTTGATATTCATTATTTGTTTGATTGATGATGAGATGAGAATCTCCAAAGATATGTAATTCAGTGATCCTCCACTCAATAGCCAATTTGATCCCATTCATCAAAGCCTCATATTCAATAATATTATTTGTGTGAGGGAACAAAAACTTGTATGCTTTAGGTATGGTGTATCCTTGAGTTGTAACAAATAGAACTCTAGAACCTGAACCATTTTGTGTGTAGGATCCATCAAAGAACATTTTATAGGTATGCTTAGTCATGTACATGATAGATGAATAAGGAAAATAAATTTGCATAGCTGCATTATCCTGTAAAGGGAAGTCATCCAATTGATTAGCAATTACTTGTCCTTTTATGGCCTTACAATCAATGTACTGAATGTCAAATTTAGAAAGAATCATCATCCATTTAGGTATTCGATCAGGAAGGGTAGCTTTAATTAGTGGATATTTCAATGGATCAATTTTTGCTACAAGTTGTGTAGTATGTGCCAACATATAATGTTTAAGTTTTTTGGGACACAAACACCACTACAAGGCAAGCTTTTTCAATATTGTTGTAATTGATCTCATAAGCTACTAATGTTTGCTGATGTAGTAGATAACTCTTAAATTTTCCTATCTCATCTTGTTGTGCTAAGAATTCTCCTAAGGATGTAGCTATAGCTGAAATGTATAGAATAAGAGTCTTTCCAAGAATAAAAGGCATCGATATAGGTGGATTAGCCAAGTATTCCTTAATCTGATTCAATATTTTCTCACATTCTTCATTCCATACACACTTAAATCCTTTATACAAGTTCTTGTTAAATGGTTATGCTTTGTCAGCAAGTTGAGAGGTGAACCTCCTAAAAGACTATAGGCGTCCTTGTAGACTTCACATTTGATTAATGTTTCTCGGTGGTCACATTTCCATGATAGATTGAAATGTTTTAGGGTCAACCTCAATTCCTTTAGCTGATATGATATAACCAAGTAGTTTTCCAGAGGTAACCCCAAATGCACACTTTTTAGGATTTAGTCTTATCTTAAACTGTTCCATACAATCTAGGATTAATCCCAAATCTCTAAGATGTGTGTTTCTCTTATAAGACTTAGCTAGAGTGTCATCCACATAATCCTCCATAGTTTTATGCATCATGTCATGAAATATTGTGGTCATAGCTTGTTGATATATAGCTCTAGAATGTTTAAGTCCAAATGGCATAAAATTCCAATAGAAAGTTCCCCATGCACAAGTAAAAGATATTTTCTCTTAATCTTGAGGAGCAATTTTGATTTGGTTATATCCCAAGAATCCATCCATTAAATAATATATCTCATAGCCCGCTGTCATGTCCACTATCATGTTAATATTGGGGAGTGAAGAATCATCCTTAGAGCATTTTTTGTTTAGATCTTGAGAATCAGTGCATACCCATATGAATTTATGTGGTTTAGACATATGTACAATGTTGGATATCCATTCAACATAATCAATAGCCCTTGTACATCCACCTTGGAGGAGCTTTACTAGTTCAACTTTGACAAGGAGATCTACATGTGGATGCATTATTTGTAGCTTTTGTTTCAAAAGTTTGACACCAAGAGCTATGGATAAGTGATGCATGATGAGATTAGTGCCAAGCCCTAACATGTCTGAATAAGTCCAAGCAGAATTTATCTTATTTTCTAGGAAGAAATCTATGAATTGCCTCTTCTCTTCCTTTGACAAAGACTGAGCTAAGTGTATGACATGAGGTACTTCATTTGTCCCAATGTTGATTAGTTGAGTAGGTTATATAAAAAATGATGATCTTTCTTGAAAGTAGCTAGGTATACCACCAAGTATCTATCTATAGACACCTTAGAGAGGTTTTCACCCTTAGATATGTCTTTTCTTTTTACCATTTTTGGCTCTGACACCACCACAAAGTGATTTTCACCATCATAGAGCCTATTCTTTTTTTTTTTCTTTTGTGACTAAGATACTTGATGTCTCACTCATTCAAACTTGTTGTTGGTTCATTCGTGGAAGAGACTACAGGCTCAAGAGTTTTTAGGTAGTAGGCAATATCATAGTCATTTTGAGAGGTCAAGAGCTTAGGGTGTTGGTTTTGTCATGGCCAGTCAATAAGGTTGGGATGTACAAGTGAAAGGGGCATGAAAGTTTCCAAAGTATTGATATGGTGGGAATCATTTCCAGTGACAAGTAATTTAGAATCTATAAGGTCCCCTTCATAAATATCTAAATCAATAAGAATCCTAGTGCTGTTAACTTGGTCAACAAGAAAAATATGCAGATTCGACTCATCAAACCCTACGGATGACTCATATTCTATCTCAGGTTGAATAGCGTAGTAGTGAATGACATCAAATCCTACCTCCATAAATGCAACAAAGAGAGAGTCCCACTCATATTCCCTAAATTTTTTGCTTTAAATTTTATGTACCAATCTAGCAATAGTTGTGTGTATGTGTTCTTCCTTAGGATCTTCAATATTTGAAGCACAGTTTTGGTGAGAAGTAGAAGCTTCAAAGGTGTGATCAGTATGTTGTTCAACTTCTCCCCAAATAAGAGAAGTGGAGGGGAAAAAATCTTCTCTCTCTTGAAATATAGTGTTAATGGGTTCAATTTCCTTTTCAGACTCTTATGTGTCATTTGATTCTTCATCTAGAGAGGGTCTATTATCAACACTAGAAAATCTCACACCAGTTTTGTCTTTAGACTTACGTCCCTCAATAGGACTTAGTGGTTCAACAAGAGAATGTTTCTGATCACTCAAATGATCATTACTTGAATATACCATTTTAGCTAGCAAATCATATCCCTTGCCATATTTTTATGGGATAATTTTGATAGTAGATGTAGAGATCTTAGTGTCTTTTCCATAGTACATCCATTCCCTTAATTAACAAGTTTTTCTTCATTTTCATCTTCTATAGGAACTGGGGATTGAAGAAAAGTGCCATAGATAGTCATAGCAGAAGAAGATGGTTTCATACCCTCAGAAGGTTTACCATAAGACTGAGGAGAAATGGGAAGTGATGTAATAGAGTCCAACCAACATTCCCCCATCCCAGTATTCAATAGTTTCATTTTACTTTCACATTCATCTAGTGTACTTTTAGTTTCTTCAACTGCTCTATTATGTGGTACAAAAGTTTCACTAGTGAGAGCATTAAATGACATAGTGTTATCCCCTAGAATAGAAACCCCAGTTTTATTATAAGGAAACTGGATACATTGGGGATATGTAGACGACACTGGTTGCATGTCATGTATCCAAGGTCTTCCTAGCAAGATGTTATATGCAAGAGGTATATATAGAACTTGGAAGACAACATCTTTCTCAACTAGACCTACTCGAATAGGAAGTACAAAAAGGCCCTTAGAAGATCTTTCTTCTTCATCATAAGCTTTAATAGTGATATTTCTTCTAGGATCGATGGCGTGTTCAGAGAAACCCAACTTTTGTAGCTCAATTTATATGTAAAAATGTTCAACCTTACACCTCCATCTATCAACATGCACTTGACATGGGTTTTATGGATTTTGACCTCAATGTGTAAAGCTAGATTGTGCAGATGGTTGAGTGACTTTTCATCCTCCTCAAAAAAGGAGAGGCAATGACGTGCAACAAGATGGTTAACCATGATATGTAATTGATCAATGTCAATGTCCTTAGGAACATTTCTCATGATTAAAGTTTTCTCTAGGATCTCCTTATGAACAAGGAAAAGTTGTAACAACTCTAATATAGATATATGAGAGGGAATACATTTCAATTGGTAACTTGGAATGAAACCTTGAATGAAACATTGGTGTCAAATTCCTCTTCCAATATGAATTATTGACAAATTTGCAGGTCACTTACCATATGTTACAAGAAATTGGACTTCCATTAGATGCAAAGTGGAGAACCCTACAAAATATGACACAATGATTTCATAATATATTGTATTGAAAACCATTCATATCCTTGAAAGAATCTTTGTTTGGTACAATTAGTTCAAGTATGACTTTCTACTATGAATTGTCAATAGAATTAAAAGTCAAATATAGAACGATGGAAAGGATTGCAGTTCCACCAAGTGACCAATGGAGCGTGCTACAAAGGGCATTCAAACCAGTCACCACAAGCCATCCTAAAGAGATGTAAATTGTATTATGTAAATTTATTATTATGAAAGAGATAATATAAATTATAATTTATTTTGTCTTCCATGACTATCTAGTCATTCAATTTTCATTGAAAAAAAAGTTTATGTTAATTTGAACTTCATTTTAATTTTTAAAGGATTCTAAGAAATGTTATTTAGGCAAGGTTTTGTGTAATTAGATTATATTTTGGTTTCCCATATGTAATGACAGCTTCTTGTAAAATAAACAACATATTCACATTTAGATGCATGTAATGAGAAGTAGAACAAATAAAATTTATGTCATCATGGAATTATAATTAATAAATGTATGTATGAATAGGGTAAAAACACAATTAGGTGTTACCTTTTAGGCTAACTTATCAGCACAACTGAATTTTAGTATTTCTAACTAAAAATTAATTTTGGTCAAACATATGGTCTACCTAGATTCATTCTAGCTAATTTTTAAGTTGGAAATGTCTATTAAATGCATATTTTATACCACTTTGGGTCAAATTACCATGGAAATAAAATTATTTTAGAAAAGTGACGTTTCAATAACTCCTAATATTTTTAATGATATTTTTTTAAATACAAAATACCCTTTTGTAGAGATCAAAGTCACGAATATCCTCATAGAGATTTTATAGTGTTTTAATTAGACATAGTCTATTGTAATTAAAAAATATTACAAGTAGGTATTTTAACAGTCAAGGAGATATTGATTCAAAGAAAGAAAAAAATAGTAAATCATATTACATAAATTTGAAAAACATATGGTGCACTAGAGGAGAGAGTCCTCTTCAAGAATATATATTTCTTTTTTTGATTGGGATAGGTTTGTTATGAAAAATATGGCGAGAGATGAAAACTGTAGATTTCAGGTGAGCTGGAATTCGAATTGTTATAAAAGAGAAAATATAGGTCACAAACCAATTTTTATTTATTCATACACTAGCTATATATGTCATCTCTAATATATTTTTAAAATAGGGAAAATAATGTTTATCTACATATAATTTTTTGGTGGGAACTAGATCCCTAATTTTCAGCATTTTTCAGCAACTAAAAAATCATCTTTAAAATTTAAAAAAATATCAATTCTTATTCAAAAAATTATTAATCATAAACTTCACCCATTTTAACACATTTTATTAGTTTACATCATCTTCAAATTCAAAACATAAATGTCATTTTTATACTATTGAAGTTCAACATCTTTGATTTTGTTAGCCTTTTCCTTTAAAAAGGGTGACAACTTACTGTGCTTTTACCCAATACATATATATGTAATATGGTGTTTTTAAACAAAAAAAATTCATCTCAAATTACAAATGGAGCTTTCTCTTTGAATTTTTTTTTCAAATCTTCACTAGGCTCTAGGCCCAGGAAATTGATTGACTTGTCTCATATGACGATTCTTATATGAACATCAACCACAATATGCACAATCTTGCAAAAATCAATCATCCAATACTCAATGGAGTAAATTTGGTCCATCATAGAATTCAAAACTTCCATGTTTATAATACCATAATTATCATATCCTCTTGTTGAGTGACTGACTTTAAGATAAAAATTAGACCTCCAAATTGAAAATCTCTCCAACTCCCCTTTTTTTTTTCAAAATAGGAGGAAGTTGTATTGGTCGGTCCTCATAAAACCTCACTAACACAATTAACTCAAGTCATGGAAAAATATATTATTTCATAGAATAATGCACAACTCATTAATTTTTTTTAATAATTTTCAAAGTGAAATTGAGAGTAATATCATCCAAATTTTCATGTTGGAGCAAGATTTGTAAACATTCCACTTGAGGAGACCAATTTTTTTTTAAGAATGTCAATCTAATTATCGCCATGAAATATGTCATTGTTTGTATTATTCAATTCTTTATAAGTCCCCAAATAAGTTGAACAACATCAAAGATGTATGTCATCTTGTGGTCACATAGATTTGTAGTCAACTTAGATAAATTATCTAACATCGATAGCATAGAATTAGAAGAGAGAAGTGACACCACCTTATTATTCTCTTCTACCAAATAATTGACTCTCTTCTCTCCATTATCATTTTACCTTTTCTCAACCACTTTTCTCCTTTTGATCTCATCTTCCAACCTTTCTACTTCATCTGTGAGTGTCTTTATCTTCTGAAGTGAACTTGAAGCATCTGATGTCAGTCGATAGGAAGAAGGGGTAGAAGAAGTTGAAGTAGGATGTGGAGAAGGTAGGGGTGACACCACCTTATTACACTCTTGTATAAATTTTTCATTTTCAATTTTGAACTTACTCAAATCTTCTAGAAGCTTGTTAATATTTTTCTAATAAACCATTGTCTCTTTTGTTAAGAGCATTGTAGATTTGTCAGCCAACTTCATTTTCATAATAGTCAAGTTATCAGTAAGATCTCCTACCCTCTTATTAATCTAGGCCTTCTAAATATGGTCATCATGAAATATTTACCACTCTATCAATGCCTCATACTAGGAGCTATACCATGATCCAAAATACAACTCCTGAGCCTACTCTTCAGTTGCTAAAGTTGGAAATTTTGAAGATTCCTTTCTTTTGGTGTCTAATACATTTACAGAAGAGAGGTACCATTCTTCAAGTAACATACATATAATATTCCTTACCTCCCTAGGGATCATATTTGATATGAAATAATTGACCTCCTCTAAAACTTCAGCTATAAATCTATCAATGTCATTGCCTATCAAATTTGCTAATGTCAATCTTTCTCTCAACATATTGAAGAATTGCTCCCTTTTTAAGGAAAAAGTCCCTAAACTCTCAGGACTACACAAAATTATTATTAGAAAGAATGTAGAGTATGATAATTCTTTAACATCAACTCCTACCTCTACTCTTTAAAAATTTATGACAATTTATTCCTTTGATTCAATGTGTACCACTTTGTATATAGGATCAATCTTTTTCATTTTTTCTTCTACAATCTCTATTCTCCTTTGAACTTCGACATCAAAAGAATCATTTCTAATTAAGTCCTCAAAATAATCATGCTCATGAAAAAAGGCTTCCAATATAAACCCAACCATGGTTTGATGAATAAAATTTTTTGGATCACATTTTTTGAATTTTGCAAAATCCATCTTGTATGGTAGTAACTTTGAATATACCAAGTCAAATCCTTCTTTTTCCGAGATCTCAAAATCATAGAAAAATATTAATTTATGGGAGGAAGGAGCCCTTTGTTGGTGTAATTAAGTATTTACAAATTAAAATTTACTAAAGTTTACTTAGGATAATGCATTTCCATATTAGTTGTCATTGAGACACCTATGAGTTTGCATTTTATTTTAGCACATGGTTAGGAGAAATTTCATTTTAGATGGTGATAGTTGTCATCTCATACCTCTTTGTGTGTGAGATCCACCTTTAGTGCTCTTATCACATTATCATCCTCTCATTGTTTTACATGTTGCACATACTTTGATGTACAATGGAGAATGATCAACCTTTGGTGGACATGTGATTCCACCTAGTGTGGTTGACAACTTATCATCTCCTTATCATGTAGTCTTATTGCATTTACTATATATTCAGGCACTCCTACTTTGTATTCAATTCAATTGGTTATAATCAATTATTTGATCATTTTTCCTATCTCTCTTGTGCTATCTATTGAACTTCTAGATCTTGGCATTTTATTCTTTTCCGTAGGCAAATTCTTACATGGTATTAGAGCCATAAAAGATTTCATTGCATAGCCATTAGAGATCTCTTTGCTTCATCTTTTGGAGGCCCACGATTTAGATCCGGAGGTGAAGTAGCTTTTTAGAGCATCTAGAGAAAGATCTAACCTCTCCATTGCGTCCGGGTGGTCATTTCCATAAATTTTAACTATAAATTTGCCTACCTTAGGCAAAAGTCAAATTTGAGGCAAATTGGTTTTTTTGCAAATCGAACCCCTAAGGCCAATCTGAAAATTTGGAGCACTTTGGGACAAATCTGATATTGCCATCACGACCGGAGTAGCCAAAAACCCCAGGATCAATTGTTCATTCACTCGAATCAGACAAGTTGGTCTCAGAAGAAAATATCTCCCTCCCCGCTAGCTGTACGAATGTCTATGTAAACTGGTATTTTTTAAATTAATTTTTTATTTTTCTTTTTATTATTTTTGTTTTTATAAAAAAATGAAAAAATAAAAATAAAATTTAAGGAGGAATTTTTTTGGGGTTTAGTTTTATTTTGTTTGAAAAAATCTTAAAACATAAATTAACAATTTTTTTGGTACCATACGGTACTTTGCACACTGCACAGTGGTCCCACATTGGTACCACTACGCAGTCTGCAATGGTACCATGTGGTACTCACTGCAAAGTCCATAGTGGTACTGTGTGGTACTCACTACACAGTCCATTGTGGTACTGTGTGGTACTCACTACGCAATCTGTAGTGGTAGTGTGTGGTACTCACTACACAATGTGTAGTGGTACCATGTGGTACTCACTACATAGTGTGCAGTGGTACCATGTGGTACTCACTACACAGTGTGTAGTGGTACCAAGCAATAAAAACTGCCCAATGTGCAGTGGTACCGTCGATCCTTCTTTTTCTTTAAAATAAGTTTTTAATATTTTTTTTAAATATGATTTTTATAATATGTTTTTTAAAAAGTTTTTTTAATAAAAACTATTTTTAATATGTTCTTTTAATAAGACATTTTAAATGTTTTTCTTTATTAATTTTTAATAAAGTTTTTAAATCTAAAAATTAATAAAAAAAATGTTTTGTTTTTTCCGTTATTTAATTAAAAAAAAATTGTTGGATTTTAATAACATGTTTTTCCTAACCTTATTGGGATTTTGAAAAACAAAATCTTAATAAATAAGCAAAATTGGGAACAATTTTTTCTTTGTCATTTTTATACCTGTTTTGCAGCATCATTCAACCGATAGCCAGGGGGGAGGCCAATTTCATCCTAAAGACTTCATGACTACATGCTAATCAGAGGACACTTTTTCTATAGCATTTGATAGGGCATCTTTGGTGGCTTCATCATCTTCATGTTTTCATCTTTGCATTTGATGCTCTTGCATGAGCAATGCTATACACACACTATCATAAAGTGCCACATTTTTATTTGTACCTTGTCATTGATGACATATTTGATGTTATCCCTATGTTAGTAGATTAGGAATATCATGGGACATGGTTCTTGAAGGCTATGCTCCAATCAATCAATTAATAGATGCAAGACATAAGTTCAAGTGTACCAACCTGCCAGTTGAGTGTACCCTGTTGGTGTCTGGAGGTGTCTCCATGTCTCATCTCTATCATATCTTAGTGGGAATTGCATCGGTCATTCTACATTGATATTGGTACCTAATTTTGTCACACTTTAACATTCTTGGTGTAGCGTTGGCTCTATTTTCTTCCTATGGAGGAGTATTGGTCAACATCTTAGACCATCTTTCTAGGAGATTCAACATTGAGGGGAGGATAATTGGTCTCTCTTCCTTATTTCCTTCCTTTGGGGGGATTATTTATTGTATATGTATGATGTATGTCATGATGAGGGGGGGGGGGCGGTCTTGATTACTCCATCCATCCATGCATCATAGTTATATATTCATCTCTCTTTTTGGGGAGGGTTTTTCCCATGAGGTTTTCCCGCTTTCTCCACTTTATGAGCAATTTCATTGCATATCTTTTTGCACTTGCAGTTTGTACATGGGTACCTAACATGGCCTAGTATCCAGGACACATCATGCATGTTCATCTAGCTTTGTGAGCTTAAGTACATTCCCCTAAGTTGCACTTAAGGGGGGGTGTTGGTGTAATTTAGTATTTACTAATTATACTTTTCTTAAGTTTACTTAGGATAATGCATTTGCATATTAGTTGTCATTGAGACACCTAGGAGTTTGCATTTTATTTTAGCACATGGTTACCTGATAAATTCTACCACTTTAGATGGTGATATTTTTCATCTCATACCTTTTGTGTATGAGATCCACCTTTAGTGCTCTTATCACATTATCATCCTCTCATTGTTGCACATGTTGCACATACTTTGATGTACAATGGAGGATGATCCACCTTAGGTGGACATGTGATTCCACCTAGTGTTGTTGATAGCTTATCATCTCCTTATCATATAGTCTTATTGCATTGCCTATATATTCAGGCACTGAGCTACTTTGTATTCAATTCAATTGGCTATAATCAATTATTTGATCATTTTTCCTATCTCTCTTGTGCTATCTATTGAGCTTCTAGATCTTGGAATTTTATTCTTTGCCTTAGGCAAATTCTTACACCCTTCTTTGTCTTTAGGTTTCTTCAATGAGCATTGTCAGACCCATTCAATTGCTAAATGATTTCTAAGAAAGAAATTCTATTTGGCACATATCTAGAAAAAATATGGGATTTAATTGGTGCATTGTAAACTATAATGATAGTGTACCTAAAGAAGAAAAACTAGTCTCCCTAATTATGGTAGATTCCTAGTTGTAGCTCTATCTCAAGAGGCCTAAAAAATCTCCTCACCTTTTCTAATAATCTCCAATTGATTGTGTGCATCAAGTTATGTAGCACAACTTTGACAAAGAATTCCTCAAACATGATATAATTTAATTTATCATAGTGAATTTCCCATAAATACATCCATTCTTGAATAGGCAACCTCTAATTTTATTCATCTACATTTCTCAAATTTGAAGCTCTGGGCACCAAGGGAAAGGCAAAACCTTCCACCATATAGAAGAATGTGGCACAATAGAGAATACCACCTAAATTGGACAACATGGCTACCTTTTTCATATCCAAAATGGATTCATGAATAGAATTATAAATATACGTGAGGAAAATTCATATAAGATGTTTCTATATGTGTGTTGAATTTTGGCAATGAACATCATATGATGCACAAGCATCTTGGATTGTACATTGATTCCCAACACTTGAAAAAGTGCAAAGTGCGTGTATATCAAATAATCCTAAAAATTTTCATAATCAAAGATCTCAACATATTTCTTCCAAAATGCAATAGGCTTCTCATCCTTCTTCTCCCTTCTATGAAATGGAAGCCATTTAACCTTGAATTTATCTTTTCCCTTGTGGTATTTCTTGTCAAACTTGGCCAACAAAACACCATTCTCTATGGAGACATACTTGATGTCTGGATTATAGATTTTTTTCACACCTCTAATTAGGTCTTCATTAACAAAAACATTTGGGATGATAAGCCTTCCCAAATATAATCTCTATGCATTATTTATTAGTATTGGGGCTCTACTCTTGTTATAAGAATACATGAACAAATCCATTCTACTAATTCAGATGTAAATATCCCCACAAGATGTTTCCATATCCACAACTATATCAAATAGAATACATGTGCCCTAGGCATGTCTTCCCCTTTTTGAAGAACTAGAAAATTAAGAAATAATATCTTCATCCAAGCCCCTCTTAGCATTAGATGAACCTCTTCTTGAATTTCCACTCATTTTATTTAAACTTAGGGTATTTAAGAAATGCAAAAAGAGTGCTTCTGAAATGAAATTGAGTATTCAAAATTTATTTTCTCTCAAATTAGAAATCAATGTACTTTTCTAAAACTAAGCCTTGAAATACAGAGAAAACCCTTTCACACTCATAGATAGAAACAATTAAACTAGAAAATAGGATGCTAACTTACTTGTACTTGATACTGCACTAAGAAAAGTTGAAGTTCAAACCCTTGTAGTTTTGCTAGTTTCTAATGCTCACACTAGCTAAAATACACAAATTCACCCACTACGACTCTTTATAGATATTGAATTTTCTAAAATTGAATGCAACTATAAAGTGACTGAGTTCCTGTTTGACAGAAATTAGTACAAACTACCACTAAGGACCATATGCGTGAACCAACAACATAAAAAAAATCCTAGCCCATAGTTTTGAACGTGGGTCGTTGATCTTCATTGGTCACAAAGATCATCAATAGTAGTAAATCAATTATTATTCAATTGTATCTATTTCTATTAAAATGAGACACCTAATATTATTTTGCATAATCATATATTGGTGGTAAGACTCACCATTTAAATACCGGATAATAATTTATTTATTTATATAAAATGGTCCCACAAAGGTATATGTCAAGCTATGGCTTCATTGCTTTGGTAGTAGTCCCATCTTGCACAACATGCGATGTTGTGAAATAGACCTAACCATTCATAAAGTATCAAAACTCACCTGGCATTATTTTGAAGCATCACATATTGGTAGTAGGACCCACCAATTAAAGACAAAATTAATAGTTTAAAGCTAATTCACAAATTTAAAATGATTTCAATTGGGAAACTTCCCAACAGACCTAAAATAGTAGAAGTAAAGTATACACAATACACATTACTATCACATAATAACATTAACAAAATTAAAGACAATTAATAAATCAAAATTGAATACACTATTTACAAAATTTATACAATTAATCATAGAACATAGTAAAGATACTCAACATGTTAATAAATAATTAATAAATAAAAAATTAAAAAGTGCATGTAAATTTTTACTGACCTATAAAGAAATCAATTTGGATTTTGCAATACGATTCATGAATTATAGTAAAAATTATAAATACCTAGTAGTAGTCTGAGACTTGAGAGACTCCTAGAAAATGCTAGATCTCACTAATTGACAGTTGACTTGTCACAAGTGACCCAAATCTAATTTCCTATTCATCTCGTTGGACTGTACTTCACTTTCTTTTTCATTCTAGCATTCATTTTATTCATTTGAGTTCATCTCAATATGGGTACTTGATGTGATCTTCATTTTAACACTATCATTATTATTTAAAATGTTGCCTAACCCTCTCTTTTCCCATGTGGAATTCTAGTGTGTGAGTTCCCTATCATAAGGAAATTTTTTGATATTATACCGACTGGTATTAACCCTCAAACAAACTTTCAAGTTCTTGTCGAGTTTGTTTCTTATCTTTAATTTCAAGAACCCCATTGCACTAGAAACTCTCTCATCCTCAACAAAATCTAATATCATTCTTTGACACAGGTTAGCAAGTTTGAATAATCTTTAGAGTTCATCACGCAAAATTGGGCTCTAACTTATTTTTTGTCCAAAATATTGTTATAGATCTTGGTAGGTACAAACTATCTAAATCCTTAACCTATTCATACATTGTTGTTGTAAAATAGGATGATTTCTCTGCAAGCTTAGTTTTACTTATAGTTCCCACTACTTCCTTTCCATCAACTTTGAAATTGACACTCTTACCAAAACATCACTAATTCAAGTAGCGTCTTATGAAAATATTTTGGATCAAGCGTTCTCCAAAAATTAGGATACATAATAGACATGGCTTCTAATAGTTTCTCTAAAGGGAATCGAGTTAAAATATTTAATGGAACATCTTGTGCAATCTTCTAGTGTAAATTTATTTTCATACAACTCACAATGTTGTTAAAATATTCCAGCCAAACGGGTCTATCTATCAATCTACTAGACCACACACTAGAAGATATGCCATAATGGAACAATGGTATCTAGTGTTTATGAACAAAGACACATTAAATCTCCACTATCAATAAACCATAAAAAATATTACCACGACCCAAATCTATAATCTAATTCCAACTACTAAATGCTTCATCATTGAATATATATTGATTTAGATATTGATAATTGATGGAAATGACAGTTATTCTACATAGTGTAGCATATTCTTGAATATGCATAGTTTTCTCTTGGGCTTGTTTGACAAGTGAGCTCATTTGATTCAATAGGGGGAGAATACCGACCAAGGTTATCCATGTCTCTACATTAGTTAACCTATGCAAAAATGTAGGAGCTTTGACTATGTACTCATATTGTTCATACATTAGTCCAACCAAAGATTTATATTCTGAGAAAACTTGTTTCATGGGTCCATGCATGGAGATCCATCTGGTGTCAATATACTTAAGTAGCTTGTTTCCATCAATTATTCCCTTAGTACATTTCTAAAATTGTGCAAAACATTTGGGAATTTGATAGAAGTATGTGTAGAACTCATGCACTAGTTCTTCAACTCTGGCTACTTGATCATAATTGTGCACAATTTAAATGCTAAATTAAGTTTTTGCACCATGTAGTGAATGAGAACCATGTATGGTGCAATGCTTGTTTATAGATTTACACATAGATTTCTCCTTTGACCTTGCATCATTGCAACTCTATCTTCTCCTCCCCACACCAACTTTTTGGCAATTATAAAGTCATCCATATTGAAAATTTCATTTAAATTTTTCTTAAGTAGTTCATATATACTTTCATTATGTAATTCTCAATCTTAATAGCATAGAGTAGATGAGGTTGGAAAACATGGCTCTCTATAGTATACACATGCATACATATTCAAGTAGTATTGTTCGTAGTTGTAACTTTATCTAAAGATAATGCAATATAGTTTGACTCCTTTACTTTTTCTTGTAGATCACTAATTTCTACTTCAACAAGACAACTCACCAAATCCCATCCACTGTCTATAGACCAATGAATTATAATATATCTTAGAACATTTAATTTTTTTAATAATTCAGTAATATCAAAGTAGTTTGTCATGGGATGACCTCTGCTCATAACTTGAAAAAGAGTAGCCAACTAAACAGTTTTGGACTTGTATGTATTAAATCCATTTTTTTAATATTGAGCTTCAAGTGAACCTATGAGTTATAATGCCTTCTTCGTGCTCTTTCATTATGCTCTTTATATTCCTCTGCATACTTGACATGCTTCTATTATTCCTTTGTTTTCCATTTAACCATTGATTGTTCCTTTCCATTTATGAATTTTTTAAATCATACAGTTTGTCGGTATGATTTTCTATTGTGTCCAATTTCAGATGCATTTTTTTATCCTTTTTAAGTCTCCAACTATTAATTAGACAGTTGGATTCTACTGCAAGTTTGTTTTTGTCTGAATTTGGCATTTCAATAATGAATGGGTACCTTGAAATCCAATCCATCTAAAATGCCTTTTTCATTTCTCACTCGCACCCAAATTTTATTGCTTCTTTTCTTCTCCTCTTCTATGTAATTTTGTCATCATCATTAGCATTTTCAATAGCATTATCATCGACATTTACGCCAATATCTATGGCATTCTCAGCAACAACATTAATAGTGACATTGTCAACAATAACATCATTGACAATGTCAACCAAGTTGATTGTTTTACTCTGACTACATTGGGTACATCCATTGGAACATTCTCTGTGACTGAGGCATTTATGTCAATTAATGCATTAGGAACAAGTGTTGATGTTGTAGCTCTATTTGATGGACAACAAAAGTATGACACTATATTATTATTATTCTTTGTGTTTTTATGACCTCTTTCTGATAGTTTCAAGAGTCCTACTGCTTGACATCTCTTGCTAAAAAAAGCAACAAGAAGGAATCTGATTCCTACAAAATACAATAACAGATAAAAAAGGGAAAGTAAAATAGATAAACTATCTTGTAACAATGCATACCATGTAAACAATAATAAATAAAAATGGAAAAAACCTAATTCTCAATAGATAAGCTATGAAAAAATTCTAGAAACTCGAAATGGAAAACACTAATAGCATTCTTATAACCTTTGTCACTTATGGTTTAAGTTTTCATAGTAGCAGGATTCATCAACAATTCAACATCTAAAGAATTCCTGTGCAATTTGTGTTGAGAGCCTTTGGAAGTGTCGATGAATTTGAACAAAAGGTGTAAAATCTCACTATCTCATGTATTTATATCAAACAAAATTTGGTGAATTGCACACCATTCTACAATTGGAAGATAAAAATTTGGCAAAATTGGATGAGATTGTGGCAGTGTAGTTTCAATTTTGAAGATGAATATGAACCTGACATTACCATTCAATAATAGTTGGGAGCGAATTGGGTTTGGCCTAAAGAAGAAAAAAAATTAATGTTTTTGGCAATATGACCCCTCAGAATTTAAAAACCACATGTCACTATTTGAAAATTCATCAATGCGCATTGGTGGCTTCTTGCATTCATCTGGAAATTTGGGGAAAAATTGCATCTAAGAATTGTTGAAGCCATGGAGGAGTTGGTGGTGAAACACCACAATTACAAATGACTATTTCAACCAAAAGGTGGCAAATTAATTTCACATGGGACTAATATTATGTGTAAATTAGGTGATGCCACACTAAAACTATTCGCCAATTTCCCAACCTGTCGGGCCTTGCTTTTCGCCAATTAGCGAATATTCACTACTAAAAATACCATTGGCACTCTCTATTCCAACATGTTTTTTCACAATGACTCTTCAAACAACATTATCATCTTCATCTTGCTAATTTTTATTACAAACAACTTCAACAAAATCACACTTATCAAGTGGCGATTTCAAATCCTCTATACTACATGAAGCATCATAAACTAATGGTTTTCACTTTAAACATTCAATTATCTTCTTTTAATTTTGTGATTTCTTTTATTTATAACTATTTTTTTTTCAACCTCTTTAGTTTCTCTTTTAAATCTTTAACCAATTTTGTTCTTTGTTTGTTCTAATTTTTCATTCATTTTCTTAATCTCATCGAACAACTTTAACTTATCTTCTAGGTCTTCAATTTTTCTTCATGATCACTCATTTTATTTAGAAGATTTTATTTTTTTCCATTTTTCTTTCAATTACATTTTTATATTCACTTCCAATAATTCTCTTTCTAGGCTCTCTATCTCAGAAATTAAATTTTCATTTTCTTTTAACACTCTTTTACCTAATTTTTCCATTAAAATTAATTGACCGTATTCAGTTGTTCTCCAGCTTTATGTGCTTTCAATATTTCCTCCACTTTTCTGCAATTTCTCTAAAATCTTTAATTAAATTAATAACTAGTTTCCTTTCTCACTGCTCTGATAGACCTTCAATAGTTGCAGTTGTGTCTTTTCTTTGCACTTTTTCAAAATCAATGATGCTTTTTCTTTGATCTCTTTATTTTAATTACAATTAACAAACCCTCATTGGACAACAACAAAAACATTTTCAAATACTTTGTAACTTACCTCTGAAACCCTTGATTCACTTAGCGACTCAGTTCTTCTTGACATCAATTTAACATTTGTAACATTCCCATTTGTTTGATAGCTTATAATTTTTTTTCTTTATTTGGCACTTCCTCTGATAATCGCATCCTCTTCTAACCAATAAAAATTCTCCTTCTATAAACTAGCAATTCCAGCAACCTACATACCATGAACTTTTTCAAAGAGTTTAAACTTCTTCAAACTATCCACAGATTTCTATTTTGAGCGGCTTGTTAAGCGATTATGTCAATCACAATGCAATCTCCTTTTCATTTCTAGCTGTGAATCTTTTCCTTTGCTTGACCAGTTTAGAATTTATATTCAAAGGAAAATATATTTTCTAATAAACCATCTTCTAGAAAATTCTAGATCATTATAATATTGGAAAGGAAAAAATTACATATTCCAATACAGTTACAAATGCAACCATGATAGACCATAAACTATAAGTCCAAGTCCAAAGCCTATAAATGAATAAATATAATAATATCAAGTGCAACCGTTATATTATTATATACTATAAGAACCAAAAGCTTATCAATGTAACTAGCCGTTCACAGATAGCTTACATTTTTAGTTCACTTTTACCTCATTAACACTTTCAACATTAACACCATCATGCATAAACATTGAATTGATAATAGACAATTTAACATGAAAGGAAAATCAACACCATATACATTCAACTTAGAATATAAATTCTCAAGAGAGAAATCTTATTCCAACTAACTACCACTTTCAACTTTTTGATCATCGAGTTTTTCACAAAACAATTCATTTACAAAAGAGTTGTACTGATTACATAATGAATGTCAAAACTGATCTGAAACTTTTTCTCTATGTCCCATCAAGTTTTTCATGAAATAATTCACTTAGAAAGAGTTGTAACAATTATATGATAATATCAAAATTGATTTGCAAGTTAATGTGACTACTGTAATCACCCAAAAATGGTACCTATCAAAGAGTGATGACCACAATCTTTCATGACATGATCAATGAGATCCTTGAGGACTATGTAGATGACATTCTAGCAAAATCTAGAACACGTCGTGAACACCTTGATGTCCTCAAAGATGTGTTTGATCACCTATACAAGTATGGCTTGAAATTGAATCGAAAGAAATGTGTATTTGGTGTGACATTCGGAAAACTTATGGGGTTCATTATGTCCAGGCGTGGCATAAAAATTGATCCCAAAAAGGTGAAGGCCATCATGGAAATGCCTCCTCCCAGAATGCTCAGACAGTTAAGAAGCTTACAAGGAAAGTTGTAGTTAGTTCGATGATTCATCTCCCAACTAGCAGATAAGTGTCAGCCATTCACACATCTTTTATGAAAGGATACCTCCTTCAAGTGGGATCCCATCTGTTAGCTCAGCTTCAAAAAACTCAAGGAATATCTGGCAAATGCACCTATTCTTGTTCTACCAATGCCAGGAAGGCCCCTCATTTTGTACATATCTGCAACCACTGCAGTGCTGGGGGCACTCTTAGCACAACTCGATGATGATGGAAAAGAGTGAGCTATTTATTATATCAGTTGTACACTAGTTGGCTATGAGCTAAACTATTCTCTAATGGAAAAAGCCTACTTGGCAGTGGTTTTTTCCACTCAGAAACTTTGCCACTATATGCTCAGTCACACAGTAAATTTAATCTCCAAGGTTGACTCACTCAAATACTTGCTATCAAAGGCCACACTTACAAGGCAAATGGAAAAATGGGTTATGCTTATTAGTGAATTCGACATCCAATATGGTGACCAAAAATCCATCAAGGGATAATTTATTGCTGATCAACTTGCAGAAGCTCCCTTAGTCGATGCATACCCTCTCAAAATGGAGTTCCCAGACGAGCATCTTTGTATGATTGAAGAACAGCCCCAGTGGAAATTATATTTTGACGGCTCATATACATCACATGGATTAGGGGCAGGCATACTGTTTCTGACCCCTCAAGGAGACTACATCCCAAAATCCTTCAAGCTAGGATTCACGTGTACAAACAACATCTTAGAATATGAAGCCCTCGTGGCAAGTCTTAAAACTACCATTCACTGGAATATCATGGAACTACAAGTCTTCAAAGATTCCCAATTGATCATCAAGCAAGTCCTCAATGAATATCAAACAAAGGATGACAAGCTATTACCCTACAAAGAGCTTGTAGATGAACTCAAAGAACATTTTGTCAGCATACAGTTCACACAAGTGCCAAGACTTTAGAATAAGGCAGCAGACACTATGGCCACCATTGACTCACTACTACAAATCCCCCGTGACATTGCACAATATGAGTTTTAAGTCGAGCAGCTACACACGCCCTCTTATGAGAATGCTGATGCTGATATGGTATGCATCTTGGTTGGTCCCCAGTCCCCATGGCACCATGACATTCACACTTATCTAAAGAATGGTATCATATCTCCTCACCTCACAAATATGCAATGCCAGAACCTTATTCACAGAGCATCCCACTACACTCTTGTAGCCAACACCCTATATCATCGTGGGTATCATAACGTCCTCTCCCGATGTCTAGACTCAAACGAGGTCGCCATGGCTTTACAAGAGGTTCATGCTAGTATTTGTGGTGCTCACATGAGCAGTATCATCCTTGCAAAGTAGTTGCTTAGAGTTGGGTATTATTGGCCGACCATGGAGCATGACACCTGCGAGTTCGTGAAGAAGTGCCAATAGCATGCCACTTTGATCCATGCACCTGCGTAGGACTTACAACCCATTGTACCTCCATGGCCTTTCTCATGTTGGGGTTTTGACCTTGTTGGCATGATCCACCCTCATTCTTCTAATGGACAAAAGTATATCATTATAGCCACCGAGTACTTTACAAAGTGGGTAGAAGTAATTTCGCTCAACTTAACTACTGGTGTCCAGATTTCCAAATTCATCCTCTACCATATCATTTGTCATTTCGACATTCCCTCCACCATCTTCATAGATCATGGCTCTCCATTTGAAAACCAGCATGTTACAGAGCTCTGTGACCAATTCCACATCCACCAACGCTTTTCTAGCCCATACTTTCCACAAGGGAATGGCCAGGCTAAGGCAACTAACAAAAATATCCTCAAAATCCTACAGAAAGTTGTTAATGATTCTAGTCATGACTGGCATTTGCAAATCAATCCCACCCTCTGGGCCTATCGTACCTCATTTTGTACTCCCACAGGCACCACCCCATACTCCCTAGTATACAATGCTAAAGTTGTCCTGCCAATTGAGGTTGAAATCCCTTCACTCCGTGTGTCCATGAAGAACTATATCATAGATGAAGACTACCACGTGGCACGCCTGACATAGCTGGACTTGTTAGATGAAAAGAGGCAATGGGCCTATGATCACCTGATCATGTACCAAAATCATCTCAAGAGGAGCTTCAATAAAAAGGTACACCCTCAATAGTTCCAAGTGGGAGACCTAGTCCTAAAAGAGAACTAGAAAGTACAAGCAAACCATGAAAAGAAAGGAAAATTTGAGCCCACCTGGTTAGGTCCATACATGGTGACAACTTGCTTCAATTTTGGTGCTTATCAGTTGTTTACACCTGAAGGGGAGCCTCTTCCTGATCCTATTAATATCATACATCTAAAGCGGTTCTATGCCTGACCCATCAAATATGATCCTGAAAAAATCCTAAAAATTATAAAATGTCCTGAAAAAAAAAATCATCATCCTAATGAAAACCTGGTCAATAGGCGCCTTGAATCAAAAAAATAAAAACAATAGAAAAAGGTAAAGAGAAAAATACCGTCCAATGGTGAAAACTTGGCAATTCAAGTGCCTTGGGAAAGTATGTTGGTGAAAACTTGGTAAATAGGCACCATACATAGTGGACCGTATCATTATCTATCAAAATCCCACCCCCCTCCATCCATTCACACTTTTCATTTCTGATTCACCCATCCCTTGTTCCCAAGGTGTCATCCACATTGTGCCAGCACATGAGATTTGTTATCCCACTTCCTACAATGCTGTAAATACTCACTGTATATAGTGTCCCCGCCTTGTACATATCATTTTGGTCCTTCCTAGCAGTGCCTTTTGCTTGCAATGCACATGGCCCAAATGATCTCAATATCAGTAATGTTCCCTCAGCAAGTATCCTGCGTCACTGTGATTCTCTGAAAGTTATTCGTTTGCCCAGTAATATGTCCAATGTAGTCAATATCCATCAACCAAGTCCTTGTAGGATGCATCCTTCCTCCATGTTTGACCTAATCTCAACATCCATAGTCAGTCGATCTCTTTTGGCAAAGGACATCTTTTGGTCTTATCACATTGTTTTTAGTTTTCTTGTTCTATCTTTTCAGTTGATTTTGTGATCTCAGTTGACTACTCCCATTAAGGCCACCACAATCATTTATATCATGGTGTGTTGCAATAGGAGGTGTTATTCTAGGGCATTGTCTTTTACGATCTTCTGGCTTCTTCCTATGAGTCAGTTGGACATGACCCTTGTACATTCCACTTGTGATCTTTTGGGTTACTTGGTGCACTTGGCAAATGTTGTTTGTCTGTGGGTTTCCTCACATCGTTCCCACCATGTGTCATTCAGGATGCATGTGTGATGCCGGGGCAATCCTTGCATGTCTTTTTTGTGTCAATCCTATACAACACTCGCGACATGACCTCACGTTCCTAGTAATTGTGGTTTGTCCCTTCTATTTCTATATCAAAATAAGTGCTCAAAACTACATGGTGGTGTTCCCTCAGAACATCCCATGCTCAAGCTTCATAAAATATCCTCCGTCCTATCAAAACATCTAACCAAAGATCCCATCACCCTATCCAATCTCAAAGCATCATCCCAAACAATAGAAAACCACCTCCCAGAGCTTCTCTCTCACATCTCACTCATCTCCCCCACGTTCTTGGATTGTGATTGTGCATATATCCCCCCCATTCCCCCTCCCTCTCTCAATGAGGGTGCAATCAGCTAGTGATATGTTGTGTCATCCATCACACCTCATCCTCATGTTCTCATCTGCATTCAGATTCCCTTATTTACTTTCCTAGCATGCATGCATTTCATTTCCCCCCCTTACCCTTGGTTGCACTATGTCATCTCATCCTACGTTCATTCATTATCTTGCATTAATTAGATCCATTTCATATCATTTTCATCTTGCATTGTTAAGGTTCCTTTTAGATTCATTCATCTCATTCATTTCACCTCATTTTAGATTCATTTTAATCTTGCATTGTTAGGGTTCATTCTTAGGTGCATTCATCCCATTTACCATCTCATTTCACCTCATTTTAGATTCATTTTAATCTTGCATTGTTAGGGTTCATTCTTAGGTGCATTCATCCCATTTACCATCTCATTTCACCTCATTTTAGATTCATTTTAATCTTGCATTGTTAAGGTTCCTTTTAGATTCATTCATCTCATTAGATTAATTTTAATCTTGCATTGTTAGGGTTCATTCTTAGGTGCATTCATCCCATTTACCATCTCATTTCATCTCATTTAGATTCATTTTAATGTTGCATAGTTACAAGTTCATTTTAGGTCCATTTCTTAGCTTCCATTAAGTTGTCTTAGATTCATTAGGCTCATTTAATTATCTTGCATTGTTAACACATGTTACATATCCATAACTAAATAGTTGTAATTTGGAATCACCACTATTTGTGTATGTGTGTGGGGAAAATGTAAGATTCACTCCTAAATCCAAATTCTCAAAAGAGAGATCCAATTTGATCAACCAAGAGGTTAATACACAATCGAATCAATCTATGAAGAATATGAAAAAGAGAGAGAAACCCTATCCTTCCCTATAGTTGGATTAAGCTTGAAATCTGAAATAATTGAAGTGCAAATACTAACCTTGAATTAGGGTAGACCTGGAAAATGCTGAATTCTAGCTTCTGTATGAACTTTCTGAAGACTCCATCACTTGTTCTGGACTGGAAATGCCGAGGTGAACAAAACCCAAAAATATTTTCTCCAAATTCACATAGCTCGACTTTGACCTTTTAAAAGGTCAAAGACCACATTATTTATTTGAAGTTTGATTCCAATTCTGTTCACAGATCCTGAAAGATTGGCAAAAAGGGTATCCAAATTCGCTCTCAGATCTGAGATTCCACAATTGTGCCTACAAGAAAAATGGTTTTGTTATTTGTTTGGGGAGTTTGCCTTGGTCAAACCCTGGTTTGGAATCAACCTTAATATTGAAATTGAAATGGAAGAATGCTAGCAAGTAGTAGAAATGAATCTAACAATGAAGCTATGCAATTCAATAGATATGCTAATGTATTTGGAATGTAATCAAATATATTGATATGAAAGCTTCAACATAACATAATCAAACCTCCATGATTGTATGCTTGAAATCCACCTTGAGGAAATAATGATATGGATCTTGAAGATGAACAAAGGATCTTGAAGGAAGATCACACCACCATGGTGGCTAGATCTAGGGTTTGAATGATAGATCTTAAATACTTGAGCCAAATCCCTTTAATATCTTGAATGCTTGAATCCTTGATCTTCAATGGAGAACTTGGATGGAGAAGAAGACTTGAATACTTGAATGAATACTTGCTTGATCACCTTGACAACTTGAGCATGAAAACTTGATGTGAAAATGAGAGAGGAAGGCCTCATTTTATAGTGATCTAGGGCACACTCCTCTAGATGGGAAACCTTGGAGAATTAAATCCCAATTAGGTCCTCACCTTTAGAAAATATACCTTGATTAAATACCATTAAAGGATTTACTATTTTGGAGCCCGAAATAGCTGACCTGAAAGCGGGAAATAATTATCCTGAAAGATAAATTACTGGCAAATGAAACTTTGAAATCCTGGCGGGAAGAGGTCAAGGTTGAGGTCCACCCTGACCTAGTCAGGGTCAAGGTTGACTTTGACCTCAGACCCTAACTTTGTCAAATTCTGCAACAGAGATCCTAGAGATGCTAGAAACTTAGAAATTGATGTTTGAACAGGACCCAGTGTCAGGAACAGACAGAAAATCCTCAGAATGATGTGATGAAGGACTAGGAGGTCTCATTTCTGAACCCTACCTAGAAAATGGAGCCATGGAAAGAGGAAAATTAGGAAAGTCCTTAAGATCTTAACCCTAATTTCACCTAGAATGCAGAAATCAAGTGCAGAGAAGTGGAAGACAGGGGAGAATGAAAAGATGCCAACCATGACCCTAAACCACTTAGTCAGAGGGCTAGATGCTCTTAACATGGAAGTGCTTCCATTTTAAGATGATACATTAAGCCCCCACTTTAGCAAGAGTATGGATTCAATGCAAACTCTTGGTAAAGGAGAAGAGAGAAGAGATCCCAGTGGATTCAAAAGAAGATAAAATAACACTTAGCTGAAGACACAAGTCCCTAGACCAAGGATTCTAACTCAACATACATACATGAGAGTATACAAAATAACAAGGGTTAGTACTAAACAACCCAAATCAATTAGCATAAGAAACCTTGCTAAGAAATATTTCTCATACCAATATCATATTTGGAAAGCTATCATAATAACATAAATGATTACATAAGAAAGACAAGAGCAACACTATAGATAACATAGCTTCATGATCTAGTCCTACTAGCATGAAAGCCAAAAGAGAGAAAAGAGAAAGTGATTACCTCACCCGGTAAGATGCCTACCTTACCGTGAATCACCCTAGAGGGAGAGCCCAATAGGTTCACCCATAAACTGTTCTTGCAATTGTAATGCATCTTCTGAAGGCTTCTGGAATATCCATAGATCCATGTTCTTGTATCACTATGAATATGAAATGCATGTCTTCCCAGGATTTAGCAACTTATGTGCATTACCTTTGAAAGATTTAGCATATAGGTGTGTGTCTTTTTAGGATTTAGCAACTTATGTGCGTTACCTTCCAAGATTTAGCATATTTGAAATTTGAAAATGCGTGTCCCTTTAGGATTTAGCAACTTATGTGCATTACCTTTAGAGGATTTAGCATATTGAAAAATTTGAAAAATGCCTATCTCCTTAGGATTTAGCAACTTATGTGCGTTACCTTCAGAAGATTTAGCATATGAATGCATGTCTTTTCAAGATTTAGCAACTTATGTGCGTTACCATCCAAGATTTAGCATATAAAAATAAAAAACTATAGTACAAGGGAGGCCCTATATATGCCCCCCTCCTTAATATGGAAAAAACATACTATTTTGTCATGTTAAGGAAAGAAAGAACAAGGATAAAGCCTTCTTCAGCATCAATACAATATCCATAGACAACACCCAGTCCAAGCCAAGAAGGTCACAGCTCCTATGAGGCCATGGAAGGGATGAATGTAAAAGATATCATGTAAGAAGTGAAAATAAAGTAACCCTTAATGAGGGATAGCACACTATTTAGTTTCCAAGGTGAGAGATGTATCAGCCATGGAAACCCAATGTCAAACAACAAATAAGGTTTGCATAAAGGACATAGGTTTGCAAATACAAACCATAATTTTCATGTATGATTGGATATCACATAGTAGATAAATACTGCTTAACCAAGGAAAGAGGTGAATCCGTAGAAAAGAAGAGGATACCGGATGAAATAAAAATGCATAGGTTTGAATAAGATAAAAAAGCATACCAAGCCTCCAAGGCTAAAGTACTTCTACCAAACTCACAACCTGTATTTGTGACTCCACGTTTGAATGTTTGAAGATAGTTTTGAAGGATAAGGCATCTTTGCCCCCCAAGTGTAGGAACAAAGATGGAAGAGGATACCTACTTCAAAAAGCAAGGAGATATCCTGTTTACAATAATGTATAGTATATCCTTAGCGAGAGATATTGACCCCTACATCCAAGAGTATAGATAATTGTGAAAAGGATATGTTACCTATGGAAAAGGATCCTGAAGGAAAAAGATCTTGTTGCCAAGATCCCCACCAAAGAGGAGTGCATGTAAATAAGAGATCATCTTTCAATAGGCGGGAACAAAGATTCAATCATCAAGCCCCCACTGAAGAAGAGCAAGAGGAATCTTTGGAATGAAGGAAAACAACTTTAACACTAAAGAAAGGGTGAGAGTTTATAAAGAACATAATTTGCAACATAGAGAAGAAGTGACGACCTAGGACAACATCTTCTCATGTAAGAAGGTTATCCATAGTCAAAATATCTATCAATATGATAAAATAATATTGCAATATAAACAAATACTACTTAAGCTAAGGAAAGAAGTTCCCTTAGAAAAATAGAAGAAAGAATCTTGCCCTCTGAGGGATGAAAGACAAGGGATATTTTTACAAAACACATGTCCTAGAAAAGATTTCCTAAGAAGAGAATATAATTCCTAGGAATGGATAAAAATATCATGCAAGACTATGGAAGAAGGAAACATAAAGAATACCAATTAAATCTTAATAAAAAGACCTAATGGATCCTAAAAGACTGGATAAAATGATGCCTCTTGCCCCCCAGTCATGAGACAAGAGGATAGGAAAATTTATTCTAGCTCTAATGGAGGGGAATCCCCTATATCAAAATTATGAAGAAGTTGTAAGATGGCGCGAGAAAAAGGTATAATACCGCGCGCAGCCCTATCCCTAACATATAATTTGAAGTTGTTACAATCAGCAAGCAAATGAGTATTTCGATAGTGGAAAGGACATTTAAATTTATACAAAGCATCAATAGGTATAGGTCTAAATATTTCCTTCTTAGAATTCATTAGCTCCGCATATACTGTTTTAGCAATTTCTTGATGAGTGTTAGGATTATCCATTAGAGGTGTAGAGAGATGAGCATTAAGGGGAGGATGATGATCCACACCACTTAACTTGACTTGAGATTTAGAAGTTCCAACACCACACATATCTGGTTTAGGTGGTATATTAATGGGAAATTTAATACCATGTTCATTAACTCCTAACCCTAAACCTTTATAGCCTTGTTTATTTACCATATTATATCAAGTAGTGTACATAGTATGCAAAGCTTCTACAACAGGTGATTGTTTATCGTGTTCATGAGTAAAGGTTGTATAAGGTGGGATAATAGGTTTGGAAGAAGTTTCTTTATCTTGTCCTTGAATATCATCCTGAATAAGAGGAGGAGGTAAATCAAAGAAATCTTGCACATTCACATCCTGCACTATAGCTTAAATCCCATCATAATTATGGGAAGAGTCAGGATTAACAGATGGAGAATCAGGTATCAGAATAGGAAGATTAGGATGAAGAGTAGGATGAAGATTTGGAAGATTAGGAGATGGTGTATCATCTACCAAATTCTTCACATAATCCAAAAGATGAATAAGGCTACCACATAAATCCCTAAGAAAAGTTTTAAAAGTAGGTAGACTAGTATCAGTCAACTTCACAAAAGCATAAGCAAGAGCAAAGTGAAGGGTCATTAATGTTATGAAATGAATAATACCCTCATAAACATCATATTCATTATAAATAGATGCTAGAAGAAGAGTAATAACAAACATGATTATGCACCAAAACATCTTAACAATCTTCATGATAAATAAAAATGCAAGAAATATATTTTTGTATTTTATTCAATATATAGATTTTTTTGAATTTTTGAAGTATAGATGCAAGAGAAAAATGTAAATCTAACACCAAAATGAAAGAGAGTAAGCTCGTCGGGTTCACCAAAATGAATAGTTGTAAATTTGGAATCACCACTATTTGTGTATGTGTGTGGGGAAAATGTAAGATTCACTCCTAAATCCAAATTCCCAAAAGAGAGATCCAATTTGATCAACTAAGAGGTTAATACAAAATTGAATCAATCTATGAAGAATATGAAAAAGAGAGAGAAACCCTATACTTCCCTATAGTTGGATTAAGCTTGAAATTTGAAATAATTGAAGTGCAAATACTAACCTTGAATTAGGGCAGATCTGGAAAATGCTAAATTCTGGCTTCTGTATGAACTTTCTAAAGATTCTGTCACCTGTTCTAGACTGGAAATGCCAACGTGGACAAAACCCAAAAATCTTTTCTCCAAATTCACACGGGTCGACTTTGACCTTTTAAAAGTTCAAAGACCACATTATTTATTTGAAGTCCGATTCCAATTCTGTTCGCAGATCCTAAAAGATTGCCAAAAAGGGTATCCAAATTCACTCTCAGATCTAAGATTCAATACCTATACCTACAAGAAAAGTCATTTTGTTGTTTTTTTGGGGGGTTTGCCTTGGTCAAACCCCGGTTTGGAATCAACCTTAATATTGAAATTGAAATGGAAGAATGCTAGCAAGTAGTAGAAATGAATCTAACAATGAAGCTATGCAATTCAATAGATATGATAATGTATTTGGAATGTAATCAAATATATTGATATGAAAGCTTGAGCATAACATAATCAAACCTCCATGATTGTATGCTTGAAATCCACCTTAAGGAAACAATGATATGGATTTTGAAGATGAACAAAGGATCTTGAAGGAAGATCACACCACCATGGTGGCTAGGTCTAGGGTTTGAATGATAGATCTTGAATACTTGAGCTAAATCCCTTCAATAGCTTGAATGCTTGAATCCTTGATCTTCAATGGAGAACTTGGATGGAGAAGAAGACTTGAATACTTGAATGAATGCTTGCATGATCACCTTGAGAGCTTGAGCATGAAAACTTGATGTGAAAATGAGAGAGGAAGGCCTCCTTTTATAGTGATCTAGGGCACACTCCTCTAGATGGGCCACCTTGGAGAATTAAATCCCAATTAGGTCCTCACCTTTAGAAAATATACCTTGATTAAATACCATTAAATTATTTACCGTTTCAGAGCCCGAAATAGCTAAGCTAAAAGCGGGAAATAATTATCCCGAAAGATAAATTACTAGCAAATGAAACTTTTAAATCCTGGCGGGAAGAGGTAAAGGTCGAGGTCAACCTTGACCTAGTTAGGGTCGAGGTCGACCTTGACCTAGTCAGGGTCGAGGTCAACTTTGACCTCAAACCCTAACTTTGTCAGGTTTTGCAACAGAGATCCCAGAGATGCTAGAAACTTAGAAATTGATGTCTGAATAGGACCCAATGTCAGGAATAGATAGAAAATCCTTAGAATGATGTGATGAAGGACTAGGAGGTCTCATTTTTTAACTCTACCTAGAAAATGGAGCCATGGAAAGAGGAAAATTAGGAAAGTCCTTAAGACCCTAACCCTAATTTCACCTAGAATGCAAAAATCAAGTGCAGAGAAGAAGTGGAAGATAGGGGAGAATGCAAAGATGCCAATCATGACCCTAAACCACTTATTCAGAGGGCTAAATTCTCTTAACATGGAATTGCTTCCATTTTAAGATGATACATTAAGCCCCCACTTTAGCAAGAGTATGGATTCAATGCAAACTCTTGGTAAAGGAGAAGAGAGAAGAGATCCCAGTGGATTCAAAATGAGATAAAATAACACTTAGCTAAAGACACAAGTCCCCAAACCAAGGATTCTAACTCAACATACATACATGAGAGTATACAAAAGAACAAGGGTTAGTACTAAACAACCCAAATCAATTAGCATAAGAAACCTTGCTAAGAAATATTTCTCATACCAATATCATATTTGGAAAGCTATCATAACAGCATAAATGATTACATAAGAAAGACAAGAGAAACACTATAGATAACATAGCTTCATGATCTAGTCCTAATAGCATGAAAGTGAAAAGAGAGAAAAGATAAAGTGATTACCTCACCCGGTAAGATGCCTACCTTACCGTGAATCACCCTAGAGGGAAAGCCCAATAGGTTCACCCATAAACTATGCTTGCAATTGTAATGTGTCTTTTGACGGCTTCTAGAATATCCATAGATCCATGTTCTTGTATCACTATGAATATGAAATGTGTGTCTCCCTAGGATTTAGCTACTTATGTGTGTTACCTTTGGAATATTTAGCATATAGGTGCATGTCTTTTCAAGATTTAGAAACTTATGTGCGTTACCTTCCAAGATTTAACATATTTGAAATTTGGAAATGCGTGTCCCTTTAGGATTTAGCAACTTATGTGTGTTACCTTCAGAAGATTTAGCATATGAATGCACATATTTTTAGGATTGAGCAACTTATGTGCATTACCATCCAAGATTTAGCATATAAAAATAAAAAACTATAGTACAAGGGAGGCCCTATATATGCCCTCCTCCTTAATATGGCAAAAACATACTATTTTATCATGTTAAGGAAAGAAAGAACAAGGATAAAGCCTTCTTTAGCATCAATAAAATATCCATAGACAACACCCAGTCCAAGCCAAGAAGGTCACAGCTCCTATGAGGCCATGGAAGGGACGAATGTAAAAGATATCATGCAAGAAGTGAAAAGAAAGTAACCCTTAATGAGGGATAGCACACTATTCATTTTCCAAGGTGAGAGATGTATCAACCATGGAAACCCAATGTCAAACAACAAATAAGGTTTGCATAAAGGACATAGGTCCACAAATGCAAACCATAATTTTCATGTATGATTGGATATCACATAGTAGATAAATACTGCTTAACCAAGGAAGGAGGTGAATCTCTAGAAAAGAAGAGAATACTGGATGAAATAACAATGCATAAGTTTGAATAAAATAAAAAAGCATACCAAGCCTCCAAGGGTAAAGTACTTCTACCAAACTCACAACTCGTATTTGTGACTCCATATTTGAATGTTTGAAGATAGTTTTGAAGGATAAGGCATCCTTTCCCCCCAAGTGTAGGAACAAAGATGGAAGAGGATACCTACTTCGCAAAGCAAGGAGATATCCTAATTACAATAATGTGTAGTATATCCTTAGCGAGAGATATTGACCCCTACATCCAAGAGTATAGATAATTATGAAAAGGATATGTCACTTATGGAAAAGGATCCTCGAGGAAAAAGATCTTGTTGCCAAGACCCCCACCAAAGAGGAGTGCATGTAAATAAGATATCATATTTCAATAGGCGGGAACAAAGATTCAATCATCAAGCCCCCGGTGAAGAAGAGCAAGAGGAATCTTTGGAATGAAGGAAAACAACTTTAACACTAAACCAAGGGTGAGAGTTTATAAAGAACATAATTTGCAACATAGAGAAGAAGTGATGACCTAGGACAACATCTTCTCATGTAAGAACATTATCCATAGTCAAAATATCTATCAATATGATAAAATAATATTGCAATATAAAAAAATACTACTTAAGCTAAGGAAAGAAGTTCCCTTAGAAAAAGAGAAGAAAGAACCTTGCCCCCTGAGGGATGAAAGACAAGGGATATTTTTACAAAACACATGTCCTAGAAAAGATTTCCTAAGAAGAAAATATAATTCCTAGGAATGGATAAAAATATCATGCAAGACAATGGAAGAAGGAAACATAAAGAATACCAATTAAATCTTAATAAAAAGACCTAATGGATCCTAAAAGACTGGATAAAATGATGCCTCTTTCCCCCTAGTGATGAGACAAGAGGATAGGAACATTTAGTCTAGCTCTAATGGAGGGGAATCCCCTATATCAAAATTATGAAGAAGTTGTAAGATGATGTGAGAAAAAGGTATAATACCGCACGCAGCCCTATCCGTAACATATAATTTGAAGTTGTTACAATCAGCAAGCAAATGAGTATTTTGATAGTGGAAAGGACATTTAAATTTATACAAAGCATCAATAGGTATAGGTCTAAATCTTTCCTTCTTAGAATTCATTAGCTCCACATATATTGTTTTAGCAATTTCTTGACGAGTGTTAGGATTATCCATTAGAGGTGTAAAGAGATGAGCATTAACGGGAACCCGTATCTGATCCCTCTACCTCCACCATCTATACTAAACCATTGGCCAAGTGATGCTGACTCTGTGTGTGGCCAGATCAATGGCTCCCCTCGCCTGCCCTATGTCTCCCACTAGTCCCTAATCTGTGACTCCCACTAGACCCTGTCCTCCTGCTACCACTCAAGCCTATCAGTAATGACCTGCTTAGATCCCTATAATGTTGTACTCACTCAGGTGACATAGATGCAAGGTATAACCCCCAATAGAAGCCAATCTACTCTCCCAAATGCACCAACTACCACTGCGGGTGAGACACCTCTCATGACCACTCATGAGATCTCTATGTAGTGGTATCCCTCTCTCCTAATAGTCAGTCTCACTTTGACCACAAGCCATCCCTCTCCACTCGCAGACCATCTCTCTTGGCAATCAGGGCCACCATCTCCCTCCTCAGCTACTCCCTCTCCTACTAGGTCATTAGTCCCTCCTATGTGGATTGCGCTAAGTGCGCAATCAAGCTATCCCTCTCTGTCCTTAGCCAATCCCTCTCCCCCAGCAGCCCATCCCTCTTCACTCTCAGAGCATCTTGCTCCACCTGTGCATCTCGGAGCATTTGCATAGTGGTATCATGTGCGGCCTGTAGTGAGGCTAGATGTGCTGCTGCATTAACCCCCCCACCCCTAGATGATCTGGATCTTGCCGGTGCTGGTGGCCCTGCCCATGGTGGTGATCCTAGTGGTGGTGGACCTTCTGATATTTGTAGCTCATCACCTCCCCCCCATCCAACTCCATCCCATCTTCATCTCCATCCCCATCTCCTCCCCTCCCTCCTCTATCCCTCCCTCCAATCCTCACCCTATCTCCCCCTCCTCTTTCCCCTCCTCTCTAACCCCTGTATATGGCTAGTGCCCCTCCCTCACCACCTGGTAGTCTAGCTCTACCCACTGCCCTAGGTGGCTGGAACTTGGCGTCGTATGCTGGTGTGGTCCCTGGATCCACCACCCCTCTAGCCTAATTCCAAACAAATGGCTGCATGATCTGATAGGTAGCCAACAACCCTCCCTTATCCATCGGTGGCCCAAACTCGAATATCCTC
The DNA here is from genome assembly GCA_027943335.1 of Chamaecyparis obtusa. Classification (NCBI taxonomy): domain Eukaryota; kingdom Viridiplantae; phylum Streptophyta; class Pinopsida; order Cupressales; family Cupressaceae; genus Chamaecyparis; species Chamaecyparis obtusa. The sequence goes on from BSBK01000589.1 coordinate 1,625,799, forward strand.
TCACAGGTGGCCCGTTGGTACCATCACTCCCCATCTGGCACATCCTACCTGAATCCAAACTGACGAGATGTCCTGTCTAGTCTATACTACTCCATGATATAATCCCATCACCTTGTAAGATGTGTGAGCATCACCGTGTATGGGAGCTCCCGTGCATCCTCCACCCATGGCGCCTATCTAAGGTATGGACACCATGTGATCCCATCCCTCAGACCGTCTTGCATCTCTCGCCAGAAGTCTATGTCCTTGCTCTCATGATAAGTCACTAAGTCTTGCCAGCTATATGTTGCAGGCTCCTCTGTCTATCTATCCACTTGGCCTAAGGGCTATAACACTGCTATGTGCTCCCAAGCCCAAAGCTGTAGAAGGGAAGAAAATCCAAAGCTCCTACCCATTGCCTCTGCTCCATGATAGACTATCTGATGAAGGTCATGGTACATCTCTGCCAACATCAGTGTACCCCATGCTGTCGGCACCCCTGCATCCACAATCTACATAATCGTGAGAATCAGTGATAGTGTGACACTCCTCCCACTTGTGTCTGGGGAGAGATACCCCAACACTAATCTTAGAACATAATAATGGACCCATCATCCTGCTGGTGCTGCTGTGGCATGTTGTGCTAATGCCAGCTGCCAATGTGACAAGATCAACACTACTCCTAGCCCTAGTAGTGGGGCCACTACCTATGCCTATGTGTACACACTTGCTACCACCGGTACCCCTCACACCGGTAACCAGAAGATGTCATATACATCCTCCAAGGTCACTGTCATCTCCCCAGTGGGAAGATGAAATGTCCCCATCTCTGAATGTCAGCGCTCACACAACATTGTCACTAGTGCCATGTATGTCCATCTATGTGGCATCCACACCAGATATCCCAAGCCTAATGCATCAACTCAAGCCCAGTCCACCACCATAAACTATTCTGAGATAATCAGCACTGCTACCCATCTCTCTTGACTTGTTAGTCGATCCACTAACCACTGCATCCAAGCCAAGTCACAATGTTAGTTTCTTGCTCTAGCTAAGCCTAAACATTTTTTTTCCCCGCATTCCCATGGAGATTCTTTTCCCCACATTCTCGTAGCTTTGGTTGTCCCTACATTCCCACAGGGTAGTCATTCCCTCATTCTCGCCAAACCCCCCCGCGAGAACGTGATCCGATACCATTTACTTCACAAAAGGTGTTAAACTCTTTAGATGTAAATTCTCCACCTCTATCAGATCTCAAACATTTTATCCTCATTCCTAATTCATTCTCAACTTTATTCTTCATGACCTTGAACTTATCAAATACTTCAAATTTTTCTTTTAAAAATGCAATCCATATCATTCTTGTAAAATCATCAACAAGAATTATAAAATACCTTTCTCCATAGAATCCTCTAGTCCTAGTAGGACCACTCAAGTCTGTATCAACAATCTCCAACTTCTCTGTAGATGTGAACTTCTTGCTAGGAAATGAACTCCTTTTCTGCTTAGCCATCACACATTCCTTGAAAATCATGTTAGTAGGCTTCATAATCTTAGGTAAATCTCTTACTGCAAGTGTAGAACTTACTTTCACAATATTATCAAAGTTTATATGATAGAACCTTCTATGCCATAACCAACTATCATCAATCTTAGTCATCAAACATGTCATTTCAGTAGGGTTCAACTGAAATACATTACCTCTGGTTCTAGATCCTGTTCCAATCAGATTTCCATCTTTATCCTTAATCACACAAGTTTTCTCAGTAAACCAAACTTGATATCCTTTATCCACTAACTATCCAACACTCAAAAGATTATGTTTCAATCCATCAACAAAGTAAACTTCATCATTATTAGTCTTTCCATCAAGAGTAATAGATCCTATACCTTTAATCAAACAAGGTGCATTGTTACCAACTCTAACAACTCCTCCATCATAATTGTTAAACTTTATGAACTTTCCTTTATCACCAGTCATATGATGTGAACAACCACTGTCTATAATCCAATCAGCTTTCTTTTCAACTTGGGAAACTAAGGCTTTCTCTTCCTTAACATTAGATTCAGAATTTTCTTCCTTAATTGCTACAAATCCTATGTCATCAAAGTTATCATTATCACTATCGCTCAAATGTCTTTCAATTCCTACTTCAATTTCTTCATCATTTTCATAATAACATTCTTTAGATCTTCTAGGCTTAGAATTTTTTCTATACTTCTTAACTCTCTTAGGACACTTAGATGCAAAATGACCATATTCTTGACATGTCAACATTTAAAGATTTTCTTACCATCTGGTTCTCTTTTCACAAGCAAGGAAATACCTTCTTCAATCTTCTTATCTTCATCAGATTTGGATCTGCTACTGCTAGCATAATCTCCATTCACACTTGTACTTCTAGACAAAGTAGGTCTGATGCTAAGAGCACTGAATGATGTCTCCACTCTAGGTAAGTCTCTTGATAATCTCAAATTCATCTCTACTGCTTCCAATCTTCCAAGAAGAGTCTCTCTTGAAAAGTTTGGTGTACAAGGTATCACTTGTTCAATCATTTGTGTAGTCTACCTAAATATTGGTGTCAATGTTCTCAAAATATTCCATATTACTTCATTCTTTGTCTTTTCACCTCCACAAGACTTTATTCCTGCATCAATTTCTGACATCCTACTAATATAGCTTCTAACAGATTCATCTTCCATCATTCTTATGTCTTCAAATGCACAAATCCAATTATGTAACCTAGCTTTCTTTGCATGTTCATCACCTTCAAAAGTAGAATGTAAAGCTTTCCAAATATCATAAGATCTAGTTAAACCTTTTACCTGACTATATTCATTCTCTGAAAGTGCTAATAAAAGTTCTTCTTTTGCAAGTATGTTACACATGAATAGATCTACCTAATCTTTAGAACTTGATTCAAGACCATCTTCTTCAATTATAGTTCTCTCATTTTTTGTAATCAACCAATAACCTCATCCTAAACACAAGAGATGTGTCTTGATCTTTTCTTTCCAGCTATCAAAATTTACTCCATCAAACTTAGGGCTTTCTTTCCTGAAATTTTCCATAGATCTCCTTAAGTTGTTAGACTTCTCTTTCAAGGACCTGCCACTCTGATACCAATTGTTAGAAAGTAAAGACCACCAAGATAATTGAGAGGGGGGTGGAGGGGGTGAATCAATTATCTGATAATTAAACCATTTATCAACTTCAATATCAACTTCAACAGCTTTAAACCATATAACCAATGTAGTAACCAACCATAGAAAGATAATCATACACAATGACACAATAACACAAGATATGTTAACTAGGGAACCTCTTGATCAAAGAGTAAACCCTGGTGGGAATGATGCCCAAAAAATGATGTACTAATATGAAAGTTCCTTGAGAAAGGATGGACCCTGTTAGGAGTCTTATGAAATACATTCAGTACATATGAATCTCTGTTAGGAGATTTTGAATCCCTGTTAAAAGATTCTAACCCTGTTAGGAGTTATGGAAGACAGAAGGACCCACTACCCAAATAGCTTCAAGGCAAGATCTTTAAACTCACTATCCAACAGATCTTAGGATTATTCAATAGAATAATATGAAATATGTTACCTCCTTCACACTATGCCAAAACTGCACTCTTTGCTACACAAGATCACAAATCCAGATCTCTGTACTTCACAAGTCTTCCTTCACCACTGAATTAGCTCTATTCTTCACCTCATGCATATATTTGCATCTCAACTTTCACAATTTCATATCACAACTATTAAAATCCCATCATAACAAGGAAAGCATTCCTTCCTTTGTACCACACTCAAATAATTACAAATGAGTTGGCATCCAAATACAAAATAATAATTTCAACACGCTACATCAAAATTACATAAAAACTGTCAGCTTCTAGATACAATAACTTTCCAATCATGTGACCTTAAATTTTGTGCTATAAACCACATCACCACCAATGAGTGTCAAACTTCCCTTTAATTGTGCAGAATTAGATTCCATCCTGATTGGGAGATATCCTCCGATTACCAAAAACTGCTACTCAGGAATACTACCAGAATACTGCTTCCACCAAAATGCTTATAACTTTCATGAATAAATGAATTTCTTTTTGTGCTCTTAACTATAGGATAATAACACACCAAAGAACATACCATCAACTGCGCATAACTCAATTTTCAATATAACATGTGTGCAAACCAAAATTGTGCCTACTTCTCTGCTAAACTCCAGAATATCACTGTGTTGACATCAATGACAATCATAGTCATGAATGCAACAACCACTGCTACAGAATGATTGCTAAAGGCTTCAGCATTCATTCCTAATAGATTGTTTTCATACATGGACTTCTAGCTATAGCATCCTTAATCTTCCCTATCTCATCCATCCAACTACTCCACCTACTAAATCTACTACATCTTTCCTATCCTTCTCTTTTCTTTTACGATGCATCTAGATCTTTTTAGGGTATTCGAGTGAAATTTCCATGGTGTGCTAAAGTCAAGTTTTGTTAATAAAAATAATCTATTTTTGAAGGAATAAGATACTCTCTATTTTGGATGAAGAAGAGCACCGACAGCTCTATATGAAAATCGAGTAATGTAAAAGCATATATTTTTGAATGAAGAATTGAATCTTTATTTCTCTTTTCTCATTCTTGTATGCTATTTCCTTTTTATTTTCTTCTCTTTCTCTTTCTCTATCCTCCATTATGTTGGCAGCAATAAAAATAGAGATTATTCTATTCTTTTTCTCCATCACAAGTGAGACCCAGATTCCTTCATAGCCTAACAAAAGAGAACTGCAAATATTTCTAAATATAAAAGAGGAATGACTATTTAAACAAAATCATGTTAGAAATGACTAAAACCTTCTGTTGATACTGTAAAAGTAATTCAAATGAAGCAATTCGGCTGGTAGTGAAAGGGAATCTTATTCAATGAATCATATCTAGAGCACACAAATGAGACAATTGATAATGTTTTTCAACAAGGAGGAACAATTTACTAAATCATTGATCACTTTTGGAAATGTTAGTTGAATGCACTTTCAAAACATCACTTCCCATCATATATCATTACATAAGTTTGAGAAAGAAAGTGATCTGATATCTTTCTCCATGTTTAGATGAATGATGGAATGAGGAATATAACTAAAATAGAACATCAAATCTTAGGAAGAAATAGGCAATTTAAATCAATAAGGTCAATAACTATTAAATCAAGAAATCAAATTACTTCATTTCAAGTGATACCCATAAACTAAAATGACAAGTACAAAAGTGCAATAGGTTTGATGATTTCACAGTTCATGATAAGAAGAAATATGAAAGTTCGGACATTAACAAAAAAAATAAGGGTATGATGTTTCCATAGTTTATACGAAGAAATGTGCAGAAAGTAACAAACAACATAAGGGTAGAAAATCAAAGAGCAATACTGACAATAGTCATCCTCCTTAAAACCAAAAAAGAAGAGAATAACATCATCCAAAACATATTTATCATCCCAACCATAGAAAATCATATTAAGAAAGCCATTTCTCACCCATATTCAGAGACAGGCCCTACTATGAAATCCTGAAACTAACATGTTATCCCTTACATCCCTTACATCCCTCAACACCATGGCCCAGATCGAAGAGAAACTCCTCATCTTTCCAATTAAAACAACTTTGTCACACCAATAGATGGTTCCTGTAAAAATAAATCAATGACAATGAAAAATTAATAATTCAGCTCGATTTGCAAAACTATTATTGATACACTTCTAAATTCAATTGTATAAAATTTGCTTCTAGATTTAATTGTATTAAATATAATGATATATAATAGAATATGATTTAAAATTTAGCATGCCAATCTAATATCTCTAATTCAAGCTATTTCCAAACAAGGACATACTCTCTGGCAACATGTTGCCTTAGAATTGTATCCAAAACCCTTAGTGCATCCTGGCATCTGTCAGACACATCTCCTTGTAAAACAACTTTAATGGATTCCATTGAAAGCTTTGTAGTTGAACTAATTTCCACCTTGAATGTCTTTCCCACCTTGAGTTTCCGTATTCCATCATTTATTCTCCTTCTCTTTCTTTCATTGCCACTAACCCCAAAACAACAGAGCATTCATAGGTTAAAAACAAGAAAACATACATGATTAGCATGATAGCTTACTAAAAAAGTGGCTTAGTGTAATTTTTAAACTACACCATAAACAATATTGATTAGAAGGAAATAAGTAAATATTACACAATTTTCCAAATGTATGAAATTATTACCTGGTTGCCTCCTCCTCAAGAGAAATAGTACATTCATTCTTATCTTGAGGAAGAGCTCCAATAGTAGACATGGTCTGATTTCCATCATAAGAAAATTCCTTGCTATCTGTTAAGAAATGACGAAGTGGAGTCTACTATATAGTAGAGGCAATCTCACCGTATGACAAGACCACCATATAGCTAAGGCAATCTCATCATGCAATGAAGAGACAAGGTGTGTATGTGTCTGACAACCGTATGATAGAGGCAATCTCATAGTACAAAAAGACCACCGTAGTAGAGGCAATCTCACTGTGTGGTAAGGAGACAAGTGTGCGGTGGAACGTACGACAATTGGAGACTACTGTGTGGAGGCAATCTTAGCATGCATTGAGCAGAGAAGTGCTTAGTGGACCATAGGAGACTACCGTACATGAAATTAGTTCACTGTATAGAGTGATAGGTCATCCATAGTCATAGTGAGGGTATGGTGAAGGAGGAATTGGTTTGGCAGACCATTTTTCCTATAATGGTTTCTTTATCGAATTCTGCAATGAATTGCAATGTGCATAAATGGATGCAAGATTTATGAAGAATCGGTGGTTGAAAATCAGGTTGATTATAAAGGTAATCTAAGCTTGTGAGAAATCTAGAGTCTTGTATGTAAATTGTTTACAGTAATACAAAAGTCTGCTCAGGGTTTTGAGTGGTGGGTTTTTCCCGAAAGGGTTTCCCATGTTATATCTAGTGTTTTCTCTGTGTTTTGTGTTTGTAGATTTACTTGCATATCTCTATGGTTTAAATTTATAGTTTCTTATTTCCTTGTCTTTTGGCATTCGAAAAGCATTTCTGCACTGTTTCTTTCCTAACAAGTGCTATCAGAGTCTAGCTAGTTGTGTTATCCTTGTCGGATATGGTTTGGTTTTTTGTGCCTTTGGTTTCAGTGGGAGTTTGAAAAGTTTTTTGTTTATAAGTAGAGATGGTTGGTATGTTAGGAAGAGTGGACATTGAAAATTTTAATGGAACAAATGTTGACTTATGGAAATTTAAAGTTGAAGATTTGCTAGTAGATCGAGACCTGTGGAACGCTGTGTCTGGTACCAAGCCTACAGGTATGAAGAAGGAAGATTGGGATCTAGAGGATCGGAAGGCCAGAGGACTGATAAGGCTAAGTCTTGGAAATTTAGTTTTATCAAATGTCCATGAAGAGGAATCTTCACATGCATTGTGGATAAAGTTGGGACACATTTATCAAGGAAGTTCCTTGGTAAACAAAATTTTCCTCAAAAAGAAATTATATTCTTTGAAGATGGTGGAGGAACAGTTGTGGCCGATCATCTAAACTCATTCAATATGGTGATCGCATAGTTGACATCTATTGGTGTGTCTGTTAATGAAGAAGAGTGTTGCATGTTACTGATGTGCTCACTGCCAAATTCATGGGATCACTTGGTAATGGCCATCAAAAGTATGACTACCAATCTTAAAATGGAGGAAGTAGTTGCTTCACTTCTGTTGGAGGAGATGCAAAGGAATTCCTTTGAGGCATCCAAAGAAGCTCTCATTGTATGAGATAGATCTAAGGATAAAGGTAAGAAAAAGGACATGAAGTCAAAGTCTCAGGAGTGATCCGCCACTCCTAGAGAGAAGTCCAAGGTGAAGTGTTGGAACTATGGGCAGAAAGGTCATATTTGAAGGGATTGGAAAGAGGAGAAAAAGAATAAGAAGCATTACTCTTCCAATAGAGAATCTTCTCAAAGTGACACAAATGCCTTTGTAGCAGCCTTGGCAGTACCTGCATTGGATTAAGTATGGTTAGTGGACTTGGAAGCATCATTCCACATGACGTCTCATAAAGAATGGTTCTCAAAGTATGAACCATACGATGGAGGGAAGGTGTTCTTGGTGAGTGATTCCACACTGGAGATCATTGGAAGAGGAATAGTCAGAATTCAATTCTCTAACAGTAGAGTAAAGGAAATTGATGGAGTACTCCATATACCCGTTGAATGCATTGGAACACTGTATAAGCTAGATGCCAAACCTGTATGCTATAATAGTGTCTCTGTAAAGTCTGATAAAATTAATATGGAAACATGTGGTGTAAATGCGATGGAAGTTAAACTTCCTGCAAAGAAAACAATGTTGATCTAGTATCATAGGCTTGGCTATATTGGTGAGAAAGGGTTAAAAAACTCGAAGATTAAAAACCTGGTTGAGGGTTTGGTTGACTGTAACCTTGAATTTGATTTTTGCAAACATTGCATCTATGGAAAGAAAAATCATGTTCAGTTTTATTCCATTTCTAAAAAATCTTCTGGTTTGTTGGACTATATTCACTTTGTTGTATTTGGTCCTGTGGATGTTTCTTATTTGTCTAGCTCAAGATATTATGTATCGTTTATTGATTATTATTCAAGAAGAACATTTATTTATTTTTTAAAGAGTAAATCAGAAGTGTTCAATCAGTTTAACGAATTTAAAAGTGTTGTTGAAAATCAGACTGGGAGAAAGATTAAATGCTTATGGACATATAATGGTGGTGAGTTTTGCAATGCAGATTGTGACAAATTCTATGTAGATCATGGCATTAAGAGGCATAAGATGACTCCTTATACTCTATAATAGAATGTAGTAGCAAAAAGGATGAATCGGTCATTGATGGAGAGAGAAAGGAGCATGTTGGGTAGTTCTAGTCTGGAGTAGAAGTTTTGGGCTGAAGCAGTGGCTACGACATGTTACTTGTTGAATCATTCTCCTACGACAACTTTGGTAGATAAAACACCTATGGAAGCATGGTTGATCTGGTAAGAAGCCCTTGTTAATATATTTGTGTGTCTTCATTTGTGAGGCATACGCTCATGTACTTGATGTGTCTAGGTTAAAGTTACATAAAAAATTAGTGAAGTGCATCTTCATCGGGTACGACATTGGTGTGAAGGGATACAAGTTATGGAACCCTCTCACTGAAAAAGTGATGTACAAAATGAGTGTTATTTTTTGTGAGATGAAACCTGTCTCACTATCTCAGCCAAAGAAGACTGAAAAGATAACGAAAGCAGTTAAAATTCCTTTAGCTTCCAAAAGGGAGGTATTACAAACTCCTAATGAGCTTGAGAATGAAAATCTAGAATTGCCCGAGAATGAGGATGGGGAGAGTTCGAGTATGAGTTCATAAGATCATGATTGTGAACCTCATGTTGAACCTTATGAAGCTTCACCATAGGAGGTGAGGAGATCTACTCAGGAGAGGTGACATCCTGAAGGTATGACTATTCACTAGAATAGTTTAATTATTCTATGTTGAATGTTAATTGTACCTATGCTTTTCTTATGAATGTTGATGAACCTAGGACTGTTAAAGAAGCAATTAATATGCCAGATTTAGATTCCTGGTTAGACGCCATGAAGGATGAAATGAAATCCTTAGAAAAGGATGGAATGTGGGATCTCGTACTTTTGCCTAATGGTAGAAATCCCATGGGATGTAAGTGGGTATTTAAGAAGAAGTACGGTCTAGATGGTAACATTGACAAGTGTAAGGCGAGATTGGTTGCAAAGGGGTATTCTTAGAAATAAGGGATTGACTATGGAGTAATATTTTCTCATGTAGCTAAGATAACATCTATCAGATTTCTGTTATCACTTCCAGTGACACATGATTTTGAAATTGACCAGATGGATGTGACAACAACGTTTCTTCATGGTGATCTTAAAGAAGAAATATACATGTCCCAACTAGAGCACTTTGTGGAACAAGGTAAAGAGCATCTGGTATGTAAGCTGAAAAGTCTCTATATGGTTTGAAGCAATCACCAAGAATGTGGTACCAAAAATATGATACATATGTTTTGTCTTTGGGTTTTATGTGATCTAAATTAGATCACTGTGTGTATTATAAAGTTGAAGGTGATCAAATACTTATTATTGCTCTATATGTAGATGATATGTTGTTTATAGGCAATAGTAAGGAAACTATTTCAGAATTAAAATCCTAGTTATCCCTAAAGTTTGAAATGAAAAATTTAGGGCCAGAAAAATTTATTTTGGGGATGGAAATCAAAAGGGATAGGGTTGGTAGCAGGATTTGGTTCATCCAGAGCAAGTATATTACCAATGTTCTTGAGAGATTTAATATGAATGATTACAAGCAACAAGTAGTTCCAATGTTACATGGAATGAACCTACTGTCAATGATAGTCCAAAATCTCTAGATGAGATTGAAGACATGAAGTAGATACCTTATGCAAGTGCTATTGGTAGTTTCATGTATGCAATGGTCAGTACGAGACCAGACATTGCCCAAGCAGTGGGAGTCCTGAGTCAGTTTATGGAAAATTTAGGTAAATCACATTGGGATGTTATGAAAAGAGTTCTGAGATATTTGAAGGGTACGCCATGGTATGCATTATGCTATCAAGGTAAATCATTAGGGTCAAATAGGCCTTTCAACATTCAAGGTTATGTGGATTCTGATTGGGTAGGGCACATTGATAGAAGAAGATCCACCAGTGGATATGTATTCATAGTGAATGGTGGTGCCATCAGTTGGATGAGAAAAGGACAAAGTGTTGCCGCATTATCTACAGCTGAGGCTAAGTACATGGCCTTGACTCGTGCATGCCAAGAAGCTATTTGTCTCAAGAATTTGTATTCTAATGTTAGTTTTGATGCATGGAAAATCACTATCTTCTCTGACAGTCAGAGTGCATTATGTTTAGCGAAAAATCTAACTTTCAATATGAGAACAAAATACATTGACATACAATATCACTTTGTACGTGAAATGGTCGAAGATGGAAAACTAAATATAGAAAAGGTTGACACTCAGGAGAATGTTGCAGATGTCCTAATGAAGCCGGTGAACACAGCTAAGTTCAAGTGGTGCACAACCTCCATGGGGCTTAAAACCCCTAACTCTTGTTAGTCGCGTTGAGTGACTCTGACTTCGTCAAGTGTGAGAATGTTAAGAAATGACAAAGTGGAGTATACCGTACGGTGGAGGCAATCTCATCATATGATAAGACCACTGTATGAATGAGGAAATCTCACCATGCGATGAAGATACAAGGTGTGTAGGTGCATGACCACCGTACGATAGAGGCAATCTCACCACATGATAAGACTACCGTACAACAGAGGAAATCTCAACATGCGGTAAGGAGACAAGTGCAGTGGAATGTACGAGAATTGGAGACTATCGTGTGGAGGCAATTTCATTGTGTGATGAGAAGACAAGTGCTCGGTGGAACATAGGAGACTACCGTACATGAACTTACTACACCGTACAGTGTGATAGGTCATCCATGGTCATAGTGTGGGTACAATGAAGGAGAAATTGGTTTGGCAGACCATTTTTCCTGTAACAGTTTCTTTACTAAATTATGCACTGAATTGCAGTGTGCATAAATGGTTGCAAGATTTGTGAAGAATCATTGGTTGAAAATCAAGTTAATTGTAAAGGCAATCTGAGCATGTGAGAAATCTAGAGTCTTGTATGTAAACATTTTATAGTAATACAAAAGTTTTCTCGGGGTTTTGAGTGGTGGGTTTTTTCCCGAAAGGGTTTCCCATGTTATATCTGTAATACCCCAAAAATGGGCTATAAGTTCATTTATCTTCTATATCAACAATTCGAATGAAAAAGACATCGAAGTCCTAATCTAAGGCACATCTAAACATCATCGAATCATAATTGATTATCTTAAATTCTGCATTGAGGAATATTCCTAGTAATATTCCTAATCATCTTAATTATCTTTAATTTAATGATTATTTGGCGATAAATCACATTTATCCTAAATTTGATTAATTGAATATTTTTCATATTTAATTAATTAGATTTAATATTTGCCACTTAATTGTTTAATTAAATTTAATTCTATCTATTATTAATTATATTATTTAATTTTGACAATAAATCCAATATCCTATGAATAATTGATTAAATTCTTATTTATTTAATTAAAGCAAATTGTCATTATTTAATAATATAGTTTTTAATAAAAGTTTGATTAAATAATTGATTAACCCATAAATCAATTGTTTTATTTTTAAAATCAGTTAAGTTGAGCATAAATCACTTTATTTATTTATTAAATCATAATTATCCATGTGCACATTCAAGGACCAGTTAAACTCAAAATTGGAAAATCAATGCAAGTTGTTAGCTTTTTGAAACTCAACATCTTTTTGAGTTTTAAAGTTGATCTAAACTTCTAATTCGAGTTAAACTGTGCTTTTGCATGATTTTTGTGACTTAATTATCTGTTATTTAAAAATAACTCAAAAATCAACCTGAGTTATTTGAGTGATTTATGGCTTTTTCTTATGCACCTCCAAAGCCTTGGATTTCTATAAAAACAAGGTTCATCTCTTCATAACTCATCTCTCATATCTCGCAAATTGCAAACTTACTCTACAGGAATCATAGCATATCAGATTTGGAGAATTTGCACAATTGGAGCTTGAAAGATAAATTTGAGGATTCGAAGCTTTGTGAGATCAATTTCAAATTCATAGCTTTCATATTATTGTTAGAATTTTCATTCTCATATCATATCATTTCTAGTTTTGAGCATTGCAGATCAATTTTCATATTAGTAGAGATTCATATCATTTTTCATCTTATTGCATTGAAAATATCAAAAAATTAGATTAATTGCATTCATATTTCATATCAGGTTTGCATTCAAATCCTTCATTTAGGTGTCGTCTAGGTCACTGATCTCGATAACAATCTGAGAACATTAATCTCGCACCTACTAGAAGGCAGTAAATTGCTTGGTTAAATTAGATTTCAATTTTGCACGATTTTGATTTTTGCTAACCTCTAATATTTTACTGAAGTGTTGTGTCTATAGATCAGGTGCAATTTTCACACACACATTTCTGGTGCCCACCGTGGGGCAACCCACCTTTGCATGTTGGTTTTGATTTTTTTTGGGAGCTAAAACCCCAAAGTTTCAAAGATTTAATTTTATCTCCCAAAAGGTTAAAATTTTTGGTCTAAAATTTTTTTTGCAGGTTGGTGACATATCAGGGAAGCTACAGTAAAAAATTTAGAATTTTCTGAGATGCTTTGAATTTTTAATAATTTTTTCTTGAAATTCCAGAAAAAATTAATATCTGACGCAAATAATCATATTTTTTGGAAATGTTTATATTTTCGGAAATCTCTTCAAATTATATAGGGGGTCCATTCTTTGTGTTTTAAATTTGGACATGATATCATAACTCAAATAGTCAATTTACAAAAACTAGTTTGTTTTGATAAAACGGGTCTCTAGGGCACAAATGAAGAGATTTTTCTAAAATTTTTGCATTTTTGGAAATCTCTCTATTTTTTAGTAGGGGTTTCTATTCTGAATTTCTATTTTTGTGGCCAAAATCATAAAAGAAAAATCAGATCTTGTTGACTAGGTCAAATGCAGAGCAAAAAAATTAAAATTTTGTGATGGGTGTACACTTATTTTTCATATGATTCAATGCATGATATGAGTTGTCATTTGGATTAATTTATGGTTATTATTGCTTCTAACAATTGATTTTTAGATCTAACCCTAGGGTTTTCATAAGTTGAATATACCTTGCATATCTTGTTTGCTTGTTGGCTTGTTGGAGAGTTCGTAGCTTGCTTGGATAGTAAAGCTCAACAAAAATTGCTAAAAATCAGGTAAAATCTACTAAGAACATTGCAAGGATCCCAGGTATTCTCCTTCATCTAATGACATTTCAATTTGGGCTTAAAATAAATCTCTTATGTGTCAAGTTTGTGTGCATCTTTTCATGCTTTTGATCTATTTTTACACACTTGCATAATTGATACTAGGTTGTGACCCCTTAAGGATTCATTAAGTAGTCTTAGAATACTTGTGATTGATCTTGATTGCTATCTTGGGTTATTGGACTTGCTAATCCACCGGCCCCTCATTTTTGCCCCGTGGTTGCAATCTCAGCGCCATAAAGGGGAGGGGTCAACAAGACAGAAGCGTTAAGTGTTCCACTTGGCAACCCTTTTGTGCTTTTAGGAACTCACTTATTTTCTAAGTTGGGGACTCATTTTCAGCTTGTGTGAGGTGTTAAGTGTTCCACCTTGTGGACTCATCTCATATTTTCTTTAAGCGTTAAGTTTTCCTCTTTCTGCTTTTTGGGTACTTTTGGTAGATTTTCTTTCGGGAATATATCTGTGCTCACATAGTAATTAGGCCCTATGAACACTATTCATGATTCTTGAGAGATTGGATTCCTAGCAAAATCTTTCTTGATGATAGAATCCTTGTAGGTAGGGAGGATACTTAGTGCATTTCACATTCAACTTGGTTAGTGTGTCTTCTCTTATTGATCGATACATTCTCTCCCAGGAGAGGTTGATAGATCACGTGGGGTTGACATCACGAGCTTTGGTGAATCAAAATTGGTTAGTGCACCTTCTCTTATTGATTGATACATTCTCTCCCCAAAGAGGTTGATAGATCACGTGGATTTGGCATCATAGACCTTGGTGAAGCAAAACTTTGTCTTAGCGTGTCAGATTAATCTGCTTGCTTTGTTTGGGTTAAAAGTGAAAAGGTGTCAAAAACCTTGGATCTGGAGCCAAGTCCCTTTGTGGTATACTATTGTGAGTCATCTTTAGAGAGGGTTAACCGTAGCGGACAATCCCTTCACAGGGCAAACTACGTTGACGGAACTTCAAGCGGTAATAGTCATTTTCACCGTGGTAGTGACAGCCGCTATATAAATGTCTTTGTGGAAGAAATCTCCACAGGTATGGTTCATTGTTGGGTTGTTAGATCTCCCTAGCAGCTCCTGAAGATTAAGTTCTCAGACTGTGTCAAAACCCTGGTGCGCCAGGATTGGAGCTCACCCCTTTGGATCATAAAAGTTGCAGAGTCAAACCATTACTAAAAACCCTAGCGAGGCCAAATTTTCATTTTATAGGGTATATGTGCGTTATCGCAAAACATTTTTGGAACATACACAATTGGTGCTTCTGAGGATTAGAACAAATAAGTCACTTGATTTTTCATGCGCAAGGTTTCTTTTGCCCTTGTTCATTATTTTTAGACATGCTTGAAATCACTTGCTTGCTATTTTGTGTGCTTGTTTATCTATCTGGTTATTGAAAATGGATAAATATGTTACAATCCTCAAATCTGGACATTGAAATTTGCAAACAATTCAAATCTGAAAACTCAAAATTTGCAAAATCTGAAGTAAAATCTTTTTTTGGAGTCAAAAGTCATCTCAGGAGGTCAGAAAGTCATACAAGTTTCTATCAAGTGTCGTTTCATTACAACCCATCTGTCGTATGATTGAGTACCCAGTGTCATACGAGTTTCCATGCCAGCAAATTCTCAAAGTCAAAATCTTGCAACTGTCGTATGATATTGTCAACTGTCATTTCATTGCTACCCAACTATCATATGATAACCAATCCAGTGTCATATGAGTTTTCATGCCAGCAAATTCTCAAAGTTAAAATCTTGCAATTGTCATATGAGATTTTCAACTGTCGTTTCATTGTTACCCAACTATCGTACGAGTTTTTCAACTATCATTTCATTGCTACCCAACTGTCGTACAAGTTTTGCAACTGTTATTTCATAGCATACCCACTGTCGTATGAGTCTGCAGAGTGTCATTTGGGAAATTTTTGAAAGTTGTCAAAAAAATTGTCAAAATTGCCAGATACCCAACTTTTTTAGCCTAGTTCCAGAATCTATCGAACAAATCACTGTGTCAAGAACAAAGGAATAACTATTGAGAATCAATACACATGTCTCAAAAAATCAGTACACAAGAGGAAGAAGCTCTAATCACCGCTATGATGAAGTAGCTACAAGCTATGCAAGTCCAACTTGACAAACTTGAGAAAGAAAAGGAACCTAAAGAGTTCTCCATGGAAACTCTATGCTCTTTTCCATTTGATAAAGAATTGTACATGTCACCATGCCCTCAGACAAAATGTGAGCAACGTGACAACCCTTATGATACTTCTTCCATAGAGAGTGACACATCAAGCTTTGGAGACTATGATGACTATGATGATAGACAATGTAATGATACCTATGACACCTCTGTTCCTAAGAGTCCTCCTCATCGTGTGTTTCTACTTACTACAAATGGGCCATCACATTGGATAGATCGTGATGGTGATCCATATGATTCTAATTTTGAAAGATATTTTGATGGCTTTTGTGGACAATACCTTGATTATGATCCATCTACTATTGCTGAGGACTATAAAATGCATCGTGCTAGCTTGAAGCATCAATATTATAAGAATCCTTCTCCTAAAGACTCTCTTGCTGAAAATAAAGATTATCTTCTCAAGCAAGGTCATGTTAATGTTGAACCTTTGTCTAGTGATGGTTCCCTTCCATCCCCTACTTCCTCCAATACCCATACATTTCCTAAAGCTTCCGAGTCTTTCAAATCTTTCACGGAACCTTCATCCGACACAAGCCCTGATACTTTTCATGCGGTTCCCTATAGTTATCCTCCAGGGATACCTCTTAAAGAAACTCAAGCTAACCTTCACTTGGCTGCAAATACTTTCAATAATGATAAACCTAAAGATCCTGAGCCTTCATATGCTATAATGCCTACTTCAGCTAGTCCTTCACCATCTCTTCCAAAGTCTTCCATACCATTCCAACATGCTTCCTTGTCCTTAGAAGTGGCTCCATGTCAAGAGAACTCTAAAAATGATGAAGAAAAGAACATAAAGAAAGATCAAGATCAAGAACCCTCCATGTCATCTAGTCCTTTTCGTGATGTCTCTTATCCGCTTCATGGTTCTTTTGATCCTGCACACCCTTTTTCATGCATTCCACCATGTCTTAAGTCTTCTCCTAAGCAAGATCAAGCTACTACTTACATAGTTGAGCTTATTGACAATCAAAATAACCTTACTACACTTGCACTTTCCAAAGATGATACTTCCATTTAGGTTGTCAAAAATGGTGTTGTTACTTCCAATGTTAAGCCTATTGAAAATCAAGAGAAAAATTATGCGCTTGTGCTATCCAAAGATCCTTGTCAAGATCAAAGTCTTCCATCTTCTTATTCTACCACTTCATGTTCATTTCCACTTTCTACTCTTCCTAAGTCTTTGCAAGCTTTGAACAATCCTATCAAAGAAGGTGCTCATATTCAAGATATCCTTGATTCTATTGAAAATTCTAATGCTCACTCTAAAGATGCTGATGAACTTATTCATTATCCTTTTGCATTTTCCACATCCATCCTTGGACTTCCTCCACCAATACCAAACTCTTCACATCTACCTTCCATCTTGGGTCCTTATGTCCCTTCACTTTCCCCTCCTAACTCTCCTAGTTCACCATCCATCTTGAGTCCTTACATCCCTCCATCTCCCATCTTTCCTCAAGATCAACATAGATGCATACCTTTGAATCCTTTTCATCCACCCACCCATCTAAACCAGTCATATCTTCTTTTTTCTTCCACAAGTCCCAAGTCTTTTGGAAGTAACTTGAATGTTCAATACAAGAAAAAGAAGCAATACAAGAATCTATAAAAAAAAAAAAATCACCATGTCTCCTCTAAACGACATGGAGGCATAAAGTCAAAAGAGATATCTAAGAAAAAAAATACAAGACAAGTATGGGTTCCAAAATCCATCATTAAAGATATTCTCTCCAAATTACCAAAAAGAAATGAAAAGCCTATAGCTATATGGATTCCAAAATCTCTCTTGAAAGAGTCTGGTGTTGAGAAAAAAGTGAAGTTGACATTCAAGCTTCCAAAGACTTCCACTTCATCTCCTTCCAAAAATATTCTTCCATTCCATGTGCCTAAACCAAAACCTCTGCTATCCATTCGCCATATTCCTTCATGTATTCCTTCATTCACGATTCCTCCATCCTCTCACCACCCTTCAAGGTATGTGTTGATGTTGAGCTTGCCTTCCTTCCCATCTACCCTTTCACAATTCTTCCATTCATTATCCTTCTACCTCCTATCCTTTTTCTTCATTTGCCTATTCCTCCTATCTTCCAACCTCACTTGCTTTACATAAAACCTTATCCTCCATTTTTCTCTTCCATCTCCCTTTCCTTATCAGCATCTTTGAGCATATCATTTTGAATCCTTGGCATATCATGGTTTATCCTTTCAAGGAGCATTATATAAAAAGCTTGCCTTCTTCTAAAAAAAAAGAAAAAAATGAAAATGTGCCATGGTGAAAACTTGGAAACAGACACCTTGGTAGCAAAAGTAAAGAGAAATAAATTCATCATATGGTGAAAACCACTCCCTTGTGGCACCTTGGATAAGTACCATGATGAAAACCTGACAATTAGGCATCATGCGTAGTTCTTCTACATATTTCATCCATTCCATCTTCTCTCTTTGATCTTGACAATGTTGATCTATACACGAACATTTGGCTATTTTGTGAGCTATTTTACAGTAATCTTGCTTTCATTCCTTCCATGTTTAGCCTTCATATCCATCTTTCTCCATTCATTTTTGCCTATCACTATCCTTTTTCCCTTTGGTCTTGATCTAATAAAAAGAAAAAAAAGAGTAAAACACGGTGCTACGAAGCCTCTTGACATGTCTACTCCTTTGGACTACATCCTTTCCTTCTTTGACACTACACTTTTGTGACTTATCCTATGCTAGCCTTTCATTGCTTGTCCAAATGCGCTTTACATGAAATTTTTTCCTAGCTTGAGTATTCTTGAGGATTTTTCCCTTGAGGATTTCTTCCCTTCATTCTCCTTCATTCTCTTGTCTTCCATCTCTTCCACCAGCTTGCCAATCCCTCTTGTTCTCCACCTTGCTAGACATTGGGATTGAACGATATGATCTTGCTTGGGAGTTTGCAAATGGAAAAAGATGCTATCAAGTTTACCAAGTGTCAGAACAAGTATTAGAACAAGTATCAGAAAAAGTATCAGAACAAGTATCAGAACCAGTATTAGAACTAGTATCAGAATTAGTATCAGAACAAGTATCAGAACAAGTATTAGCACGTCCACTGGGCCTACACCTTTTGCTTTAGTTTATGGTTCTGAAGTGGTACTGCCTATTGAGGTTGAAATCCCATCACTAAGAATCAGAATGCATGGTCTAGTAACTGATGATGACTACAGAGTGTCTAGGTTACAAGAACTGGAACTACTAGATGAGCGTAGACAAGTAGCGTATGATCATCTTAGAGTTTATCAGAAGAGAATGTCTAGAGGCTACAACAAGAAAGTCAGACATAGAGAATTTCAGGTTGGTGATCTAGTCTTGAGAGAAAATCTTAAAAATCAATCCCATCGAGAACACAAGGGGAAGTTTGAACCCAACTGGCTAGGTCCCTTTGTCATCACTGCTACTTTTGGCTCTGGTGCCTATCAACTCTCAATGACTGAAGGTGAATAGCTTTGAGAACCAATCAACGTTCTCCATCTGAAGAAATTCTATGCCTAAGGCATTCAGTCTATGGTAAAATGTCCTGAAAAAATTATAAAAATCTGAAAAAATCCTGAAAAAATGAACATCTTGGTGAAAACCTAGCAATAGGCACCTTGATGATTCACAAAAAAATTTAAAAAATATCAAAAGTCCAAACAAAAAAATTGAAAAAAATGAAAAATACAAGAAAAAAAAAAAGAAAAAAAAAAGTGCCTTGGTGAAAACCTAGAAACAGGTGCCTTGGTTGCAAAAATAGAATCTCTGCCAAGATGGTGAAAACTCGGCAAACGGGCGCCACTTGTTTCAAAATGCTCCATCTATCAGCACAATCTTGGTCTTTCCTAGCTTTCAGTCTTGCTTTAGTTTGTACATATTTCCCAGTTTGTTTCTGCATTTCCAGTTTTTAATAAGTCGGTCTGTACACCAAACAACTCAAGCGTCTGTATCCTATCAATGTTCAAACTTGGGGGCAATCAATGTCATATCCTATGGTCTCCAGTATATCTTAGATGTGTCATATCCAGCCAGAGTCCTTTGAAGCTTCATTTGAGTCAGTCAAGTCTATCTTGTCTCCAGAAAGAATTTTGCATCTACAACACCAACATCAAACATCAAACTGAAAATGATCTATGCTTCATGCTTTTATCTCCTTGTATGCTTACTGATTCGCATTGAGATTTTTGCATATTGTGTCCCTTCGAGCTCTTTGATGATGTCCTTTATAGGATTTAGAGAGTGATGACTGGGGGCATAATCTTTTCTTTGTTTTCTTCTTGTATGTGAAAATATAACAACTTTGGAAATTCTAGATTGAAATGGTGTCCGACTATAAGAGCCTCTAGCTCGAATTGGATGGCCATGCATACCTCGACCATTGATACCTAGAAAATTCAAAGAAGTTTGATCTAACTATTGTCTTTTTGAGTGAGTTCTTTCTCCTACTGTGAAACATGATCTTACCTGAGGATGTGAATGATAAAGGGTCACTACGGGTAATTCACATTGGATTTAGAATGATCTCTTGGCTGTTTGATGTGTTTGTCATGCAAGGCATATTCAGGTCATCACGATGTTTATGTTTTGATGCTTATACAAATTGCTATATCAAAATGGACATAATATTCAGGTCATCTTGGCATTTGTGCCTTGGTGCTTATATCTAATCCGACATTCCAAAAATAAAATCAATATTCATATGTCCATGGTTGTTTGACTAGTGGGGGTTGTATTGATTCTTGCGCATACAAATCAATATTCATATGTCTATGGCTTTTTCTTAGCTAGTGGGCATTGTGTTGATTTATCCGGTTACCTAAAAGTTCAATGATGATAACAAATCGACATATGATCAGTGAGTAGGTCCTAGGTCTTAGGTTGCATTTCATTTTGCATGTCTCTTTGCATTTTTCATCTTTGCATGATCTCACAATGATTAAACGAACTTCAATGCTTAAATGATTCTTCAAATCGCATCTTCAAGTCTAACAAGAGCTGAATCTCACATGAAGGTTCCTCCAATGAAACAGCAAGTAGAATCCTTTTTCAGGATCAAAATTGAAATCTGCGATCATTCATATTATTAACTACTTGCATAATCGACCTTCTATCATCACAGAAATCTAGAATTCAACTTAACTGATTATCTTACATCAAGCTATCAAAATTTCAACTTGGTCAACCATGGTCAATTCATGGTTGTAATACCCCAAAAATGGGCTATATGTTCATTAACCTCCTACATCTTCAATTCGAACGAAATCGACATCGAAGTCCTAATCTAAGGCACATCTAAACATCATCGAATCCTAATTGATTATCTTAAATTCTGCGTCGGGGACTATTCCTAGTAATATTCCTAATCATCATAATTATCTTTAATTTTATAATTATTTGGCAATAAATCACATTTATCCTAAAGTTTGATTAATTGAATATTTTCATATTTAATTAATTAGATTTAATATTTGCCACTTAATTGTGTAATTAAATTTAATTATATCTATTATTAATTGTATTATTTAATTTTGACAATAAATCTAATATCAAATGAATAATTGATTAAATTCTTATTTAATTAATTAAAGCAAGTTGTCATTATTTAATAATATAGTTTTTAATAAAATTTTGATTAAATAATTGATTAACCCATAAATCAATTGTTTTATTTTTAAAAGCAGTTAAGTTGGAAATAAATCACTTTATTATTAAATTAATTCATAAATAAAACATGCACAATCATAAAAGCAAACAACTATCAATTATCAATTAAAGCTAAACTCTATTTTGAGTTAAAACTTAGCTTTTGCATGTTTTTGTGAGTTAATTATCTTTTTTTTAAAAATAACTCAAAAATCAAGTTGAGTTATTTCAGTGATTTATGGCTTTTTCCCATGCACCTCCAAAGCCTTGAATTTCTATAAATTAAGGCTTTAGCTCTTCACAAATCATCTGATATTTTGCACAATCACGCTGGAGAATTGGAATTGAAGAATCAAAGCTCTTGCGAATCGACATTTTTGTGAGATCAATCTTATTTTTGCATTCATATTTCATATCATTATTAGATTAGCATAGCATATCAGTTTTCAATAGCATTCATATCATATCAGTTTTTATCATTCTTATTGCATAGAAAATATCAAAAATATAGATTAATTGCATTTATTCCATATCTAGAATTGCATTCAAATCCTTCATTTAGGTGTCGTCTAGGTCACTGATCTTGATTACAATCTGAGAACATTAATCTCGCACCTACTAGAAGGCAGTAAATCGCTTGGTTAGATTAGATTTCAATTTTGCACGATTTTGATTTTTGCTAACCTCTAATGTTTTACTGAGTGTTGTGTTTATAGATCAGGTACAATTTTCACACACACATTTCTGGCGCCCACCGTGGGGCAACCCACCTTTGCATGCTGGTTTTGATTTTTTTGGGAGCTAAAACCCCAAAGTTTCAAAGATTTAATTTTATCTCCCAAACGGCTTGGAATTTTGGTCTAAAATTTTTTTTACAAGTTGGTGACATCTAATGAAAGCTACAATAAAAAATTTAAAATTTTCTGAGATGTTTTGAATTTTTAATAATTTTTTCTTGAAATTCCGGAAAAAATTAATATCTGACGCAAATCAGCATATTTTTTGAAAATTTTTATATTTTCGGAAATCTCTTTAAATTATACGGGGGGTCCATTCTTTGTATTTTAAATTTGGACATGATATCATAGCTCAAATAGTCAATTTACAAAAACTGGTCTATTTTGATAAAATGGGTCTCTAGGGCACAAATGAAGAGGTTTTTCTAAAATTTTTGCATTTTTGGAAAGCTCTCTATTTTTTAGCAGGGGCCTTTATTCTAAATTTCTATTTTTGTGGCCAAAATCATATCAAAAAAAATTAGATCTTGTTGACTAGGTCAAATGCAGCAAAAAAAATAAAGTTTTGTGATGGGTATGCACTTATTTTTTTACATGGTTCAATGAATGATATGAGTTGTCATTTGGGTTGATTGCTGGTTATTATTACTGATAATAATTTATTTTTAGAGCTAACCCTATGGTTTTCATAAGTTGAATATATTTTGCATATCTTGTTTGCTTGTTTGCTTGTTGGAGAGTTCGTCACTTGCTTGCATGGAAAAGCTCAACAAAAATTGCTAAAAATCAAGTAAAATCTACTAAGCGTGTTGCAAGGATCCCAGGTATTCTCCTTCATCTAATAATATTTTGATTTGGGACTTAAAATAAATCTCTTATGTGTCAAGCTTGTGTGCATCTTTTCATGCTTTTGATCTATTTCTACACACTTGCATAATTGATACTAGGTTGTGAACCCTTAAGAATTCATTAAGTAGTCTTAGAATACTTGTGATTGATCTTGATTGCTATCTTGGGTTATTGGACTCGCTAATCCGCTGACCCCTCATTTTCGCCCCGTGGTTGCAATCTCAGCGCCATAAAGGGGAGGGGTCAACAGGACAGAAGCGTTAAATGTTCCACTTGGCAACCCTTTTGTGCTTTTAGGAACTCCCTTGTTTTCTAAGTTGTGGACTCATTTTTAGCTTGTGTGAGGTGTTAAGTGTTCCACCTTGTGGACTCATCTCATATTCGCTTTAAACGTTAAGTGTTCCTCTTTCTACTTTTTGGATGCTTTTGGTAGATTTGCTTTCGGAACATACATCTGTGCTCACATAGTAATTAGGCCCTATGAACACTATTTGTGATTCTTGAGAGATTGGATTCCTAGCGAAATCCTTCTTGATGATAGAATCCTTGTAGGTAGGGAGGATACTTAGTGCATTTCACATTCAACTTAGTTAGTGAGTCTTCTCTTATTGATCGACACATTCTCTCTCCGGAGAGGTTGATAGATCACGTGGGGTTGATATCACGAGCTTTGGTGAATCAAAATTGGTTAGTGCGTCTTCTCTTATTGATTGATACATTCTCTCCCCGGAGAGGTTGATAGATCATGTGGAGTTGATATCACAGACCTTGGTGGAACAAAACTTTGTCTTAGCGTGTCAGATTAATCTGCTTGCTTTGTTTGCGTTAAAAGTGAAGAGGTGTCAAAACCTTGAATCTGGAGCCAAGTCCCCTTGTGGTATACTATTGTGAGTCATCTTTAGAGAGGGTTAACCGTAGCGGACAATCCCTTCATAGGGCAAACTGCATTGACGGAACCTCAATTGGTAATAGCCATTTTCGCCATGGTAGTGACAACCGCTATATAAATGTCTTTGTGGAAGAAATCTCCACGGGTATGGTTCATTGTTGGGTTGTCAGATCTCCCTAGCAGATCTTGAAGATTAAGTTCTCAGATTGTGTCAAAACCCTGGTGCGCCGGGATTGGAGTTCACCCCTTTGAATCATAAAAGTTGCAGAGTCAAACCATTACTAAAAACCCTAGAGAGGCCAATTTTTCACTTTCAGGTATATGTGCGTTATTGCAAAACTTTTTCAGAACATACACAATTAGTACTCTCAAGGATTAGCACAATTTGGTCACTTGATTGTTCATGCGCAAGGTTGCTTTTGCCCTTGTTCATTGTTTTCAGACGTGCTTGGAAGCACTTGCTTGCTATTCTGCGTGCTTATTTATCTACTTGGCTATTAAAAATGATCAAATCTGGTATAACCTTCAAAATATGGACAATACAATTTGCAAACAATCCAAAACTGAAGACCTTACATTTTGCAAAAATTGACGTAAAGTTCTTTCTGGAGTCAAAAGTCATTTCAAGAAGTCAAAAGTCATATGACTTTTTGTCAACTGTCATTTCATATCTACCCAATTGTCGTATGAGTTTTGTCAACTATCATTTCATATCTACCCAACTGTCGTACGAGTTTCGCAACTGTCGTTTCATAGACTACCCAGTGTCGTATGAGTCTACAGAGTGCCATTTGGAAAAATTTGAGAGAGTTGTCAAAAATTGTCAAATTGCAAGATATCCAATGTTTCCAGCCTAGTTCCAGAATCTGTCAAAAAAATATCATTGTGTCAGGAATAGAGCAATAGCTATTGAGAATCAGTACACATGTCTCCAAGAATCAGTAAACAAGAGGAAGAAGCTCTGATCGCCACTATAATGAAACAGATACATGCTATGCAAGTCCAGCTT
This sequence comes from Chamaecyparis obtusa, assembly GCA_027943335.1. Classification (NCBI taxonomy): domain Eukaryota; kingdom Viridiplantae; phylum Streptophyta; class Pinopsida; order Cupressales; family Cupressaceae; genus Chamaecyparis; species Chamaecyparis obtusa. The sequence continues at coordinate 1,651,105 of BSBK01000589.1, forward strand.
GACAAACTTGGGAAAGAAAAGGAACCTCTATACTCTTTTCCATTTGATAAAGACTTGTACATGTCACCATGCCCCCGAAAAAAATTTGAGCAATATGATACCTCTTCCACAGAGAGTGACACATCTAGCTTTGGAGACTATGATGACTATGATGACAGACAATGTAATGATACCTATGACACCTCTGTTCCTAAGAGTCCTCCTCATCGTTCATTCCTGCTTACTACAAATGGGCCGTCACATTGGATAGATCATGATGGTGATCCATATGATTCTGATTTTGAAAGAGATTTTGATGGCTTTTGTGGACAATACCTTGATAATGATCCATCTACTACTGCTGAGGACTATAAAATACATCGTGCTAGCTTGAAACGTCAATACTATAAGGATCTCTCCTCTCAGAACTCTCCAGCTGAAAATAAAGATTACACTCTCAAGCAAGATCATGTTAATGTTGGACCTTTGTCTTGTGACGGTTCCATTCCATCCCCTACTTCCTCCAATACCCATACATTTCTTAAAGCTTCCGAGTCTTTCAAATCTTTCACAGAACCTTCATCTGACACAAGCCCTGCTACTTTTCATGTGGTTCCCTATAGTTATCCTCCAGGGCTACCTCTTAAAGAGACTCAAGCTAACCTTCACTTGGCTGCAAATACTTTCAATAATGATAAACCTAAAGAGCCTAAGCCTTCATATGCTATAATGCCTACTTCAGCTAATCCTTCACCATCTCTTCCAAAATCATCCATACAATCCCAACATGCTTCCTTGTCCTTAGAAGTGGTTCCATGTCAAGAGGATTCTAAAAATGATAAAGAGAAGAACATAAAGAAAGATCAAGATCAAGAACCCTCCATGTCATCCACTCCTTTTCCCAATGTCTCTTATCCACCTCAGGGTTCTTTTGATCCTATACCCCCTTTTTCATACATTCCACCATGTCTTAAGTCTTCGCCTAAGCAAGATCAAGCTACTACTTACACTGTTGAGCTTATTGACAATCAAAATAACCTTACTACACTTGCACTTTCCAAAGATGATACTTCCATTAAGGTTGGTAAAAATAGTGTTCCTTCCAATGTTAAGCCTATTGAAAATCAAAAGAAAAATTATGTGCTTGTTCTATCCAAAGATCCTTGTCAAGATCAAAGTCTTCCATCTTCTTGTTCTACCACTCCATGCTCACTTCCACTTTCTACTCTTCCTAAGTCTTCGCAAGCTTTGAATGATCCTATCAAAGAAAATGCTCTTATTCAAGATGTCCATGATTCTATTGAAGATCCTAATGCTCACTCTAAAGATGCTGATATCCTTGGTTGTCATATAGATGCTAATGAACTTATTGATTATCCTTTTGCATCTTCCACTTCCATCCTTGGACCTCTTCCACCACTACTAAGAGCTTCACACCTTCCTTCCATCTTGGGTCCTTATGTCCCTTCACTTTCCCCTCCTAACTCTCCTAATTTGGCATCCATCTTGGGTCCTTACATCCCTCCATCTCCCATCTTTCCTCAAGATCAACATAGATGCATACCCTTGAATCCTTTTCATCCACCCACCCATCTAAACCAGTCATATCCTTCTTCTTCCACAAGTCCCAAGTCTTTTGGAAGTAACTTGAATTTTCAATACAAGAAAAAGAAGCAATACAAGAATCCATCAAAAAAAGAAGATCACCATGTCTCCTCTAATAGACATGGAAACATAAAGTCAAAAGAGATATCTAAGAAAAAAACTACAAGACAAGTATGGGTTCCAAAATCCATCATTGAAGATATTCTCTCTAGATCATCAAAAGGAAATAAAAAGCCTACGGCTATATGGATTCCAAAGTCTCTCTTGAAAGAGTCTAGTGTTGAGAAAAAAGTGAAATTGACATTCAAGCTTCCAAAGGCTTCCACTTCATCTCCCTCCAAAAATATTCTTCCATTTCATGTGCCTAAACCACAACCTCTGCTATCCATTCGCCATATTCCTTCACGTATTCCTTCATTCACGATTCCTCCACCCTCTTGCCACCCTTCAAGGTGTGTGTTTACATTGATCTTTCCTTCCTTTCCATCTACCCTTTCACAATCCTTCCATTCATTAACCTTCTACCTTCTATCCTTTTTCCTCATTTGCCTATTCATCCTATCTTCCAACCTCACTCGCTTTACATAAAACTCTATCCTCCATTTTTCTCTTCCATGTTCCTTTCCCTATCAGCATCTTTGAGCATATCATTTTGAATCCTTGGCATATCATGGTTTATCCTTTCAAGGAGCATTACATAAAAAGCTTGCCTTCTTCCAAAAAAAAAAAAAAAGAGAAATAAAAAAAAAAAAAAATTGAAAATGTGCCTTGGTGAAAACTTGGAAACAGGCACCTTGGTAGCAAAAGTAAAGAGAAATAAATTCATCCTATGGTGAAAACCACTCCCTTGTGGCACCTTGGATAAGTACCATGATGAAAACCTGGCAATCAGGCATCATGCGTAGTTCTTCTACATATTTCATCCATTCCATCTTCTCTCTTTGATCTTGACAATGTTGATCTATACACGAATATTTGGCTATTTTGTGAGCTATCTTACGGTGATCTTGCTTTCATTCCTTCCATGTTTAGCCTTCATATCCATCTTCCTCCATTCATTTTCACCTGTCGCTATCCTTTTCCCCTTTGGTCTTGATCTAAGAAAGAAAGAGTAAAACACAGTGCTATGAAGCCTCTTGACATGTCTACTCCTTTGGATTGCATCTTTTCCTGCTCTTGCATTATGATTTTGTGCTTATCCTATGCTAGCCTTTTATTGCTTGTCCAAATGCACTTTACATGAAAATTTTTCCCTAGCTTGGGTATTCTTGAGGAGTTTCCCCTTTAGGATTTCTTCCCTTCATTTCCTTCATTCTCTTATCTTCCATCTCTTCCACCAGCTTGCTAATCCCTCTTGTTCTCCACCTTGCTAGACGTTGGGACTGCACAATATGATCTTGCTTGGGAGTTTGCAAATGGAAAAAGATGCTATCAAGTATACCAAGTATCAGAACAATTATCAAAATTAGTATCAGAATCAGTATCAAAACTAGTATCAGAACAATTATCAGAACAAGCATCAGAACTAGTATCAGAACAATTATCAGAACAAGTATCAGAACAAATATCAGAATCAGTATCAGAACAAGTATCAGAACGCCTTCAGGGGCTACACCTTTCACTTTAGTTTATGGGTCTGAAGCGGTACTACCTATTGAGGTTGAAATCCCATCACTCAGAATCAAAATGCATGGACTTGTCACTGATGAAGACTATAGAGTGTCGAGGTTACAAGAACTTGAACTACTAGATGAGCGCAGGCAAGCAGCGTATGATCATCTCAGAGTGTATCAGAAAAGAATGTCTAGAGGCTACAACAAGAAAGTCAGACATAGAGAATTTCAGGTTGGCGATCTAGTGTTGAGAGAAAATCCTAAAAATCAATCACATCGAGAATGCAAGGGGAAGTTCGAACCCAACTGGCTGGGTCCCTTTGTAATCACTGCTACTTTTGGCTCTGGTTCCTATCAACTCTCAACAACTGAAGGAGAATAGCTCTGAGAACCAATCAACGTTCTCCATCTGAAGAAATTCTACGCTTAAGGCATTCAGTGCTTGGTAAATGTCTTGAAAAAAATCTTAAAAATCTGAAAAAGTCCTGAAAAAATGAACATCTTGGTGAAAACCTAGCAATAGGCGCCTTGATGATTCACAAAAAAATCAAAAAATATCAAAAGTACAAAAAAAATAAAAAAATAAAAAAGTACAAAAAAATTGAAAAAATGAAAAAATACAAAAAAATGAAAAAAAAAAGAAAAAAAAAGTGCCTTGGTGAAAACCTGGAAACAGGCACCTCGGTAGCAAAAATAGAATCTCTACCAAGATGGTGAAAACTCGGCAAACGGGCACCACTTGTTCCAAAATGCTCCATCTATCAGCACAATCTTGGTCTTTCCCAGCTTTTAGTCTTGCTTTAGTTTGTACATATCTCCCGGTTTGTTCCTGCATTTCCAGTTTTCAATAAGTCGGCCTGTACACCAACCAGCTCAAGCGTTTGCATCCTATCAATGTTCACACTTGGGGGCAATCAATGTCATATCCTATGGTCTCCCATGTATCTTAGACGTGTCATATCCACTCAGAGTCCTTTGAAGCTTCAAGTTGAGTCAGTCAGTCAGTCTCGTCTCCAGAAAGGATTTTGCATCAACAATCAAACATCAAAACTCAACTGAAAACAATCTATGCTTTTCATGCTTTTATCTCCTTGTAGGCTTACTGATTCGCATTGAGATTTTTGCATATTGTGTCCCTTCGAGCTCTTCGATGATGTCTTTTATAGGATTTAGAGAGTGATGACTGGGGGCATAATCTTTTCTTTGTCTTCTGCTTGTATGTGAAAATCTAACATCTTTGGAACTTCTGGATTGAAATGGTGTCCGACTGTAAGAGCCTCTATCTCGAATTGGATGGCCATGCGTACCTCGACCATTGATACCCAGACAATTCAAGGAAGTTTTCTCTAACTATTATCTTTTTGAGTAAGTTTTTTATCCTACTGTGGAACGCAATCTTGCCTAAGGATGTGAACGATAAAGGGTCACTACGGGTAATTCACATTGGATTTAGAATGATCTCTTGACTGTTTGATGTGTTTGTAATGCAAGGCGTACTCAGGTCATCACAATGTTTATGTTTTGATGCTTGTACAAATTGTTATATCAAAATGGACATGATATTCAGTTCATCACGACGTTCATGTTTTGATGCTTGTACAAATTGCTATATCAAAATGGACATGATATTCAGGTCATCCTGGCATTTGTGCCTTGGTGCTTATATCTAATCCAACATTCTGAAAACAAATCAATATTCATATGTCCATGGTTGTATAACCAGTGGGTGTTGTATTGATTCTTGCGCATACAAATCAATATTCATATGTCTATGGTTTCATGGCTAGTGGGCATTGTATTGATTTATCCGGTTACCTAAAAGTTCAATGATGATAACAAATCGACATATGATCAGTGACTAGGTCCTAGGTCTTAGGTTGCATTTCATTTTGCATGTCTCATTTCATTTTGCATGTCTCTTTGCATTTTGCATGTTTTCATGATCTCACAATGACTAAACGAACTTCAAAGCTTAAACAATTCTTCATATCAATTCTTCAAATCTAACAAGAGCTGAATCTCACACGAAGGATGAAATGAAATCCTTAGAAAAGGATGGAATGTGGGATCTCGTACTTTTTCCTAATGGTAGAAAGCCCATGGGATGTAAGTGGGTATTTAAGAAGAAGTACGGTCTAGATGGTAACATTGACAAGTGTAAGGCGAGATTGGTTGCAAAGGGGTATTCTTAGAAATAAGGGATTGACTATGGAGTAATATTTTCTCATGTAGCTAAGATAACATCTATCAGATTTCTGTTATCACTTGCAGTGACACATGATTTTGAAATTGACCAGATGGATGTGACAACAACATTTCTTCATGGTGATCTTAAAGAAGAAATATACATGTCCCAACCAGAGCACTTTGTGGAACAAGGTAAAGAGCATCTGGTATGTAAGCTGAAAAGTCTCTATATGGTTTGAAGCAATCACCAAGAATGTGGTACCAAAAATATGATACATATGTTTTGTCTTTGGGTTTTATGTGATCTAAATCAGATCACTGTGTGTATTATAAAGTTGAAGGTGATCAAATACTTATTATTGCTCTATATGTAGATGATATGTTGTTTATAGGCAATAGTAAGGAAATTATTTCAGAATTAAAATCCTAGTTATCCCTAAAGTTTGAAATGAAAAATTTAGGGCCAGAAAAATTTATTTTGGGATGGAAATCAAAAGGGATAGGGTTGGTAGCAGGATTTGGTTCATCCAGAGAAAGTATATTACCAATGTTCTTGAGAGATTTAATATGAATGATTACAAGCAACAAGTAGTTCCAATGTTACATGGAATGAACCTATCTGTCAATGATAGTCCAAAATCTCCAGATGAGATTGAAGACATGAAGTAGATACCTTATGCAAGTGCTATTGGTAGTTTCATGTATGCAATGGTCAGTACGAGACCAGACATTGCCCAAGCAGTGGGAGTCCTGAGTCAGTTTATGGAAAATTTAGGTAAATCACATTGGGATGTTATGAAAAGAGTTCTGAGATATTTGAAGGGTACATCACGATATGCATTATGCTATCAAGGTAAATCATTAGGATCAAATAGGCCTTTCAACATTCAAGGTTATGTGGATTCTGATTGGGTAGGCACATTGATAGAAGAAGATCCACCAGTGGATATGTATTCATAGTGAATGGTGGTGCCATCAGTTGGATGAGAAAAGGACAAAGTGTTGCCGCATTATCTACAGCTGAGGCTAAGTACATGGCCTTGACTCGTGCATGCCAAGAAGCTATTTGTCTCAAGAATTTGTATTCTAATGTTAGTTTTGATGCATGGAAAATCACTATCTTCTGTGACAGTCAGAGTGCATTATGTTTAGCGAAAAATCTAACTTTCAATACGAGAACAAAATACATTGACATACAATATCACTTTGTACGTGAAATGGTCGAAGATGGAAAACTAAATATAGAAAAGGTTGACACTCAGGAGAATGTTGCAGATGTCCTAATGAAGCTGGTGAACACAACTAAGTTCAAGTGGTGCACAACCTCCATGGGGCTTAAAACCCCTAACTCTTATTAGTCGCATTGAGTGACTCTGACTTCGTCAAGTGTGAGATTGTTAAGAAATGACAAAGTGGAGTATACCGTACGGTGGAGGCAATCTCATCATATGATAAGACCACTGTACGAATGAGGAAATCTCACCATGCAATGAAGATACAAGGTGTGTAGGTGCATGACCACCATATGATAGAGGCAATCTCATCACATGATAAGACTACCGTACAACAAAGGAAATCTCAACATGCGGTAAGGAGACAAGTGCAGTGGAATGTACGAGAATTGGAGACTACCGTGTGGAGGCAATTTCATTGTGTGATGAGAAGACAAGTGCTCGGTGGAACATAGGAGACTACCATACATGAACTTACTACACCATACAGTGTGATAGGTCATCCATGGTCATAGTGTGGGTACAGTGAAGGAGAAAATTGTTTGGCAGACCATTTTTCCTGTAACAGTTTCTTTACTAAATTATGCACTGAATTGTAGTGTGCATAAATGGTTGCAAGATTTGTGAAGAATCATTGGTTGAAAATCAAGTTAATTGTAAAGGCAATCTGAGCATGTGAGAAATCTAGAGTCTTGTATGTAAACATTTTATAGTAATACAAAAGTTTGCTCGGGGTTTTGAGTGGTGGGTTTTTTCCCGAAAGGGTTTCCCATGTTATATCTGTAATACCCCAAAAATGGGCTATAAGTTCATTTATCTTCTATATCAACAATTCAAATGAAATCAACATCGAAGTCCTAATCTAAGGCACATCTAAACATCATCGAATCATAATTGATTATCTTAAATTCTGCATCGAGGAATATTCCTAGTAATATTCCTAATCATCTTAATTATCTTTAATTTAATGATTATTTGGCAATAAATCACATTTATCCTAAATTTGATTAATTGAATATTTTTCATATTTAATTAATTAGATTTAATATTTGCCACTTAATTGTTTAATTAAATTTAATTCTATCTATTATTAATTGTATTATTTAATTTTGACAATAAATCCAATATCCTATGAATAATTGATTAAATTCTTATTTAATTAATTAAAGCAAATTGTCATTATTTAATAATATAGTTTTTAATAAAAGTTTGATTAAATAATTGATTAACCCATAAATCAATTGTTTTATTTTTAAAATCAGTTAAGTTGAGCATAAATCACTTTATTTATTTATTAAATCATAATTATCCATGTGCACATTCAAGGACCAGTTAAACTCAAAATTGGAAAATCAATGCAAGTTGTTAGCTTTTTGAAACTCAACATCTTTTTGAGTTTTAAAGTTGATCTAAACTTCTAATTCGAGTTAAACTGTGCTTTTGCATGATTTTTGTGACTTAATTATCTGTTATTTAAAAATAACTCAAAAATCAACCTGAGTTATTTGAGTGATTTATGGCTTTTTCTCATGCACCTCCAAAGCCTTGGATTTCTATAAAAACAAGGCTCATCTCTTCATAACTCATCTCTCATATCTCACAAATTGCAAACTTACTCTATAGGAATCATAGCATATCAGATTTGGAGAATTTGCACAATTGGAGCTTGAAAGATAAATTTGAGGATTCGAAGCTTTGTGAGATCAATTTCAAATTCATAGCTTTCATATTATTGTTAGAATTTTCATTCTCATATCATATCATTTCTAGTTTTGAGCATTGCAGATCAATTTTTATATTAGCACAGATTCATATCATTTTTCATCTTATTGCATAGAAAATATCAAAAAATTAGATTAATTGCATTCATATTTCATATCAGTTTTGCATTCAAATCCTCCGTTTAGGTGTCATCTAGGTCACTGATCTCAATAACAATCTGAGAACATTAATCTCGCACCTACTAGAAGGTAGTAAATCGCTTGGTTAAATTAGATTTCAATTTTGCATGATTTTAATTTTTGCTAACCTCTAATGTTTTACTGAAGTGTTGTGTCTATAGATCAGGTACAATTTTCACACACACAATATCTGGTGTTTGCTCTGTGTTGTGTGTTTGTAGATTGATTTGCATATCTCTGTGGTTTAAATTTATAGTTTCTTATTTCCCTTTCTTTTGGCATTCAGAAAGAGTTTCTGCACCGTTTCCTTCCTAACACCATCCAGCTCTATCTGGCCATAGTCTTCCTTCAAGGTACCCATTATTTTCCTCAACAAATTCTTGTTAGTAATAGGCCGATCACGATCACTACTGATTGTAACCTAAAATCAATGGTAGTATTATAATTAAACATGTTAAAAATAGCTCTAAGACACATTAAATATATGCTCAAAAGTTATCATGGTGGCCATAAACTAATAATGCTCACAAGAATTCTACCATGAGAAAGTATAGATGAGTTAGTTACAAACTCTGTGTTGAAAAGATTCTTGAAGATTTGAAGGAGTTACAATGAAATGATTAGACTGAAGCTTTATTTTTTGACCAACTTTGCCATTACCAGGTCTTCTCATAGGTAGAATTTGAGTTATCCTTTTGGGTATGTTATCAATAGATTTTGTTTAATTTTCTCAGGCTCTAATTTTCCCAAAATCACCCCATAATTTTAAAAAGGTGTTGTTCATTCAAAATTCCAATCCTTTGCATATGCAGCCTATCGGTTGAACTTGAACCTTGAACTCTCATAGTTCAAGATTCAATGTTCAACAACACCCTTTGGTATGCTATTCCTTTTTTTTGCAAGCTTAGAGGCATGTCATATTTGCAGTGCACACTTGTCCAATGAACTGTGAACCATGAACTCTCCTAGTTCAAGATTCAAAGTTCAACAGATGTTCCCTTTTTGCAAAATGCTCTTCTTTTCCTTTTTCCTTGTTGCTATTTATCTTTGCTTTATTTTATAGTCATGCCAAAGGATAGTCCTTCCATCTTCTTGTTGAACTTGAACCGTGAAATCTCTTAGTTCAAGGTTCAGAGTTCAATGTATGCTTGTAATTTTTGAAAGTGAAAAGTGGTGATTTGACATAAAGGATAGCTGACAATTAATTATGACTTCCATGCATGGAGAGGATGTCTTAATTAATTGAAATGACATTTAAATGTCACTTCAATCTGGGAAAGTATAGTAATCAATGCTTAAGGTGGTGCGAGTTACCTAGTGATCATTAATTGAACCTTGTGAGACATAATTTTGCCATTATTGCAAATCCCCCAAGATTTTGTAAACTATTTTATGATAAATTGGAAAGCTTAGCCTATTTTGTTCATAATGGTCAAGACATCTCATGCAGTCAGCGCAAAAGAAGGTATCATCTCCTCCTCTCAGAGCTTAGTTCGTCACATAAGAAACCAAGTACCTACAAAGCTAGAAACAAGAATAAGTCTTCAACTGATCCAGTGAAACAAGCCTCTCCTGGCTCTTCACCAGTAAGAAGAAACTTAAGATGGAGAGTTGGTAAAGAAAGTGGTAAGATGGTTAATGAAAAAGAGGTCATAGATCTTGATCTCATGGACACTCACATGTCAGAACAAGCTAGTTCAGATAACATGGAAGGAGACACATTGACCCTGAAGAGAAATCAGCCAGATTCTGGAGAACCCTCGACAACAATAGTAAGTGACACTTTGTAAACTCCATCCCCTACTCTAAGTTGGTTGGGAAGCTCTATTAGCAACAAGAAAAGGAATGTCTTACTGATAAATCTTCCGGTAGAAGACATGGTTAGCAAGTGCTTGGGAGCTATAGTGAAGCCCAAAAGAATTAAGATGGAGTCGATGATAGATGTGGATGAGAAAAATGGAAGGTGGATAGAAAAGCGAGTAATACCTAAGTCTGATAAACAAGTTTCTGAAGCTTCTATTGAGGACTTCACTATTGAAAAGATAGACTTAGGGGTGGCAAGTAGGGTGGTGGATGCAAAACACCTGGATTCTTCTACTTGGAAAATACTTCATAGGACTTTCAAACATGAGAAGGACAAGAAAGAACTAAAGGCTACCATACAGAGATTGGTGGAGTTCATTCAAGTAGTGCAAGAGCCCAGTCCATTTCCATTAGCTCAGGTGCCTCATACATTTGACCCTCACTCACTTGAGGTTTGTAAAACTCTGGACCAGATTCAAAGAAATAAACTAGTAGTAGAATTGTTCAACAAATGGGTCACAGGCATAATCCAATGCAGAGGCAATTACATCACCCAGTTAATTAAGACTCATGGAGTTGTGACAAAAGTCATCTCAGAACTGTTGGCTGAACTGACAAAATGGAGGAAAGAAAAGAAAAAGTGGACTGGTGTAGCTGATCAGCTGACGAAGATCGATCACTATGGAGTGTCTAAATTCCTATTGGAAAAGCTAGTTCATGGCTTGAATGAGGAGGTTCTATATGTTTCTGTGAAGAGTATTTAGTGGAGAAACTCAATTATTAAGGACATATGTGATGGGGTGAACTGCCTACTCAATGATCTTAAGGGTTTGATTGATAACATGCAAAAGGATCTAAAATGCCTAAACATTGTTCTAATAGATGAGAGAACTCAAAATCTAAAGAAAGCAGAGATGATAAATCAGGAGTTGGAGTTAGGTATAAAAGCTATCAAAGATAGCAAAGAGCTTACAACAGAGGACCTCACCTCCATAGCTAACACTGAAGCTATGTTGGTCATCTGTGTAGACCATCTTGAGTCTCACAAATCAAGGTTGAACCAAATATGCAAAGACAAGAAGGTTCTTGGGCAAAGAATTTCTCTCATCAGTCTATTGTATCATGCTATAGTTATCAATGCATCATTGGCTCACGAGGAGTGGAAGCATACACGTGTGCCCGGATCATCCTAGAATTGAATCTAAGGCATCCAGCTCAGCTGTGATTGGTGATTATTCTTCATGTTGGCTGGGTCGTTATTTTTTAGTTTTCTAGTTTACTGTTTTTAGTATATTTTGGTTATCTTAAGAAGTTCGGATCCAAAACTCAGGGAGTTTCAAAAAAATTATTATTTTTTATAATTATAAATAATGGCTATATAAAGCTAGGGAAAAACTATTGAAAGGGGATGTTAGTTAGTTTATTTATTCTTAGTAATATAATAGTTTAAGCTTTAGTATTTTTTGTAAAGACCGGGATTAAGTTTTTCTGAATCAATGAATGAAAGAAACTTATCAGTATAGATTTGTTGGTTTATATTTTTGAGTGGACCTCTGTTGGGGTATTCTACATTGAACAAAATTTCTTAATTGAATGTCTCTGTTGTTCTTTGAATTCAAGTTTAAGGTTGTGTTTTAGATTGGTATAGTATTTACTCACTAAAGTCTGTGAGCTTCAGGTTTATTAGTTGCTATCAATTCACAATAATTATATCATGTTGATGAGGGTTACTATTTCATCCTTATTAAATTTTTGGTCAAAAGTTTAATATTTGTAGCAATGCATTATTCTTTTTCATAAAAATTTATTGAAAATATTTCTGGGAGCTGTACCATAATTTAGAGGGTTAAACATCTCAAGTTTAATCCATTTTTTAGTAAAGGGTTAATGTTTCATAGTAGGCAATAGAGCATTAGAAATAAATTTTAAGAGAGACAAATTCATTTACTAATAGTTTTTGGCGACTCTACTAGGGAAGAAACTAGTAAACTAGTGTCTTTGCTTGGTTTAATGTATAATCATGGTATTACAATGATTTGAATTCACGGATGAACTCGTAACAATACAAGGTAAGCGGAAACCTGCAAGTATTGTTCAATAAACTGGACAATAGCAATAACTTGAGAAATAAGTTGTATGCATTCAAAAAGTCATCTTATTTCATCCAGAATTGAGTTTTTAAACATCACAGGGTATTCCAACAGTCTCTGGAACCCAACAGATTCAGAAATGAAGAGTCTATGCTCAATAAAATGGAAAAGAAAATACAAATTTTCAAAAAAAACTAGAAATTTAGATACCCCAACTTGGTGGGGCCATAACTCTCTGCTCCTAACTCGAAATTCAGAATGCCTTATCTCGTTGGAAAGGTCTCCAAGAGATCTAATTTCAGTCCCTTAACAGTAATGCCTTTGGCTATTCGAGTTAAGGGACCGACGACACTTTCGACCCCAAATTCTGCTCCGAAGACCTCCGAAAACGCGATTTACTAAAATGTAGAAAATACTGAAAAATTAGATTTTCGGTATTTTTCAAATCCATTGCCTTCAGCTTGTTCAGGATCATTCGTGGATGCCCCTGGATCATACCTGCTGATGGAATACTTGGTCAATTTGAACTTCCTCCAATCTTACAACCTGGTCTACACTTTCATGACACTCAAGAGGATATTATTGTAGATCTAAACAACTTGGCCTGGAAAGTAAAAACAAGTAATGAACAATATCAACAAGTTCAATTGGTGTTAGAAGAAGAGGAAGAGATCGGTGAATGGTTCAGGGGTCTCCCAGTAGCCTGAGAAGCTGCAGTAGTTGATAGAGAAATTTAGAGACCATAAGGCTTCCAAATTGGAGTCCAGACCTTACACCAAGTCTCAATGAGAGGCGGGTATTTTTGACAGTATTTTTGAAGAATTGAGAAATCTTGAAACCACAAGAGTTTGTTCCTCTAGGAAAAAGGCTCAAAGCAGACCTTCTTATCCTCCTAAAGAATCTTTCCATTCATCTACTAAAACTTGTGATTGGCAAGCCTTAACCTTATTAGGGATTTAGGCCCCCCTCTCCTAACTATTTTTCCAACACTTATCATGGCTCAACCATGGGGTAATGCAGTAGGTCCTTTAGCTCTAGCTTCTCATCATGCTCTCCCTAAAGGAGCTAAAGATGTCCTTCCAAGGTTCTCTGGTGATGGAAAAATAGCTATAGAAGAACATTTCAATTCTTTCAATGTAGCCACTAGCATTTTAGGTGTGCAAGAAGAAGATGTAGCAGGTAGACTCTTTGTTCAAACCCTAACAGAAGGAGCAATGGAATGGTTTGGACATCTTCCTAAAGGGTCCATAACTAATTGGAACTCCTTTAAAACCATATTCGAAGGCCATTTCAAAAGTGCAGATGATGAACATTCTCTATTAGCTCAGCTCACACAGATGAAAAAGGAGATCCATGAGCCCATGAGAGATTATGTGGCCCAATACAACAAAGTTATTCATAAGATTCTTGTTGGAAAAAGGCCTACTGCTGAAAATTAGAAATGTTTCTTTGTAAATTCTATGCCCCCAAACATCGGATTTCATCTTATAAGAAATAGGCCTGAAGACTTGGCAACTGCTCAGGGCCAAGCTATTGAGCTAGAGGATGATTTGATCACCATAGGAAAATGGAGAAAAGATGTCCAAGTACCCAATGCATAGAGTACATCTTCTTCTGATCCTATGTTGCAAGGATTAGTAAATGATGTGATTACTCTCAAGAGGCAGCTTCCCAAAAGTAATACCAATCCTCCTCCTTTGTATCGTGATATTCCCAGAGGAATGCCTGAACAAGTTGGACCTAGTCACAGATCTCAAAATTATCCTCCATCTGATAAGAATTTATTGGAAGCTCCTCCTAGAAGAGATAATATGTGTACCTTCCATCTTACAGATGATCATGATGGCACCTCCTATCCAAAGATGATCTAATCAATGCAGATGCATGTAAACTAAGAATTGATGGAAGAATCACCTGATGATGTAGTGAGTCCTCAGTTACCTGGTGGCTCTAGAAATTATTACTTAGAATAGGAATCTGACTCTGAATGAGGAGAAAGTATTTTGGCAACTCTTCAAGACCCTGCATGCAACATGTTAACTAGAAGTTACTACAATGCTTAAGCTAGTGATACACCATCAACATCACAACGGTGGGATAAAGGTAAAGAATTTTCACAAAAATCATCAACTTTTAAAAATTCCTTTTCTAAAGAAGATGAATCATTGAAGAAAAGTAATCCTAGTTCTTCTTTTGATATTGTTGATTTTTGTGAAAGTTCTAAGATTCAAGTTTCCCCTACTGAATATCTTAGAATGAATCCAAAAGATTTGGAGAGACTTGTCAAACATGTCAAATCAGGTCAACCTCCTAGCTTAACCAGTGAAACCACTAATGTTTCTTTCTCAAAACAAAACATTGCAGAAACCCAAGTTGCCAAAGATAAAAATCCTCCACAAGATAAGAGTCCTCATGTAGGATTAAAACCAGAGCCATTCTATTTGTCCTTGTATATCCATGGCTTTAAGTTGAACAACTATGTTATAGACTCAGGGGCATCTAATAATATCATGTCTGCTTCAGTAGCAAAAGCTCTGGATCTTCCCCTTACTGCAACTTTTGGTCAATGCTATGCCCTAGATGAAAAATAGGTCCCTTTAGATGGACAAATCAAGGATGCTCAAGTAACCCTTGCAGCATACCCCAATAAAAATATTAAACTAACTATACTTGTAGCTGATATTCCAGCTAGCTATGGTATGCTTCTAAGCAGGAGTTTCTGTCAAGATCTTGAAGGAGAGATCAAGCTTGACTGGTCTCAAGCAATTATTCCAGTGGGAGATAAAAGGGTGGTCCTACAACCAGAGGGAAAATCAAAATACATAGTATTCCCATTTGAAGATCCCAAGTCTCAGATACTCTACTAGGAATCTAAGTTTGGAAATTATATGATTTCATCCACACCAGACATGAGTGAAGAAGTGACAATTAATAAGTCCGATGGTTTTTGGACTTTGGAGTTTGATGGTAGCTATGCTTCTATTGGTTCTAGAGCACGGGTTGTATTGATATCATCTGAAGGATACTTTTTCCCATAAGATTTTAAGTTGGATTTTGATAATACGAACAACACTTTTGAATATGAGTCTCTTTTGCTCGATATTGAAGAAGCGAAGAAAATGGGCATCAAGGTACTCCGAGCCAGAGGGGATGCAGAACTTGTGGTGAGACAAGTAAGAGGAATGTATTCAGCCAAAAATGAAAGACTCAAACACTATAGAAACTGAGTTTGGGATGAGATAGAAGAATTTGAAGATTTCTCCATAGAAGCTATTCCCAGAGAACTGAATAGCAGAGTTGATTCCCTAGCAGTTTCCTCTTCCTTGTTGTTGCCACATTCAGATTTTAAGAAAAGTTCCTACAAAATTGAAATGGTGTACAGACCAAAAGTCCCAGATAATGCTGAGCATTACCAGGTCTTTCAAGATGATAAACAAATTGATAAATTCTTGCAGTTGGCAGAAGTTTTTAATACCACCTTCTTTGAAGGATCTTCATTGACCTGTGATGAGTTTTTCCCTGATGGTGTAATAGATGAAGGGATCTTCCAATTAAAAGGGAATCATATTCCTAAAGGGCTCATCTCTCTTGAGAGCCAATTTGACAGATATGATGCTTTGAAGTCTCCTCCACAACCTCAAGAGGACACAAATCAAGGTGACTATGAGAAGATAAATATCGGGGAGGAAGAAGAACCTAGATGTATAAATCTGGGAAAATGTTGTACTATGGATGAGAAATGGAGGTTTGTCAATTTTTTGAAGGAATATTAGGATAATTTTGCTTGGTCTTATCATGATTTAAAAAACTTCAAAGGAGGAAAGTTCCAGCACCAGATTCCTCTCAAACCAGGAACTTCTCCTTTTAGGCAAAAATTAAGAAATTATAATCCAAAGGTTTCTAAGGTGATTCAAAAGGAAATACAAAAAATGTTGCAAGCTCGTATAATTTATCCTATTCATCATTCCACCTGGATCGCGAATATAGTTCCTGTCAGGAAGAAAAATGGTGAGATCAAGATTTGCGTAGATTTCAAGAACTTGAACCAATGTAGCCTAAAAGATAACTATGGACTACCTATTATGGACCATATTCTGCAGACTGTGGTAGGTTCAAAGATGATGTCCATGCTAGATGAATTCTTTGGTTACAACTAGATTAAGGTGGCTGACTAGGATCAGCATAAAACAACTTTTACTACCCCGTGGGGTACATATGCTTATAACATAATGTCATTTGGCTTGATAAATGCAGGTGCCACATTTCAACGTGAAATGAATTCTTCCTTTAGTCATATACTTAATAAGGTCATAGTTGTTTATCTTAATGATCTGATGGTGTTTTCCAAGAGGCATAGAAATCATCTAAAGGATTTGAGATTAGTCCTTTAGAGATGCAAGGAACATGGCATTTCATTAAACCCAAAAAAGTATGTCTTTGCAGTCACGGAAGGGAATTTTTTAGGTCACATCATGTCAAAAGAAGGGATCAAGATTGATCTAGAAAGAGTTAAAGCAATCCAGTAGCTTGGTCTACCTTTGAATAGGACCAGTGTTAAATCTTTCTTTGGGAAAACCAATTTCCTTAGAAGGTTTCTTCTAGATTTTGCTGAGACAACTAAGCAGATGGTAAGTCTCATGAGTGAGAAGAACCCATTTAAATGGAGCACAGAGGCTGTTAAAGCATTTGATGACATCAAGAAAACTATAGCGAAAGCTTCCACATTAATAAATCTAGATTACAAGAAGGACTTCATAATACATTGCTATGCCTCAGAGCATACAGTGTATGGGATATTATTACAAAAGAATGACAAAGAAGAGGAGGTGCCCATAGCTTTCATGAGTGTCCCTCTCAAAAATCATGAGTTAAACTATCCGTTGGCTGAGAAGCACGCATATGCGGTGGTAAAAGCAGTAAAAGCTTTCAGGTTCTACATTCTACACTCACATTCAACTATTTTTGTTCCAATAGTGCTGTCAAAGATGTCCTAACTCAACAAGAGATCAAGATGAACAACCAAGCAATGTGGATCTCTAGGCTTCAGGAGTTTGATCTAGAGATTCACCCAACCAAGTTGGTGTGAGGACAAGGGTTATGTAAACTTATGTCTGAGCAGGATCCTGATAGCGACATGCCCTTGGTTCTTTTTGTCAGTCTTTGTGATTCTTGGTTTTCAGATGTGGTGTTCTACCTTACTTATGGAGGTTGTTCTCCTCATTTAACCCTGAAGGAAAGAAGGAACCTTGGGTTAAAATCTGCAAAGTATGTTATTGTTGATGACATACTATATAAAAAGGGTTTAGATGGAGCCTTCTTGAGTTATGTCGACAAAGAATAGCAAGAAATATTGCTCTGAAAGTTTCACAATGAGGCATGCAGTGGTCATTTCTCTTCCATAGTAACCACTTTAAAAATTCTTAGGAATTGTTATTACTGGCTAGGAATGTTTGGCGATGCTTATAAATGGGTTGCAAATTGTGAAAAGTGTAATTTTTTTGGTGGAAAGCCATAGTTAGCAGCTCTCCCTTTAAGGCCAGTGGTCATAGAAGAACCTTTTGAGCAATGGGGGCTTGACTTCATCGAACCAATCAATCCTCCTTCAAGTGCTAGACACACCCACATTCTCACTGCAATGGACTATTTCACGAAATGGGTGGAGGCGGTCCTTGTTAAGAAGAGCACATCTGAGGTAGTGTGTGAGTTTGTTAAAAATTACATTCTGGTTAGGTTTGGAGTTCCTACCAAGTTGGTGACAGACAATGGTACTAATTTCTCTTCTCATGAATTAAAGTTATTCTTCTATGATCATAGTATCTACCTATCCCATGCTTCCAACTACTATCCATAGGGAAATGGACAGGAAGAATCAAGTAATAAGAACTTGATAGGAATAATGAGGAAGCTAGTATGTGATAATGCTTAGGATTGGCATAAGAAACTGTTTGAAGCTCTTTGGGCTGATCAAACATCTCCAAAGAGAGAAATTGGCATGTCACCCTTTGAATTGGTTTATGGTGTTGAATCTCAACTTTCATTACCTCTAGAGCTAGCTACTGTGAAAATGCATAAAACAATTGAAGATCAGGTTTACCAATATGCCCTTGAGAAATGAATTTTGTAGCTCAACAAAATACAGGAAGAAAGAGAAGAGATGGTAAGTCAAATAGCCTCACATCAAGCTCAAGTTAAGAAATTTTTTTATCAAAAATCCAAACCTTAGAATTTTATGGAGGGAGATCGAGTACTATTATGGGACAAGAGACGAGAACCCAAGGGTGCCCATGGAAAGTTTGATTCAATTTGGAAGCGCTCATTCATCATCAGTAAAGTATTGGGAGGTAATTATTTCAAACTGGAACATTTGGATGGTACTATTTTACCTCTGACCTTTAATGGTCAGGACCTCAAGTTGTATAAGCTTTAAGCAGGGTTAGTCCTGTTTCCTGTACATACCTTTTTGTTGTGCTATTTTTTGTCTTTCCATTTTGGTTCTTTCCCTTTCTTTTTTGTTCTAAGTTTTTCCTAATCTGCGAAACTAAAGATAAAGGTCCATCCTTCACCCTCAAAAGATCTCATCCCTAGTCGGAGTCATTATTATCAATATATTTTGTTTAATTTTCTCAGGCTCTAATTTTCCCAAAATCACCCCATAATTTTAAAAAGGTGTTGCTCATTCAAAATTCCAATACTTTGCATATGCACCCTGTCAGTTGAACTTGAACCTTGAACTCTCATAGTTTAAGATTCAATGTTCAACAATATCCTTTGGTATGCTATTCCTTTTTGTTTGCAAGCTTAGCGGCATGTCATCTTTGCAACATGCACTCATCCAATGAACTGTGAGCCGTAAACTCTCCTAGTTCAAGATTCAAAGTTCAACAGATGTTCCCTTTTTGTAGAACGCTCTTCTTTTCCTTTTTCCTTGTCGCTATTTGTTTTTGCTTTATTTTATAGTCATGCCAAAGGATAGTCCTTCCATCTTCTTGTTGAACTTGAACTATGAACTCTCATAGTTCAAGGTTCGGAGTTCAATGTATGCTTGTAATTTGCAAAAGTGCAAAGTGGTGATTTGACATAAAGGACAACTGGAGATTAATTATGACTTCTATGCATGGTGAGGATGTCTTAATTAATTAAAATGACATTTAAATGTCACTTCAATCTGGGAAAGTATAGTAATCAATGCTTAAGGTGGTGTGAGTTACCCGGTGATCATTAATTAAACCTTGTGTGACATAATTTTTCCATTATTGCGAATCCCCTAGGATTTTGTAAACTATTTTATGATAAATTGGAAAGCTTAGTCTATTTTGTTCATAATGCTCAAGACATCTCATGCAGTCAACATGGAAGAAGGTATCCTCTCCTCCTCTCAGAGTTTAGTTCATCGCATAAGAAACCAGGTACCTCCAAAGCTAGAAACAAGAAGAAGTCTTCAGCTAATCCAGTGAAACAAGCCTCTCCTGGATCTTCACCAGTAAGATGAAACTTAAGAGGGAGAGTTGGTAAAGAAAGTGGTAAGCTGGTTAATGAAAAAGAGTTCATAGATCTTGATCTCATGGACACTCACATGTCAGAACAAGCTAGTTCAAATAACATGGAAGGAGACACATTGACCCCGAAGAGCAATCAGCGAGATTCTGGAGAACCCTCAACAACCATAGTAAGTGACACTTTGCAAACTCCATCCCCTACTTTGAGTTTGTTGGGGAGCTCTATTAGCAACAAGAAAAGGAATGTCTTACCGATAACTCTTCCGGTAGAAGACATGGTTAGCAAGTGCTTGGGAGCTATAGTGAAGCCCAAAAGAATTAAGATGGAGTTGATGATAGATGTGGATGAGAAAACTGGAAGGTGGATAGCAGAGTGAGCAATACCTAAGTCTGATAAAAAAATTTCTAAAGCTTATGTTGAGGACTTCACTATTTGATGCAGGAGCATCCTGGGTGTAAGAGAAATATTGCATCACCCAAAAATATTTCTATTTTTGTATTCAATAAGGGCTATCTTGTGCAGAGCTGCTATTTATGGAAAATTTCTATTTTTAGTAAGTTGGTCATACTATCTTAGAATGTTCTAACTTTACATGTGGAGGTTCATCTTAGTCATATCAGCCTGCCAATAAAGTTTCATGGCTAGATCAGGTCTAGTTTTGAAGATATTGAAGATTTTTGGTATTGGCAACAGGGTACAGAAACTTTGAACTCAGTTTTGAAGGCTTTAGAGGCCCTAGATGAGGTCAAAAATTTGGGTGATAGGCACTTGGGTGAGTCAAGCCTGTAGAGCGCTTTGTGGCCTTCCGAAATGGGGTTATAATAGTCAATCGGGTCAACTAGTGATGACCTATGGTCTCCGAAAGTCAGGTCACCTGAAATGGCAGAAAATAATTTTCCTTCAAAATTTTTGTTTAGGTTTCAAAAGTTATTTTGAGCTGACTTTGATGTAATAAATTGAAAAATAAAATAATTCTAAGTTTGGTCAGCCCTAAGGGTTAAATTTCTTGAACCTTCTCTGGCGGTGGAAAATGCCTATATAAAGAAGGCCCATAGTGTTGTCTAAGGTAGTTCTGGGTAGTAGATTTGGGTATTGATTCGAGGCTTTTTCCTATAGAATATTGTAAGGGAATACCCATGTGGCTTGCATATTGTAATTCTGAAAGTTTGTAATTCCACATTTGTGGAGATAATAAGAAGCCAATTTTCTGTTCTTGCATATTGTTGTTGTTTCTCTATTTCTGTTATGTGTTTGTGGTATTAAGGGGAGCACCCTTCATCACTATTGAAAAGATAGAATTAAGGGTGGCAAGTAGGGTGGTGGATGCAAAACACCTGGAGTCTTCTACTCAGAAAATACTACATAGGACTTTCAAAGATGAGAAGGACAAGAAAGAACTAAAGGCCACCATACAGAGATTGGCAGAGTTCATTCAAGTAGTGCAAGAGCCCAATCCACTTCCATTAGCTCAGGTGCCTCATACATTTTACCCTCACTCACTTGAGGTCTGTAAAACTCTAGATCAGATTCAAAGAAATAAACTAGTAGTAGAAGTGTTCAACAAATGGGTCATGAGCATAATCCAACACGGAGGCGATTACATCACCTAGTTAATTGAGACTCATGGAGTTGTGGCAAAATTCATCTCAGGATTGTTGGTTGAACTGATCGAATGGAGGAAATAAAAGAAAAAGTGGACTGGTGTAGCTAATTAGCTAACGGAGATTGATCACTATGAAGTGTCTAAATTCTTGCTGGAAAAGCCAGTTCATGGCTTGAATGAGGAGGTTCTGTATATTTTTGTGAAGAGTATTGAGTGGAGAAACTCAATTATTAAGGATGGATGTGATGGGATGACCCACCTACTCAATGATCTTAAGGGTTTGATTGGTACCATGCAAAAGGATCTAAAATGCCTGAACATTGTTCTAATAGATGAGAGAACTCAAGATCTAAAGAAAGAAGAGATGATAACTCAGGAGTTGGAGATAGGTATTAGTGCAGGAGCACCTTAGGGTAAGGAAATCCCTAATACCTATTTTGTCTTGTAAGTGGTCTAGCCAACAATTGAATTAATAAGGACTAAGTATATAAAGTCCCAAGGTGTGTTGAACTTAGTTTGATCTAGTTTGTCTCTAGGTCCTAGAAGGAGTCTAGGTTCGGTCCTTGAGTGAAAATCCTCCAAATGGAGAAAAAGGGGATGAAAATGGTAAAATGTGATTTTATAGGGTATTTGAACCTAATTTAGAAGTCTAGGAAGTTAAGTTGGAGGTGATGAGGTCATCCAAAAGCAAGAAACATCAAAGTTGTCAAAGTTGCTCATGACAACATTGCAACTTTGCAATGTTGTCATGACAACATTTCCTTAAAATGTGGAGCGAGCTTGGATTAGGTCCTAGGCCTGACCAAGGGGTCCAAATAGTTGGGAAACTAGTATTTAAGAAGAAAATCATCCATTTTGAAGGGTTGGAGTTAATTGAGTATGGACTGTGCATGAACAAGGAGAGTTTTCAGAGATAGTTTGGAGGGTTTTGAATATAATCACTGTTTGGTGGATTGTTATTATTACTATTTTGAATGGATTAGGATCTAGGAAGCATGTTCTAAAACTGTGTTCAATTGTTTTGATTAGAATTTTTCATTTTTCAAGGTTTAGAAAATTATTTTGGTTTCACTGTCCTGCTATCCAGTTTGAAGTAGGCATTGGAAAAATGACTAAATCTTGAGCTTCCACTGTCAAATCTTTATGGCCCTTGGAATTCAAGAAGTAGCCTCTATAAATAGTCTAAATATTTGTTTTTGGGTCATTTCAATGCAAGTGGCTAATTTTACAAGAGAACCCTAGGCAAGCCAGGCAGGCTTGGCAAGGTGCAATGAAGGCTTGTTAATGAATTTTGATAAGAGCAGAGGATTGGTAAAGGCCAATTAGGTATGGGAAATATAGGAGTAGGGTGTTAGGAGTCCTTAACTCCAAGGAGGAGGTTGGAGAGTGGAGTTAGGCATCAAGGAAGGAGGAAACATTGTCATTACCTTAGAAACTCTTAAAAGGAGGGTTTTTTGGAAACGTACTGTACATACAGTACCGAGGACTAAGACCTTGAAAATCTTCAAGATTAGGTCATTAGTAGTCAAAGTCCTGAAGACATCAAGGGGCCTTGTTAAGGGATTTTGGGCATAGTTTCTCATTCCTTGTTTTTAGGAGGGCTAATAGGGGCTCATAGGGCTACAAGGCCAAAACAAGTGTTTTGGAGATATGGGTAGTCTAGCTTTGAAAGAATATTGCAGAATGGCATGAAACATGTCTAAAACATCAAGACAATTTTCCAAACTTGATTTTAGCTTGTCTAAGGTAGATTGGAGTGGATTGCAAACCCTTGGACAAGGAGGCCTAATTGGGTGAATGAGGGTAGAGGAAGGAAGACTAAGTTGATGGGGAGTTTCTTGGTGTAGAGGGAATTGGTGTGAGAAACTCTGGGATAGGGTTGGAGAATAGGAACCCTAGTAAGGCTAAGAGAAGCCTTGAAAGAGTAGGAAAGCTCTTGTAAGAAGAAGCTCCTCACCAGGTATAATAGCTATCAAATATAGAAAAGAGCTTACAACAAAGGACCTCACCTCCATAGCTACCACTGAAGCTATGTTGGTCATCTATGTAAACCATCTTGAGTCTCACAAATCAAGGCTGAACCAAATATGCAAAGACAAGAAGGTTCTTGAGCAAAGAATTGCTCTCATCAGTTTGTCGTATCATGCTACAGTTATCAGCGCATCATTGGCTCATGAGGAGTGGAAGAAGGCACATGTGCCTGGATCATCCTAGAATTGAATCTAAGGCATCCATCTCAGCCGTGATTGGTGATCATTCTTCATGCTGGCTGGGTCGTTGTTTTTCAGATTTCTAGTTTACTATTTTTAGTATATTTTGGTTATCTTAAACAGTTCGGATCTGAAACTCGGGGAGTTTCAAAAAATTTATTATTTTTTATAATTGTAACTAATGGCTATATAAAGCTAGGGAAAAACTATTGAAAGGGGATGTTAGTTAGTTTATTTCTTCTTAGTAATAGAATAATTTAAGCTTTAGTATTTTCTGTAAAGATTGGGATTAAGTTTTTCTGAATCAATGAATGAAAGAAAATTATTAGTATAGATCTGTTGGTTTATATTTTTGAGTGGACCTCTGTTGGGGAATTCTACATTGAACAAAATTTCTTAATTGAATGTCTATGTTGTTCTTTGAATTCAAGTTTAAGGTTGTGTTTTAGATTGGTATAGTATTTACTCATTGAAGTATGCGAGCTTCAGGTTTATTAGTTGCTATCAATTCATAGTAATTATATCATGTTGATGAGGGTTACTGTTTCAGCCTTATTAACTTTCTAGTCAAAAGTTTAATGTTTGCAGCAATGCATTATTCTTTTGCATAAAAATTCATTGAAAATATTTTTGGGAGCTGTACTATAATTCAGAGGGTTAAACATCTCAAGATTAATCTATTTGTTAGTAAAGGGTTAATGTTTCATAGTAGGCAATAGAGCATTAGAAATAAATTTTAAGAGAGACAAATTCATTTACTAACAGGGTACAAATCCTAGTGGGAGCTTAGGAGGTGGAGGTGGTAAAGCTTCTTCTCTAGACATTTTGGAAAAAGAAAACTTGTAAATTTTAGTCTAATTCAACTCTGTATCAATTCAATGTAGAGAGCTTGTCAATTAAGAATGTCCTCTATAACTAGAGCTTCTAACAATATCTAAAAAAACCTCTAAATAACTAGGGGTTTGATGAATTATTTATGATGTAGAACTATGTTACCAGGAACACAACCTAAGTGGTTGGGTATTGATGTATTTGTTACTTGCTATGAATAGTTGATTAGAAGTTCGTATTTAATATATAACTCTTAAATATCTTCATTTTATTTAATCTTGATATTTTCTAATTTTTTTTTCTATAACATAGATTTAAATGTCCTAGAATAGGACAACACTTATAGAAAAATAAATGAACTACTAATTTGATACAAACAAAACATTATTAAGCATATCCAATTATTCCTTGAGGTTTGTTATCATATATTTTTAGATAAGAAATGTTTGATAACTGATGTTTTTCATGTTAGAGGTCTACCACACGCATGACCATAAAAATAACTCTCATATTCATTCCCCTGTGTAGTTTGACATTCAGTACAAATTTAGTTTTCATTAGTTCATTTTAGATCGGCCAGTTAAATGGATTTGTGCATTATATAATAGATGTTATGAACTGAGGGAGAAACCTTTATTACATGCTGATTAATTGTGATGTTAAAAATATAGTCTACAAAGTTATAATAATTTTTTTAAATTTAATTAATCATCTTAAATTTGATTTTTACTTTTATTTTTGATTAAAGGCAAAGCATGTTTTGAAGGGACCCTGATATCCTTTACATCGAGAATAATTTTTTTTATAATAAAGTCCACTACAGAAAATTCTGCCAAAAGACTAGCAGACACCCAAAAACCAGAACTAAAAACCAAAAAATTACCTTTTGGATCCTTTCTTATTGGACCAAAAGATCATGTTGAAATAAGGAGGAAATTTCTTGGAATGTTTACCTTAGAAAGTAACCCAAACTTCTTCAACCTTAGCAGCCTCCTCCTAACAAGTCAATGAATCTAATACTGAAATACTCAAAAAGACCAGCAGAGCACCAACAAAATCAGTATTAAGAGAAGAGCTAGTAAAACCAGAACATTTTTGCTTTTTCTTCTGATAACATAGACAAACAAATTTAAATTGCTAACATTATTTATCATATTCAAGTCTATCATTGTATTAACAAACTCAACAGTGTGACTAAACTTAGAAATAATGCACCAAATTTCATGAAAAATCTCTCCTTGTTAACAACTATACAACAAAGGGAATCCCAACACTAGACACACAAAACCCCACTAGTTATAATGAGACATCAACTAAAATAAAAGCTAATATATTCAAATAAAACAAGCATTTAACCAAATTTTCACTAATAGCACAGTTGCAAAATATAATTAGTAACTTGTAATCATAAATTTAAATATTTAATTTTCATTCTATGTTTATATTATATAATTTTCTCATTATTAATAGTTAGTTTACTAAGATCAGCTGTAAATAATATTATATAAATTTATTTAAAAATATACTCTAAACTAATAATTTTATATTGTTAAATGAAAGCATTGGGACTGCACCCATTAGATTAGTTATAATTTTTTGTTTGTTGTTGTTCACCAAAAATCCACCATCTACCAATCTTAGGTCAAACCCATAAAAAAAACATTATATACTATCCTAACATGTCTCATACTTTCAATGCAACTATCCTAAGTAATAGTCAACACATCCTAGGCTAAGTATTGCATTGAAAATTTCTAAAAGGAAAATTAATAAAGACTATTGTTCTATGCATTGTATAACATAAAAAATAATACTAAAAAAACTATATATTTTAAAACTAAAGATAATAGAAACCCAAATTAGATATCAGGTCAACGAACCCTCCAACCTCTTGAACCTCCAATCAATCCTTCACCATGCATTCTACACCACAATATGAATGAGATTCCTTAACACTATCTACCTTTGGCATCTTCCTAGCTGATAAGTAAGAGATATTTTCTAGAACAATACAAATTGTAATGTTGTTATCAGGATTCAACTTTGTAGTTTTTGAGTCAAACTCATTGACTCATGTTTCATGAGTAGTGGTTCACAAAACCCATCTCTCATGAGAATTAATGGAACACTTAGCACTCATTACATCTAGGTAATGCTCATAGAGGTGAAGCACCAAGATTTCTGGGAAGGTCACCCATCCCAGTACTACTCCAAATCAAACACACTTAACTATAGAGTTTCCTCCATGTAGTTAAGTACTTAAATGAGGTTGAAAGAAAACTAGGTTTAACCATAGAGGAAACTCTATAGTTAAATGTGCTTGAGTTGGAATAGTACTAGGATGGGTGACCTCCTAGAAATTTCCAATGCTTCACCTCTGTGAGAATCACCTAGATGAAATGAGTGCTAAGTGTTCCATTCATTCTCATGAGAGATGACCTGTTCTTGTGAGCCACTACTCATGAAACATAGGTCAATGATTTCAACTCAAAAACTACATAGTTGAATCCTAATAGCAATATCACAATCTTCCTAGCTATTGATGCTTCTTTTTTAATTTTCACCCAAAATTCCTCTTCCTCCTCATAGCACATCAAGCCTTACTCCTTCAAATACCACTACAACCAACCAACACTATTATCTAACACCAAATTTAATATTTGTTTCAAAAACTGCAGAGTTCTCTCCACCAGGAAATGCTCAAGGGATTGATGGTTTTGTCCTACTTCTATCCCACAACACTTAATTATATAGTATTATCTTGGAAGTGAAGTATTGTTAACTAAATCAACATTGTCTAATACATCCTCAAATTTGAGCCTTGACAATAATTCCAAACTATCCATTTACACATTATTTTGGTTGTGTTCATCTCACCCACATCCAATGCTATGACTGGACACATGCCTGTCTAAAATAGGGAGATCAACTAGAGGTCAAAAGATTAGAAGAAAATTTAATAAATGAATGGAATTTTTCCTTTCTCAAGGGGATCATGTTCTTATGATGTTGAGATCAAATGTGACATTGAGGTTCCCTTGAGGTACAAGCATCTACAAAAATAATGGGTACCCAGGGAACTTCCTCCAATAAATATTGATTTTTGTGTTAATGAGAGGATATATCTCATGGAACCATTGTCATTACATGGTTTGGGCCTATTTTCCATGGATGGAATACATGTCTATTACACCAAAGTTTCTGAATTGATAAAGTATGTCAAACCTTGTTATAATTACAAAAAATGGATGCAGATTGTTCAATAAAAAAAAGTATGTGTAGGTATACACTCTCAGCAAATCATATACAATAGAAAGAGTATGATAAAATTAAAAGAGTGGCTATATACATTGAAGGAAGGCCAAAATAAATAGGGAATATTGTAGTTTTAATAATTAGTACGTGACCTGGGTCAATTAATAAGAAACCCAATTGTATATTTGAGCCACATGAGGGAAATCATGTATTTGTATGGGCAATAAAATCAATGAGTGCAGGGGAAGAGATGATAATCGATTACAATTTGAATTTCATAGATACAAATAAATTAAGTATCATGGGGGTGGTACGTACTATATACCATTTAAACCAACCTCCACTTAATGACTCCAATATATACCATTTTATTATTTTTTTTTTTTTAAGTCTATAAGTTTTATTTTGCTAACATTTTATATTTGATCTTTGTCACCGGGCCATATGGATTTGTGACATAGCACAGATAAGGATGTTCCTCCTAACCCTTCTACCAAGCAGGTAAACCTCATTATAATTGTACAAATTATATAGAAGAAAAATGTCATATTATTATGTTCTTTTCTTGAGTGTTTTGGAGTAATTTTGATAGTGTTAATAATCAAAAAATCCTTTGGATGATGAGGCATTATTTTGATTGTGTTCTGAAAAAGGATTAGCATACATTTTCATTTGGGCATTGGAGGCAGAGGCATTTTTACCTTCTACCTCAATTTTTCCATTGTGAATCAAATCTTGAACAAAATGACAAAATTTCATGCATTTCTTAATTTTATACCCTTTGATGTGATGTTAATTGCATTATTCATTATCCTTATTGATGAACTACAACAAATTGAATATATGAGATGAACTGAAGAACTGTGATTAGAGATCACCCAGTACTAAAATGATATGTAAGATGATTAAATCATTCAATATGTTGTCATTGATGTCAATTAGTCTTGACAATCCTTATCATGTTAAGTTACAAATATCTAAACATCCGTTGAAGAAGAAAAGATGAAGAACATAGATATCTACATGAGGAAAAGATGGATATGACAAAGAAGGAAAAAAATAAACATTGGGTAACTTATTTGATGAGGCTATGACTGTATATTGTTGACTTGATCATGTTGCATTAATCTATCTTGAAGAAGAGATTCAAAATTAAACAAGTCAATGTGGTCAGTAATTTAAGTTTTATGTATACACCGAGCTAGTGTAGTGTATACCGAGTGAAAATATTAACCGAGCTATTCTAACTAGTTATCACTGACGCATTTCTATATTAATCTAGTATGGATGAAAACATTAAATGCTAAGGTTAGCCAAAAAAATATGATGAGCTGGATATTGTTATGATTTTGAGGTTAAGGATGAAGTTTGTTATGAGATCCATGACTGACAAAATTTGAAGATGTTCTAAAGGATGAGATTGAAATGTGTTATGAACACATCTACTGAGGAAAGTTTAAGTGGAAAAATGGACAAAGGAGATTAAGAGGAAAAATCTGATGGTTGAAAAGAAAATGTTTTACCTATCTATTTAAGAGACATGAGTTTCATTGTTGAAACTATGCCGAAAGAAGGAGACTACAGAGAATTCACATGAAGACATTTTTCATACATGCCTAATCAAACTGGTTAATGAAGAACCAAGCTGCAGAGTTTTACCGAGCGTCAGAGAATCATTTACTCAGTAACAGTAAGTTGATGAATATTGAAGAAGTGAATTTGATTAATGATTAGAGGATTTGTATGGGATTAGCATAGATCTGAGTATCTACAATTGAGTTGTAATTAAATCAGATCATTAATGTATCCGTTTAACTATTAATTTAGAAAATCTCTTAACTGAGTGGACTTGACAGTCTTATGTTCTACCCTATGACATTCTATTGAATGTAAAGTGTTATCTTGTTGACCCCATAGTGAATACTAGTGAAAATTTAATGGTTAGTGTTAAATCCTCTAACAATATCACACTTAACAATGTGTATTGTAACCTTTAACAGGGTTGGCTCTTCACCGAGCTCACTTCAAAAGAGTGAAATTTTTGGGTTACCGGTCCCAGGTGGTTTTTCTCTTAACAGGATTTCCACATTGAATCATTATGTTATGCATTTATTATTATGATTATTTTTCTATCATACTTTACATACTGCATAATTGATTTATTCGGTAATCACATTTGGATATTCACTGGTAATCGGTAAAGTACATAGACAAATTGAAATTATATGTTACTATATCATCTTAAAATGGAAGCACTTCCATGTTAAGAGCGTTTAGCCCTCTATTAAGTAGTTTGGGGTCATGTCAAGTGCCTTGATTGGGTCTTTGCATGGATCTGGTTGTTTCCCCCTATTCTGCTTCTCTCCCCCTATTTCTAGCCTCTTTCTAACAACTTTCTCTGAGAAATTGAAGATTTTGACTTTCTGGGTCAATGACGACTTGATGGATCAAGGTTGACCTTGACCCTAACCTAGATCAAGGTCGATCTTGACTCTAATCTAGGGTAGAGTTGACCTCGACCTTGACCCTAGGTCCAAATTTTAGGTTCTGAAAGTTTTAGGATGTCAGGCTTCAGAAAGTTTCATTTTCCCACTTCTAGGTTGGCTGTTTCAGATTTCAGAATGGTAAACCATTAAATTTTATTTAATCTAGGTCCATTTCTATGGGTTAAGTTTAATTGGGATTTAATTCTCCAATGTCCACCTCTCTAGAAGTTTGTTCCCTAGTGATCTGATTTATGAAACTAGATTACAAGTCTGATGGATCCCAAGGGTCATCAAAATCCCTTGGAAATGAAATGAAGAGCCATCATAATATTTATTACAAATAAACTATTCAAACTATAAAAGATTATCAAAAAAATATATATAAAAATTAGGTCTACTTGGAGAAGGCATAACTTTCTAGTCCTAGCTTCGATTTGTGAACCATTTGATGCGTTGGAAAGGTATCTGCGCATCATCCAAGCCCAGAAATGCACTGAAGACCCTCAAAAATGTAGTTTACTAAAACATAGTAAATTTTGAAAAATTAGATTTTTAGTTTTTTCCAATTTAATCCTGAGCACCTAGATCACTATAAAAGGAAGCCTTCTTCCTCTCTCATTTTCTCCATCCATTTTTATGAGAAAGACATCCATTATCCATTATCAAGCATCTCATCTCTCAAGAACTCATGCAAGATCAAGCAAGAATTTCATCAAAAATTTTCAAGGAAGCATTCAAGCCATCATCTCCATTCAAGTTCTCCATTCAAGATCAAGGATTCAAGCATTCAAGCCTGATGTAGGAGCATCTTGGGTGTAGGAGCAATCTTGCATCACCCAAAAATATTTTTGTTTTTGTATTCAATAAGGGCTATCTTGTGTAGAGCAACTATTTATGGGAACTTGCTATTTTTAGTAAATTGGTCATATGATCTTGGAATGTTTTGATTTTACATGTGGAGGTTCATCTCAGTCATATCAGCCTGCCAGTAAAGTTTCATTGATACATCAAGTCTATCTTTGGAGTTATTGATGATTTTCGGTATTGGCAGCAGGGTACAAAAACTTTGAACTCAGTTTTGAAGGCTTTAGAGGCCCCAGATGAGGTCAAATTTTGGGCTGAATGAAGCTTTCTTGATTCAGGCATTGTAGAGCTCCTCACACCCTTTTTGAAATGGGGTTATAATAGTCAATCAGGTCAATGGGTGATGACTTATGGTCTTCGGAAGTTGGGTCACCTGAAATGGCAGAAAATGATTTTCCTTCAAAATTTATGTTTGGGTTTCAAAAGTTATTTTGAGCCAACTTTGATGTAATTGTAAAATAAAATAATTCTAAATTTGGTCGGCCTTGTTGGCTAAAAATTCTGGAACCTTCCCAGGTGGTGGAAAATTGCCTATATAAGGAAGGCAGTAGTGTTGTCTTAGGCAGTTTTGGGGATAGTTCTGGGTAGTAGATCTGGGTATTGATTTGAGGCTTTGTCCTACAAAATATTATAAGGGAATGCCCATGTGGCTTTGCATATTGTAATTCTGAAAGTTTGTAATTCCACATTTGTGGAGATAATAAGAAGCGAATTTTATGTTCTTGCATATTGTTGTTATTTCTTTATTTCTGTTATGTGTTTGTGGTATTAAGGGGAGCACCCTTCATCAAGTGGTATCAGAGTAGGAGTTCCTAAGTATGTAAATAGATCGTTGACTATGAGGTAGTTTTCACCAAGACCGTGGTTAGGGTTTCAGCTCACATCGTGAAAATGCCTCCATGAAGGGAACATGGTGGAAGAGCTAGTGTTGTAACACCTAAGGTTAGAGCACTCCAGAGACAAGTGCGAGCATTGCAAGAAGAGATTCACAGAGGAATGAATCTTAATGTCAGAGATGAAAGTGAGGATGAAGCCAAAGAAGGAAATGATGATTAAGAAGAAGAAGGTGAAATTTTGAATCAAGAAGAAGAAAGGATTTTTCGAGCCATTTCCAAGATCGGGAAAAGACCTAAGATCAAGGTTCTGACATTTTTTGGAAATCTTAACCCAAAAGAATTGATCAACTAGATCAATGAATGTGAATAATATTTTGAGTATGAAGATATTGAGGATCCTAATAGTGTCAAATTCGCGAAGGCCAGATTGAAAGGTCATGCGAAGATCTGGTGGCAAGAGATTCAATTAGAGTGAAATAGAAGAGGAAAGGATAGAATCAAAAGATGGGATCAGATGGTGGATAAATTAAAGAAGCAGTTCATCCCTGTTGATTATGAGCTTGACCTACTGAAGAAAATGCAAAGTTTGAAGCAAGCGGGATGATCTGTTCAAGAGTATACAGAGGAGTTCTATCGAATCCTCATCAAAACAGGCCATGCAGAAGTGAATAAGGAGAAAGTTTCCTATTACCTTAATGGGTTGAGGCCGAGCATTCAGGAGGAGCTGAATCTGGTTCGAATGAACAGTATTGAAGAGGCATACCAGTTTTCCCTAAAAGTAGAGGAAAAGTTGAACAAGAAGTTTGAGAGTAGAAAAAATGGAAGGGGTCGCGGTGGATGATCTAGTGGATGGTCATATGGAGGCCGAAATGAAGATCCAAAAAAGAAGGATGAGGCCAGTAGTAGTTAAAATCAGAGAGGAAACAATTCTAATCATTTCCAAGATCAGAATAATAGAGATCAGAGAGGAAGAGGAAGAGGACAAGGTTCAGGAAGAGGAGGCTTTTGTGAAACATGTTTTCATTGTGGAGAAGAAGGTCATAGGGCATTTGAATGTCCTCAATGCCAAGGAAGGACATATAGGAGGAATGAAGGCTAGGCCAGAGTTGCACATGTAGATGAAGATGCTACATCATCAAATTCTGAAGATGCTAAAAGAGGAGAAATGTTGATTAACAGAAGAGTCTTGCTGAGTGGTGAGAATGAACCTGAACAAAGGAGCCTGTTTCGCACTAGATGAAAGTGTGAGGGTAAATGTTGTGATGTGATTATTGATAGTGGAAGCATTGACAATTTGGTGTCAAAAGAGATGGTGAAAAATTTGAAGCTCAAAAGATAGAAATGCCCACATCCATATCAGATTGCCTGGGTGCAGGATGACCACAAGGTCATGGTCAGTGAACAGTGCCTAGTAAAGTTCAAGATTGGTGGGTACCATGATGAGGTACTATGTGACATCATATCTATGGATGCATGTCACATGTTATTGGGTAGGCCATGGTAGTTTGATAGATGCATTGTACATGATGGTCGTGTGAATACCTATTCCCGGACAAAGGACGGAGTGTGACATAAGCTAAAGCCATTGAAGGAGACCGAAGAAAAGGTATGTGGTAATGTGAGAATAACTTTTGTTGATCGAAGAAAATTCTTAGATGGTATGAGGCATGACCATGTGTGTTTTTCTTTAATTCCAAAAGCTGGTAAAGAGGAAGTAGAGGATGTACCTATAGAGGTTGTAGATTTGTTGAATGAGTTTCAGGATATTGTATCTGATAATGTACCCGATGGGTTACCACTGGTAAGGAAGATCAGTCATCAGATGGATTTGATTCTAGGAGCTAGTTTGCCAAAAAAGGTAGCACATAGAATGACACCAACAGAAAGTGAAGAGTTGAATAGACAAGTGTATGAGTTCTTATAGAAGGGATTGATTCGGGAGAGCCTGAGTCCATGTGTTGTACTAGTGGTATTAGCACCAAAGAAGAATGGAGAGTGGAGGATGTGTATAGATTCTAGAGTAATAAATAAGATCATAATCAAGTACAGGTTTCCATTGCCATGAATGGATAATATTATGGACTATTTGAGTGGAGCTGTGTATTTCTCAAAGATAGATCTGAAGAGTGGATATCACCAGATTCGGATTAGAGAAGGAGATGAATGGAAGACTGCCTTCAAGACAAAGGAAGGACTATATGAGTGGTTAGTCATGACTTTTGGGCTAACCAATGCACCGAGCACTTTCATGCAGCTCATGAACGAGATTCTGAAAGAATTTCAGGGTAAGTTTGTCATTGTGTACCTAGATGATATTTTGATCTTTAGCAAGACATTGGAAGAGCATATGATGCATATTCGTATGGTGTTTGAGAAGTTAAGAGATGAGAAATTGTTGATTAATTTGAAGAAGTGTAGTTTTGTGAAGAAAGAGTTAGTGTATTTGGGATTTGTAGTTTCAACAGAAGGTTTAAAAATGGACCAAGAGAAGGTACAGGCTATCCTTGAATGGCCTAATCCAAGGAGTGCTATTGAGGTAAGATCTTTTCATGGTCTAGCTAGTTTTTACAGAAAGTTTATCAGAAACTTTAGCAGTATTTGTGGACCCTTGACTGAAACAATGAGAGGGGATAGAAAAGAGTTCAAGTGGACTAATGGAGCAGATAAGAGTTTTAAACTATTGAAACAAAAAGTTATAGAACACCCTGTTTTAGCACTTCCAAATTTTAATAAGATGTTTCAAGTAGACTGTGATGCTAGTGGTACTACAATAGGAGCTGTTATGAGCCAAGAAGGTAAACCTATTGCTTATTTTAGTGAGAAGTTAAATGATGCCAAGAGGAAATATTGTGTTTATGATCAAGAATTTTATGCTATAGTTTAGGCATTGAAGAAGTGGAGACTATCTGCTTCCTAAGGAGTTTGTTTTGTATACTGATCATCAAGCTTTGCAATATTTGAATAGTCAAGGAAAGTTGAATCAAAGGCATTTGAAATAGGTTGAGTTTTTGCAGAGTTATACATTTGTTTTGAAACAAAAAAGTGGAAAGTCTAATAGGGCTGCAGACGCATTTAGCAGAAGGCAACTATTGCTGACAGAGATGCAGATTAAGATGGTTGGGTTCAAGGAACTCAAGAATTTGTATCCAGAGGATCCTAATTTTGGTGAAGCTTGGAAAGCTTGTAAAGAACCTGTTACTCTAGATAGAATGAAGTGGTTGGATTTCATCATTCGGGATGATATGCTATTTAGAGGGAGTCAGTTGTGCATTCCAAGAAGTTCTATGAGGGAGAATCTCATCAAGGAGAAGCATAGTGGAGGATTGGCTGGACATTTTGGTTGAGATAAAACCCTTTCTTTGGTTAGTGAGAATTATTATTGGCCACAGTTGCAACAAGATGTCAAGAAGTTTGTACAGAGTTGCAGAGTATGTAAGATGGAAAAAGGAGTGAAGCAGAATACAAGGTTGTATCAGCCATTACCTGTACCAGAGAAGCCTTGGGAGGATATCAGTATGGAATTTGTTCTTGGTTTACCAAGGACACAGCGGGGACATGATTCAATTTTTGTGGTAGCTGACAGATTTTCAAAGATGACACATTTTATTCCCTGCAAGAAGACTAATAATGTTGTTCATGTAGCAGAATTATTTTTCAGAGAAGTAGTGAGACTACATGGTTTGCCAAAGAGTATAGTTTTAGATAGGGACACTAAGTTCATTGGATATTTCTAGTGTACATTATGGAAGAAGTTGAAGATAGATTTGAAGTTTAGTTCATCACATCATCCATAGATTGATGGACAGACAGAGGTGGTGAATAGGAGTTTGGGGAATTTGCTGAGTTGTTTGGTTGGAGATAAGCCAACGGGATGAGATTTGATTTTACCACAGGTAGAATTTGCATATAATAATTCTATCAATAGGAGCACTGGTAAATCACCATTCCAGATTGTATATGGGAATAGTCCCAGAAATGCATCTGAATTGAGAAAGATAGATAAAGGAGAAATAAGAAGTGTTGAAGTTGAGGATTTTGTAGAACATTTGAAGAACATCCATGAGGAGGTGAGGAAGCACATTGCCAAGATGAATGCACAGTATAAGGCTAAGGCAGATGAGAAAAGGAGGCATAAGGAATTTCAAGTTGGAGATGAAGTCATGGTTCATTTGAGGAAGGACCGATTTCTAGTTGGTACATATAACAAGTTGAAAATGAAGAAGTTTGGGCCATGTAAGATACTAAAGAAGCATGATTCAGGAAATGCATATGAGGTCGAGTTGCCTACTGAGCTAAATATTTCACTAGTATTTAATGTTTCAGATTTGATAGAGTATCATGAATGAGGTGTTGAAGATGAGGTTATAGCAGCACAGTGGAGTATTCCAGCAACCAGTTCAGATAAAAAGGAGATTGAAAACATATTGGATAGTCATGTTGGCAGAAGCACAAGGAACAGGACATATGAAGAATATCTGGTCAAGTGGAAAGGATGACCGATTGAAGATTCATCATGGCTAACAAAGGAGGAGGTTAACCATCTTGGTTTTCCTCTACACACCTGAGTCGTGACAGGGTCACTTCTCAAATTACCCTGGGTGTCTGATGTAGGAGCATCCTGGGTGTAAGAGCAATCTTGCATCACCCAAAAATATTTCTATTTTTGTATTCAATAAGGGCTATCTTGTGTAGAGCTGCTATTTATGGGAACTTGCTATTTTTAGTGAGTTGGTCATATGATCTCGAAATGTTCTAATTTTACATGTGGAGGTTCATCTCAGTCATATCAGCCTACTAGTAAAATTTCATTGATACATCAAGTCTAGCTTTGGAGTTATTGACAATTTTTGGTATTGGCAGTAGGGTACAGAAACTTTGAACTCAGTTTTGAAGTCTTTAGAGGCCCCAGATGAGGTCTAATTTTGGGCTGAATGAAGCTTGATTGATTGAGGTGTTGTAGAGCTCCTCGCACCCTTTCCAAAATGGGGTTATAATAGTCAATTGGGTCAACAGGTGATGACTTATGGTCTTTGGAAGTTGGGTCACCTGAAATGGCAGAAAATGATTTTCCTTCAAAATTTATGTTTGGGTTTCAAAAGTTATTTTGAGCTGACTTTGATGTAACTGTAAAATAAAATAATTCTAAATTTGGTCGGCCTTGTTGGCTAAAAATTTTGGAACCTTCCCAGGCGGTGGAAAATTGCCTATATAAGGAAGGCTATAGTGTTGTCTTAGGTAGTTTTGGGGACAGTTCTGGGTAGTAGATCTGGGTATTGATTCGAGGCTTTGTCCTATACAATATTGTAAGGGAATGCCCATGTGGCTTTGCATATTGTAATTCTGAAAGTTTGTAATTCCACATTTGTGGAGATAATAAGAAGCCAATTTTTTGTTCTTGCATATTGTTGTTATTTCTTTGTTTCTGTTATGTGTTTGTGGTATTAAAGGGAGCACCCTTCATCAAAGCCTTTGAAGGGATTTGGTTCAAGCATTCAAGATTCATCATTCAAAACCCTAGATCTAACCATCATGGTGGTGTGATCTTCCTTCAAGATCCTTTGTTCATCTTCAAGATCCATTCATTCTTTCTCAAGGTGGATTCCAAGCATACAATCATGGAGATTTTGATTTACATTTGATAATATTATGTTAAAGCTTTCATATCAACATACTTGTTTACATTTGAAATATAATTGCATATCTATTGAATTTCATAGCTTCATTGTTAGATCTACTTCTACTACTTGCTAGAATTCTCTATTTTAATTCCATTATTAAGGTTGATTCCAAACCGAGGTTTGACCAAGGCAAACCCCTCATCCAAACAACAAAACTATTTTTCTTGCAGGTATAGGGACAACGAATTGAAGTTTAGATTTGGATACACTTTTCAGCCAACTTCCAGGATCCGTGAATAGAATCTCCATCGGAGTTGTTTCAGGTCAGGGATGACGTTCAGTGAGGGGTAAGATTGTGCTCGACTATCTGGGTCAAAGTTGACCTAACCTCATAAAGACAAAATGTTTCTAGGTTTTCTCTGTCTCGACATTTCCAATCCAGAACAAGTTGCAGAATCTCCCAAAATTGTACACAAATATCAGAAAACAATGATTTCTACATTAGCCTTCTTTTGAGATTAGTATTTCTATTTTATCTAGTTTGTATGTCCATAAAATTTTCCATCACATATACTTCACACTCTATCTATTCATTCACTTCCATCCATAACCATACCATACAAAAAACCTTCCTCCACACTCCAATTTTATCCTATTCATTTTGGTGAACCTGACAAGCTTACCCCTTTTCTTTTG
The DNA here is from genome assembly GCA_027943335.1 of Chamaecyparis obtusa. Lineage (NCBI taxonomy): Eukaryota > Viridiplantae > Streptophyta > Pinopsida > Cupressales > Cupressaceae > Chamaecyparis > Chamaecyparis obtusa. The sequence goes on from BSBK01000589.1 coordinate 1,689,411, forward strand.
TGGATTTAGATGCCCTATTGTGTTAGATTTATGGTTTAATTTTTGGTTATTAGATCTTTTCTTGCATTAAGATTAGGTTTATTTTATGTTCTTCCATTTTAAATCAAAAATACAAAAAAATCTATATATTCAACAAAATCCAAAAACATTTCTTGCATTTCATTTACTATGAAGATTTTTAAGATGCTTTGGTGTTTGGTCGTGTTCCTTATTACCCTTCTTTTAGCATCTCTTTACCATACCTATTATTTTTATGAGAGTATCATTCACTTCATTATGTTTATGATCCTTCATTTTTCTCTCGCCTATGCTTTTGTGAAATTGACCGATACTAGTCTTCCTACATTCAAAACTTTCATTAAAGATTCATGTGGTAGACTTATTATCCTTTTAGATTATGTGAAGAATTTGGTAGATGATACATCATCTCCTAATCTTCCTAATCCTAATCCTATCATTCATAATTTTATTCCTAACCTTCCTATTCCTAATCTGATGCCTAATTCTCCATATTTTAATCCTAGTTCTTCCCATACTTATGATGGAATTCAAGCTATAGTTCAGGATACATATGTGCAAGACTTCTTTGATTTACCTTATCCTCTGATTCATAATGATATTAAAGGAAAGGGTAAAGAAAATTCTTCAAAACCTATTATTCCACCTTATACAACCTTTACTCATGAACATGATAAACAATCACCACCTGTAGAAGCTTTACATGCCATGTACACTACAAGATATCATATGATAACTAAACAAGGTTATAGAGGTTTAGGGCTTGGAGTTAATGAGCATGGTATCAAGTATCCAGTTCATATACCCCCTAAAAAGGATCTGCATGGTGTTGGTTGTTCACAATCTCAAGTCAAGTTAGGTGATGTTGATCATCATCCTCCTCTTCATATCCTTCTCCCTACACCTAAAATAGATAATCCTGATACTCGTCAATATGTAGCTAAGAAGGTGTATGTTCAATTAATCAATTCCAAAAAAGAAATCTTTAAACCTATACTGAAAGATTCCTTATCCAAGTACAAATTTTCTTTTCATTATAGTAATACACATTTACTTGCTGATTGTAAACATTTCAAATTATATGTTAGAGAAAGAGTTGCTTTAGGAATTATATCTCACTCTCGTGCAATTTTACAATTCCTTCATAATTTTGATATAGGGGATTCACCTCATTCTAATATAATACAAATATCTTCTCCTCTTGTCTCTAGACTAGGGGGAAAGAGGTGTATTTATATCCAGTCTCCTAGGATCCATTAGGCCTTTTATTGGGCTTAATTGGTGTTCTTTCTTCCTATCTCTCTATGATTTTGTATTATGCTTATAATCATTCATAGATTCTATTCAAGATATCTTTTCTAAGACATTTTTTTTGCAAAGGTATCCCTTGTCTTCATCCCTGGGGGGAAAGGTTCTTCTTTCTTTCTCTTTGTCTAGGGAACTGCTTTCCTTAGCTTAGTGGTATTTGTTTATATTGCAACATTATTTCATCATATTGACAGATGTTTTTAATATGGATAACCTTTTTAAGAGAGGTTGTTGTCCTATCTCATCACCTCTTTTCTATGTTGCAAATTATGTTCTTTATAAACTCTTACCCTTTCTTTGGTGTTAGAGTTGTTTCCCTCATTCCAAAGATTCCTCTTCCTCTTCTTTGTAGGGGTCTTGATGATTGAATCTTTGTTCCCGCTTGGTTTATCATTGAAAGATGATATTTTATCTAAAAGCACTCCTCCATGGTGGGGGTCTTTTTGATAATATTTCTTTCATTGAGGATCCTTTTTCCATGAGTGACATATCCTTTTCACAATTATCTATACTCTTGGATGTAGGGGTCAATACCCCTCACTAAGAATATGGTATACATTGTTATTAAACATGATATCCTTGCATTGTGAAGTAGGTATCCTCTTCCTCTTCCTTATCATGTCTAGTAGACAGCCACGATAAGGAGGGGGGAATATATAGGGTCTCCCTTTTACTATAATTTTTCATTTATATGCTAAATCTTGGAAGGTAACACACATAAGTTGCTAAATCCTGAAGAGACACACATTTTTCAATTTTCAATATGCTAAATCCTCTAAAGGTAACACACAATAAGTTGTTAAATCCTGAAGAGACACACATTTTTCAATTTTCAATATGCTAAATCCTCTGAAGGTAACGCACATCAGTTGCTAAATCCTAAAGAGATACGCATTTTCAATATGCTAAATCTTCTGAAGGTAGCTTACATAAGTTGCTAAATCCTAAGGAGACACACATTTTATATTCATTGTGATACAAGAAGGTGGATCTATGGGCATTCTATAAGCTGTCAGAAGATAAATTACAATTACAAAGCACAATTTATGGGTGAAGTATCAGGTTTGGCCACCTGTTTGGCTCTCCCTCCCTTGGTGACTCATGGTAAGGTAGGGCATCTTACTGGGAAAGGTAATCACTTTCTCTTTTCTCTCTTTTCTCTTTCATGCTAGTAGGACCGGATCATGAAGCTATGTTATTTATAGTGTTTCTCTTTTATTTCTTATGTAATCATTTATGATTTTATGATAGCTTTCAAAATATGATATTAGTATGAGAAATATTTCTAAGCATGGTTTCTTATGCTAGTTGATTTGGGTTTGTTTAGTACTAACCCCTCTTTTGTGTTTTCTCTTTATTTTCGCACCCTCATGCATGTATGTTGAGTTAGAATCCTTAGCTTGGGGGCTTGTGTCCTTAGCTAAGTGTTATTTTATCTCATTGTGAATCCATTTGGATCTCTTCTTTCTTCTCCTTTACCAAGAGTTTGCATTGAATCCATACTCTTGCTAAAGTGGGGGCTTAATGTATCATCTTAAAATGGAAGTACTTCCATGTTAAGAGCATTTAGCCCTCTAAGTAAGTGGTTTGGGGTCATGTCAAGTGCCTTGATTGGGTCTTTGCATGGATCTAGCTATTTCCCCTTGTTCTGCTTCTCTCCCCCTATTTCCAACCTCTTTCTGATAACTTTCTCTGAGAAATTGAAACTTTGACTTTCTAGGTCAATGATGACCTGATGGGTCAAGGTCAACCTCAACCCTGACCTAGGTCAAGGTTGACCTCAAATCTGACCTAGGGTAGAGTCAACCTCAACCCTGAACTTAGATCCAAATTTTAGGTTTTGGAAGTTTTAGGATGTCGGGCTTTGGAAAGTTTCATTTTCCCGCTTCCGGGTGGGCTATTTCAGATTTCGGAATGGTAAACCCTTAAATTGCATTTAATCTAGGTCCATCTCTAGGGTTTAAGGTTAATTGGGATTTAATTCTCCAATGTCAGCCTCTCTAGAATTTTTTTCCCTAGATCACTATAAAAGGAATCCTTCCTCTCTCATTTTCTCCATCCATTTTTATGAGCAAGACATCCACTATCCATTATCAAGCATCTCATCTCTCAAGCACTCAAGCAAGCATTTCATCAAGAATTTTCAAGGAAGCATTCAATCCATCATCTCCATTCAAGTTCTCCATTCAAGATCAAGGATTCAATCATTCAAGCCTTTGAAGGGATTTGGTTCAAGCATTTAAGATTCATCATTCAAAACCCTAGATCTAACCATCATGGTGGTGTGATCTTCCTTCAAGATCCTATGCTCATCTTCAAGATCCATTCATTCTTTCTCAAGGTGGATTCCAAGAATACAATCATGGAGGTTTTGATTTACATTTGATAATGTTATGTTCAAGCTTTCATATCAACATACTTGTTTACATTTGAAATAAAATTGCATATCTATTGAATATCATAGCTTCATTGTTAGATCTACTTCTACTACTTGCTAGCATTCTCTATTTCAATTCCATTATTAAGGTTGATTCCAAACTAGGGTTTAACCAAGGAAAACCCATCATCCAAACAAAGAAACCATTTTTATTGTAGGTGTAGGTACATGACAATGAATTGAAGTTCAGATCTAGATACCCTTTTTGGTGAACTTCCAGGATCTATGAATAGAATTTTTGTCGGAGTTGTTTCAAGTTAGGGATGACCTTCAGTGAGGGGTAAGATTATGCCCCAAGGTAAGATTGTGCCCTACTATTTGGGTCAAAGTCAACCTGACCTCAGAAAGACAAAATTTTTTTGGGTTTTCTCTATATCGGCATTTCCAGTCCATAATAGGTTGCAAAAACACCCGAAATTGTACACAGACATAAAAAAAAATGATTTTTGCATCAACCTTCTTTTGAGATTAGTATTTCTATTTTATTTAGTTTGTATGTCCAAAACATTTTCCATCACATATACTTCACACTCTATCTACTCATTCACTTCCATCCATAACCATACCATACAATAAACTTCCCTCCACACTCTAATTTTATCCTATTCAGTTACCGAGCTGCATATTTGGGTTAAATTGTTTTGTGAAGTACATCTTTGTATTTGGGACTATAGGATAATTGATCTAACTAATTCACCCACCTATCAGGCATTCTAACAATTGGTATCAGAGCTATATTGGTTGCTTGGAAGAAATTTTTAAGGACTTGAGTACAAAGATCACAAGATGTATAAGAGGGAAGTGTTGAAGCTGAACAAGAGCAACTTTACTACTTGGAAAAGCTGGATGAGACTTCACATATCTGGAATTGGAGATTCTACAATATCTTTAATAGAGAATGGCTACTTACAATCACCTACTGGACCTTTAACTCTTGATTAATTGAAAGACCGACATGAGCACAACATGACTATGATAGAGATTGTTGTTGCTCTATCTAATGCTGAATTTGAGGATGTCAAAGATTGCACTATAGAAAAGCAGATGTGGGATAAAATTGCTCTAGTTCATGGTGGTGATGTGAATGTGATGAGAGCCAAAGCTAAAAGCTTCAGAGGCCAATTTGATGACATGAAGATGAAGTAAGGTGATAACATCACACAATACTCAAACTGAATCAAAGAGGTAGTCAATGCTATTCGAGGAGCTGGAGGAATCATTGATGAAGAAACTGTGATAAGTAAGATACTAAGAAGTCTATTACCTGTCTATGCAATTAGAATATCTGCTATTCATAAAAATGAGGTCTACACCTAATAACACTCTTACTCTTGATAGTCTGATTGGAAAGTTAACAACCTTTGAGCTGAATAATTTTGATAATAGTGTTGTACCAAGTTTTGAATCTGCATTTATGTCAACTCTTAAGATTGGTAAATCTAGCAGTAAGCATAATATAAAGAATGAAAGTGACAATAACACCGATGATGAGCTTGATGGACTTGAAGCACTAATGGCCAGAAGACTGCAAAAAGGTAAAGGAAGATATAAGGGAAAATTATCTTTAGCTTGTTTTAATTGTAAAGAAGTTGGCCATATTGATGCTAAGTGTCCTAACAGGAAAGAAGAAGATAAAGACCAAGCTGGTGATGCAAAATTTGGTAGAAGGAACATCAACTAGAATAATAGAGGAAACCAATAGTACAATAGAGACAACTGAGATTACAGAGACAAAGCTAAGAAGGCCTATTATCTTGCTGATGAAGATGATGACACCAACACCAACACAGATGATGATGTTGAGGTAGTATTTGTTGCAATGAAAGATGATTCAGAAGAAGAGGAAAGGTATGTAGAAACATCACTTATCTCTAAAGTTAGTAAGAATGATACTTGGATCATAGATAGTGGTTATACACATCACATGACTAGTGATGAAGATAAGTTTGAACATCTTGAGCATTATAATGGAGGATCGGTAAAAATGGGAAATGATACACCATGTATGGTAAAAGGAAAATGATCAATCTTGGTGAATGATAGAATTAGATGTGATAATGCATACTGGGTAAAAGGACTTAACTACAATTTTTTGACTATAGCACAAGTGAATAACTCAAGTCACCAAGTTGCATTTGAGAGAAAGAAGGTGAACATCTACAATGAAAATGGCACACTTGTTGGAATCAGAGGACAATCAAATGGTAATCTATTTTATCTTGACAATGTTGAGCCTTCTTGTTATTGGTGAAAAATGAAGATGCATGGTTATGAAATAAGAGGTTATGTCATGTAAATTTTGATAACATGATTAAGATTAGTAGAAAGAGAAAAGTTAGGGGATTGCGTAAACTTGCAAAACCTAATCATATTATGTGCCATCAATGTAAAAAAGGAAAGATGATAAAATCTAGTTTCAAAAGTAAGGACTATTCATATAAAGGAATTTTGGAGTTGGTTCACACCAACTTATGTGGTCCTATGAGAACTGAAAGCTACTATGGTGATAGATACTTTTTTTTTTTTTATGACTATACTAGATTGATGATTTTTATGTTCTTAAAAGAAAAATTTGAGGCATTCAAATTATTCAAATGGTATAAGGTTAAAGTTGAAAAAGAAATTGGGAAAGTATTGAAATGCTCAAGGTCTGATAGAGGTGGTGAGTTTATTTCTAATGAATTCACTAACTATTGTAATGAGCATGGAATCAAAAGGTAGGTTTCTGCACTGAGAAAACCACAGTAGATTGGAATTGCTGAAAGAAGGAACTGATCAATTATTGATTGTTCTAGAACCTTGATTATTGAGAAAAATGTTGCACAAATGTACTAGAGAGAAGCAAGTAGCACTACAGTATATGTCCTGAACTGAGTTCAATGGAAGAAAGACACAAACAAGACACCTTACGAGTTATGGTTTGGATACACACTGATTGTAAGTTATTTTAGAATCTTTGGTAGTAAGTGCTATATTCTGAAAGATGATAGGAATGGAAAATTTGACTCCAAAGGTGATGAAGGTTTATTCTTAGGTTATTCTACTAAGATTAAAGCTTAAAAATGCTTGAAAATGGTTACTAATAAGATAATTGAAAGTGCTAATGTGAGAGTAGATGAATTTTTTGAAAAGAATGATGAAGAAAACATGAAGGAACCATAAGACTATGGTACGTTCACTTATGTTGAAGATCTAAAATATCTACCAAACCCACATGCTGAGTATATCAAGCATCAGGAGAATGCTAATGACAGTCAACAAATGCAAATTGAGAATGAGGAAGAAGCTACCGAGAAGAGAAATGAACCTGAACTGAATGATGAACAACGAAGAGAACAAGTGCTAGCAAAATTTTTCTGAAGACACCATCTAGAGAATCAAATCATTGGAGATAAGAAAGCTGGCATGATGACCCGAAGTAAGTTAAGACAAAACACATGCTTAGTTTGTGAGTTTGAACCGAAGAATGTTAAGGATGTACTTGATAACGAGGAATGGATAAATGATATGAATGAAGAAATTGAACAAATTGAAAATAATAAGATATGGACATTGATACCTAGACCGAATGATAAAAATGTTATTGGTACTAAGTGGATTTTTAGGAATAAGCTGAATGAGAATGGAGAAGTTACAAGGAATAAGGCAAGACTTGTTTGCAAGGGATATGCACAAGAAGAAGGTATAGATTATGGAAAAACCTTTGCACCTATTGCAAGACTTGAAGGATTTCAGATACTACTTGCCTATGCTACACATAAGGGATTCAAGGTATACCAAATGAATGTGAATCAACTTTTCTGAATGGAATTCTTGAAGAGGAGGTCTACATAGAACAAACGGAAGGGTTTGTTGATCCAAATCAGAGAGACATGGTATGTAGACTGGACAAAGCTTTATATGGACTAAAACAAGCATTGAGGGCATGGTATGAAAGACTGCATGCTTATCTTATCAGTATTAACTTTGTAAGAACTAGTGAAAACAATAACATGTATATGAAAGGAGATTCAGATGATAACATTTTGATTGTTGCAATATTTGTTGATGATATAATCTTTGGTGAACAATATTAGATTTGTAAATATTTTGCTGATGAAATGAGAAAGGAATTTGAGATGTCAATGTTTGGAGAGATTAAATTCTTTCTAGGCTTGCAGATCATACAACAACATCATGGGATTTTCATCACATAATCAAAATACATAAAAGAAGTATTGAAATTTTTTGGCATGGAGGATGCTAAACCAGTAGGAACACCAATGGTCACTGGATGAAAATTGACAAAGGATGATGAATCTATAGAGGTAAATCAAACATTGTACCGATCTATGATTGGGAAACTGATGTATGTTGTACACAATAGGCCTGATATTGCACAAGCAGTTGGAATTGTCACAAGATTTTCTGCCAATCCTAAAGATTTACACATGGTTGCAGTTAAAATAATCTTGAGATATTTGAAGAAGACTAAAGGTTATGGTTTATGGTATTCTAAGGAAGACAAATTTGGATGGATAGTTTACGATGGATAGTTTACACCGATGCAGATTGGGCTAGAAACATAGATGACTGGAAGAGCACAATTGATGGAGCATTCTTTTTAGGAGATAGGCTTGTGACTTGGATAAGTAAGAAACAAGCATGTATCTCTCAGTCTACTATTGAAGTAGAGTATGTTTCTGCTGCAAACTATTCTAATATTGCTTGGATCAGACAAGTGTTGGAAGGAATGAACAAGGTGATCACTGAGTCGGTGATTATATATTGTGATAACAATAGTGCTATAAACATTTCAAAGAATCATGTGATGCATTCTAAAACAAAGCACATATCTATTAAGTATCACTACTTGAGGGAACAAGTTCAAGAGAAGCAAGTGAAACTGGAATTTTTAACATGTAAGGAGCAACTTGCTGATATCTTTACTAAACCATTACTGAAGGATACATTTGAATATTTGAGGACTAGATTTGGGGTGTGTCCCCTGTCTATCCGTCATTGAGGTGATCAGAAGGTTGCATTAACCTATTTTTATTAGAATATCATTTATGTTGATGCACATAGCTCACACTTTGGATTTTGTCTAAGGTTATGAAGGATTGAAGAGGCTGGAACAAAAATCTGTACACTGAAGGTACCTGATTGACTGATATGCACAAAACAACAAAGAACTGCTTGGCTAGTTTAGAGCTATGTTAGTCCATTTTCCTATCAATGCAAAATCTTATGAAAATGGCCTGTTCCCTACAAAGTTTTTCTTAAGTGTCCTGTCATGCCTGCAAGCATAGTTTTAATGTGTGAAGAAAATATATGATGTTTCATGGTGTGCGCCCTTAGCCCTATGCTCTTTATTGTGTCACCTAGCTCCAGCTCTGATCGCATCTCCTAAATCACAAAAACTAGGGAGTTATTAAAGTTTTAAGGTCTGCAGGAAATAATCTCAGAATATGTCATAGTGTCGAAAACCCACAATGTTGTCGAGAACCCAAGATGTTTTTCATTAGTCTGTACAAAAACCTTGGTTTTTTTCGACCTTATGCTTCCCATTTTTGCGCACTTGTCTTCTAGCGTCGAAAACCTTGGATGTTTTCAATCCTTCACTGTTGTAAAAACTTTGGATGTTTTCAACCTCGCTTTTCTTCCCTTTTGTCGGCATTCCTTGTTCGTCGGTCTTAACTACTCAAGTGCGATCGGTTGGTGGGACCTTTTCCTTCCCAAGGGGTTAAACTTCAGTAAGATCTTGTAGTTGTCGTTATACCGCTAGGGAAAGCTGCTCACTATTTAAGATCGCAGTATAGAGACAATCGTCGATCTTCTTCGGTGATGTAATGGACCGTGGGACCGCTATCAGAGGCTACTGAGCTAGAGTTTTTTTATTGGATGCCTGATAATGACATGGAAATCTCGTGGGCCCGGGTCTTCAAAAAGCTTTTGATCTATGATGGGTGTGTGATCGTAAAGAATATTCTCATGTCATGTGATCATGTGCCAACTATTGATCTTGTTTGCTACAAGCATTTCTTCGGCAGTGGTCCCGGTGTCAGAAAGGAAGTGAAGGTCCGTGTTTTTATTGGTTGTCGCATGATCACATGTTAGGTATTTTTGACATGCGACCATGCGATCGGTTGACATCTATCACTTGGGGCCCATTGGCAGATAAGTGCAGTGGGACCTATCTGCTCGGTGGTGATGATGTGCTCAATTCTCATTGGTTAGTGGGGTGATGAGCTGGATGTTGTCAGTGGGGCCATAGTTTTCAAAGGAAGTAGAGTGTCTGCAGGTCTGTGAAGATCAAGTGGTCATCGTTATACCCCTGAGGTGAGATACTTGACTTTTAGCATCACAATGTAACGATGACCGTCAATTTTATTTAAAGAAATATAAAGCGCACCGGCCTGAGAAAGGTAAATGAATTGAATGATGGTGATATAAAGTCGACCCCAGTTTACATTGTGACCGCCGATTTGTCACTGGCACCATAAAGTTGACCATTGGAATTCAAATTCAAATCTACAAAGGGTTTTCATGACAGGAAGAACCAAAATTGAATGTTCTCCAATTGATTTCAACTGGTTTGATGGCGGTAGGTGTTGCAATCTGGCCCGAGGGTCCTGCTGATCAGTGGCATAATGTTTTGTACCTAGCGGTGAATGTTGGTGGTGTGTCACATGTTTGCATAGCCCTTTTCTTGGCTATGTGATCATGCGATAACCCTTATTTTGCAGGGTTCCCTAGCAGTTTGGCTGTATGCGATGAGTGTTGCAGCTCGGTGGCAGTTGCGAAGTTGATGTTGAAGATCTGGGTTGCTGTCCTGATCCGATTTTGTCTCCTGGGATGCTATACTAGTCTTAAATGTGAAGGCTTGTTACTCTTTGTAGGTGGCTAGGGTTTGGTGTGTGTCAGTGATCTCCATGTTGAGTACGTGCAAAGTCTTTCCAATTGGTCTTGGCATTGAATGTTGTTTTTCCTGCAAAAGAAGGCAATAATCATTGTTCGTAGTTAGCCTGTGGTGAAGAAACCAATAAAATTATACATTAGATTTAATCTGATTTTTCTCAAGTTTCTAGGCTTCTCTGTATTCTTTCATTTGTTGTTGTATTGGGTGGTTGCAAACTTAATTTTTGTTCTGAATGATCTATAGCTTGTTGCATCCTTGTTCCTATAAAATGATTTTCATGATCATTTAGAGGGGTTCTGAAAATTTTCGGTTCCTGTGGGAAGTAGTAAACTCTGTTGCATTGTAGGAGGCTCAATAGAATTTCTTTGCATCTTTTGTAGGTTATTGAAGTGGTAGTCTCATTTCTGGTATAGACATGTGCATGATTCATCATACTTAATATAATTGTTGCAAGCTTTCAAGTCTCTCCTTGGTGTCAGTCTTATGAGTTTTGGATTTTTTGGTCCATTGCATAGGGTTACCTTTGCATATGTTCTAGTCTTTAGTTCTTGATCTAGGATCAAGTGAAAAATACTTTGGATAGGGCATAAATTCATTAGATTTGTCTACAAAATGATCTTATAAGTAGTGGATGGGCTGGAACAGTTGTATTTATGGCTTTGAGTCTTTGATAGTAGTTGGTTCATGTTCTATATTTATTTTTGAGTGCTGCCCAATGGATAATGGCACTAATCAAGGAATAGTATATTTAGTTGAGTCCAATGCTTGATGGTTTTTGTCTATTTCCTGCATTTTTGAATAGCAATACCATTTCAAGTCTTTTTCATTATTTGGTTGATAGTAGTAATACCCTTCACAAGGCCATTTTATACCCAATAGCAATTGAGATTTAATGAATGTCTGGTTAACATTTAGTAGTCTCTTGCTATCATCTACTTTTTTTAATCCAATCCAAAGTCCTAAAATGCCATAAGTTACTGGATTAGGTGCACCTGCCATGGTTTTGCAGAGCTAGAAGTGAAGAGGGCAGTCTTGTCCTTATAGTTGGTCCAATTGTCTTGCAGAACTTTCACACTTGGAGCTAACCACTCCTAACATCAGTCTCAAGGAATATTGGCAGCCCTAGATGGCATAAGCATTTTCAAACACCAACAAGATGGTGACTCTACTGGGGAGAACAAAAATGAAGAAGTATATCTGTTAGGATCTCTGGTTGGGGCTTATGTTGTTATATTCAAAATATTTTATTGACCAGATTGATTTTCCCATCCGAGTCACCAACAAGATGGCAACTCCGCTGGGGATTTACAAGTGTGCTACCTGGATTTGTTGATTGAGTTATATGTAGCTTTGATGTGGGAGTGCTCAGAGTCTATTGGTGTTTCAAGATAGATTAGTAAAGTTTGTGTCCTCTGAAGAGAGGTGGTGACTCTATGCGAGAAAGAACCTGAGTTGTGCAATTTTGTTGGGACTTCATTTAGCTGAGAAGAAGGCAGCAGCATTCAGCAGGGTGATCCAGGTATTCTCCATCAAAATTTTATGTATATGCATGGTCCTAATCAAATGATTGTGTCATTAAAGGGATAGGACAAGTGTGAAGTATCTCAGAATAGCTAAGTGAGAGGTGGGAGTCATTTACAAGTGTTTTGATTCCCTATTTTTGATTTACAAAGAATCAAGTGTATAGGCACAACGTTTTATATTAGTGATGGATGTGCTTAGGGATCCTATTGGTAGGGGTTATGCACCATTTTGTTATGATGGCATACCCAGTTTCCCCAACAAGGTCCCTGATGAAATCAAAGAGTATCTACCAAAGTTCAATAGGAATCAATGTCCATCAACAAGAAAATATGTGATGGCTTTTTCTGATTTAATGTGCGATTTTGATCTCTGCCATGAGGATTTGTGGATGAGGTTGTTTGTGTAGAATCTTGAGGGAGATGAAAGGGAGTGGTTTTCATTTTTGCCTGCAGCCTCTATTTCTTCATGGGATGAGTTGAGTTATTGCTTCATTGATTATTTTGATAGCGGGGTAGATGTAAAATACATGTTGGACAATTTGATGGGAATTCAGATTGAAGAAGATGAGTTGATTCAAAGATTTAACAACAGATTCACTAGGACATTAATGGATATCCCTGAGGATTTTAGACCTCATGATCAGATTTGTCTAGTCACTTACTTGAGTGCATTTGACCAAAAAATGGGTTTCTTGCTGAGGGATAAACAACCACAAAGTCTACATCAAGCTTTTGAGGTTGCATTGGATATTGAGTGCAATCTGAAGTATGGAGTTATAAGAAGACATGCCTCTGCTAGTTTGCATATTTAGAATAGGGTAAATGGCCAGGAGGAGGGTGAGAGACATCATTGCTCTCATCCTTTTAATTATTTTATTAATCACAATGTTGTATATGAAGGTGAAATGAGTTCTACTGCCAAAGGTACAGTAAATAAGGAGGCACTTTTCCCTTTACATGATTTTCCCAAGAATAGTGATGATAATTGTGAAAATTCTTTGCCACCAAGTGATGTTGATACAGATGCTGAGAAAGGTGTTGACTATGGGAGCATGGATGAGGTTGAGAATGAATTTCTTTCTGATGATATGTCACAAGGTTTCTCTCATGTTGCAAAGGTTTTTTCTTTGCAGTCTTCTATGTTAGTGGGTGGTAGTGATGCTGATTACAAAGTCTTGGAAGTCGAAGATTTGTGGGGAAATCCATGGGATGGTTCTTCTGATGAGTACAACACTGATTATTCATATGTTGACAGTAGTGATGGTGAGTCATGCTCTAATTTTGACTCTGAATTCTCTTATTCTTTTGGAGATGTGTATGATGATGGAAATAAAGACATATATAGTGTGGTTGCCAATGAGTTATTTGATGAGGACACTAGTGAGAACCAGTTGGCACTTTGTCCAAATTATTATGAGAAACAATTCCATGCTGTTTCTAACCCACTATTTGAGGAGTGTGCTCAGAGGATGGATTTTGTTGAGGATTGCTCACCTCCTATACTTGAAGTTTCATATGTGGTTGATCCTGAGTCCCCATTACCAATGAAGCCAGTTGAAAGAAAGGTAATGCAAAATGAATGTTATTTTCCTGATGGAGGTGCATTACATTGTGACAATGTTTTTCTCCTACCACCAAGTATTGACAGTGATGAAGATAATGTGATTCATGATGTTAGTCATGAGAGTTATCTTTATGAAGATAAAGGTATAATTCATCAGGATGAATCAATTGTCTTGGCTGAGGTAAGTGAAAATGAATATAATTATTTCTCTTTTGATGTGCAAGAGTGCATTAGAGATGAGCTGGATGCCTGTAGCCAAGGAGGAAAGATGTCATTCTTTTTTCCCCTTCCATATGTTTCAATCCATGATGATTTTGATGATGCTTGTTTTTCAAGTAGTGAGTTTGTGGGGGGACATGTGAAAGGAGGGCATTGGCGATGATAAACCCAGGGTTGTTCTGCAGTCGGTACCTGACAGTGTTTTCTGTCATTGTGCATGTGGAAAAGGTTTCAGACCTTTGTTTGATTTTGTGAGTAGAAACCAGGTTTTTGATAGAGGAATAGGTTGGTTTTCTTTTGGCATACCGGTGTTACTTATGTATTTTTTGTATATTTTGTACAAATGGTGCCAGGTTTTTGTGAGGAGACAGTCTATGATTTCTTGGATAAAGAGTGGGGAGAGGACCTATTTTGTTTTCTCCAGTGGGTGGTCTTCTTCTTCCTAGAGATCTGAGGTCCTCATTGTACCTAAAGGAGATACATGTCCCCAACTAGAGCCACTGTTAGTCCATTTTCCTGTCAATGCAAAATCTTATGAAAATGGCCTGTTCCCTGCAAAGTTTTTGTTAAGTGTCTTGTCATGCCTGCAAGCACAGTTTTAATGTGCAAAGAAAATCTATGATGTTTCATGGTGTGCGCCCTTAGCCCTATGCTCTTTATTGTATCACCTAGCTCGAGCTCTGATCACATCTCCTAAATCATAAAAACTAGGGAGTTATTAAAGTTTTAAGGTCTACAAGAAATAATCTCAGAATATGTCACAGTGTCGAAAACCCACAATGTTGTCGAGAACCCATGATGTTTTTCATCGGTCTGTATGAAAACCATGGTTGTTTTCAACCTTGTGCTTCCCATTTTTGCGCACTTGTCTTTTGGCATCAAAAACCCTGGATGTTTTTGATCCTTCACTATTGTAAAAACTTTGGATGTTTTCGACCTCGCTTGTCTTCCCTTCTATCGGCATTCCTTATTCGTCAGTCTTAACTGCACAAGTGCGATCGGTTGGTGGGACCTTTTCCTTCCCAAGGGGTTAAACTTCAATAAGATCTTGCGGTTGTCATTATACCACTTGGGAAAGCTACTCACTATTTAAGATCACGGTATAGCGACAACCGTTGATCTTCTTCAATGATGTAATAGACTGTGGGACCGCTATCAAGGCTGCTGAGCTAGAGTTTTCTTATTGGATGCCTTATAATGACATGGAAATCTCACGGGCCCAAGTCTTCAAAAGGCTTTTGATCTACGATGGGCATGTGATTGTAAAGAATATTCTCATGTCATGTGATCATGCACCAGCTGTTGATCTTGTTTGCTACAAGTGTTTCTTCTGCGGTGGTCCCAGTGTCAGAAAGGAAGTGAAGGTGCGTGTTTTTATTGGTTGTCGCATGATCGCATGTCAGGTATTTCTAACATGCGACCATGCAACCAGTTGACATCTGTCGCTTGGGACTCGTTGGCGGATAAGTGCGGTGGGACCTATCTGCTTGGTGGTGATGATGTGCTCGATTCTCATTGGTCAGCAGGGTGACAAGTTGGATGTGGTCAGTGGGGCCATAGTTTTCAAAGGAAGTAGAGTGTCTGCAGGTCTTTGAAGATTGAGTGGTTGTCATTATACCACTAAGGTGAGATACTCAACTTTTAGCATCACGATGTAACGATGACCGTCAATTTTGTTTAAAGAAATATAAAATGCGCCAACCCGAGAAAGGTAAATGAATCGAATAGTGGTGATATAAAGTTGACCCCAGTTTACATTGTGACCGCCGATTTGTCACTGGCACCATAAACTTGACCGTTGGAATTCAAATTCAAATCTGCAAAGGGTTTTCATGTCAGGAAGTACCAAAATTGAATGTTCTCTGGTTGATTTTGACTGGTTTGATGGTGGTAGGTGTTGTGATCTAGCCTAAGGGTCCTTCTGATTAGTGGCATAATGTTTTGTACCCAGTGGTGAATGTTGGTGGTGTGTCACATGTTCACATAGCCCTTTTCTTGGCTATGCGATCATGCGACAACCCTTATTTTGCAGGGTTCCTTGGCAATTTGGCTGTATGCAATGAGTGTTGCAGCTCGGTGGCAGTTGCGAAGTTGATGTTGAAGATCTGGGTTACTGTCCTAATCTGATTTTGTCTCCTGGGATGCTATGCTAGTCGTAAATGCGAAAGCCTATTACTCTTTGCAGGCGGCTAGGGTTTGGTGTGTGTCAGTGATCTCCATGTTGAGTACATGCAAAGTCTTTCCAGTTGGTCGTGGCATTGAATGTTGTGTTTCCTGCAACAAGAAGGCAATAATCATTGTTTGTAGTTAGCCTATGGTGAAGAAACCAATAAAATTGTACATTAGATTTAATCTAATTTTTCTCAAGTTTCTAGGCTTCTATGTATTCTTTCATTTGTTGTTGTACTGGGTGGTTGCAGACTTAATTTTTGTTCTGAATGATCTGTAGCTTGTTGCATCCTTGTTCCTATAAAATGATTTTCATGATCATTTAGAGGGTTTCTAAAAATTTTCAGTTCCTATGGGAAGGAGTGAACTCTGTTGCATTGTAGGAGGCTGAATAGAATTTCTTTACATCTTTTGCAAGTTATTGAAGTGGTAGTCTCATTTCTGGTATAGACATGTACATGATTCATCATACTCAATATAATTGTTGCAAGCTTTCAAGTCTCTCCTTGGTGTCAATCTTATGAGTTTTGGATTTTTTGGTCCATTGCATAGGGTTACCTTTGCATATGTTCTAGTCTTTAGTTCTTGATCTAGGATCAAGTGAAAAATACTTTGGATAGGGCATAGATTCATTAGATTTGTCTACAGAAGGATCTTATAAGTAGTGGATGGGCTAGAACAGTTGTATTTATGGCTTTGAGTCTTTGACAGTAGTTGGTTCATGTTCTATATTTGTTTTTAAGTGCTACCCAATGGATAATGGCACTGATCAAGGACTAGTATATTTAGTTGAGTCCAATGCTTGATGGTTTTTGGCTATTTCCTACATTTTTTAATAGCAATACCATTTCAAGTCTTTTTCATTATTTGGTTGAAAGTAGTAATACCCTTCACAAGGCCATTTTATACCCAATAGCAATTGAGATTCAATGAATGTCTGGTTAACATTTAGTAGTCTCTTGCTATCATCTACCTTGTTTAATCCAGTCCAAAGTCCTAAAATGCCATAAGTTACTAGATTAGGTGCACCCGCCATGGTTTTGTAGAGCCAAAAGTGAAGAGGGCAGTCTTGTCCCTATAGTTGGTCTAGTTGTCTTGCAGAGCTTTCACACTTGGAGTGAACCACTCCTAACATCAGTCTCAAGGCATATTGGCAGCCCTAGATGGCATAAGCATTTTCAAACACCAACAAGCTATTTTATGTTTTCTTTGGCATTGTTGTCAAAGGGAGAGATGAATTCAATATGAAAAGGGAGAAAGTTGAGAGAGATTAGAGAAAGGGAGAGTTTGAATATTTGTTTCTGAGAACATGAATATGAGAACTAAAAAGATCAAATGCATAGGGAGAGTCTGCATGAACAACATTATATGCTTGTTATGTTTTGTAGTGATTAAACATATTAAATATCAAGCTAGGGAGAGCTTATCGAGCTACAAAATTTACTTACATAGTTTTAGAATACATGTTTGGTATGTGTATGACATATTTTCATATTTCTTGTGTTGCCATTAATGCCAAAGGGAGAGATTGATGAACTACAACTGATTGAATATCTGAGATGAACTGAAGAACTGTGATTAGAGATCACCGAGTACTGAAATGATATGTAAGATGATTAAATCAATCAATACATTGTCATTGATGTCGATTAGTCTTGACAATCCTTATCATCTTAAGTTACAAATATCTGAACATCCATTGAAGAAGAAAAGATGAAGAACATAGATATCTACATGAGGAAAAGATGGATATGATAGAGAAGGAAAAGGTAAACATTGGGTAACTTATTTGATGAGGCTATGACTGTATATTATTGAATTGATCATGTTGCATTATTCTATCTTGAAGAAGAGATTCAAAATTGAACAAGTCAATGTGGTCAGTAATTTAATTTTTATGTATACACCAAGCTAGTGCAGTGTATACCGAGTGACAATATTAACTAAGCTAGTCTAACTAGTTATCACCGACGCATTTCCATATTAATCAAGTATGGATGAAAACATTAAATGCTAAGGTTAGCCAACAAAATATGATGAGCTAGATATTTTTATGATTTTGAGGTTAAGGATGAAGTTTTTTATGAGATCCACGGCTGACAAAATTTGAAGATGATATAAAGGATGAGATTGAAATGTGTTATGAACACATCTATCGAGGAAGGTTTAAGAAGAAAAATGGACGAAGGAGATTAAGAGGAAAAATGTGATGGTTGAAAAGAAAATGTTTTACCTGTCTATTTAAGAGACATGAGTTTCATTGTTGAAACTATATCGAAATAAGGAGACTGTAGAGAATTTGTGTGAAGACAATTTTCATGCATGTCTAATCAAACTGGTTATTGAAGAACCGAGCTGTAGAGTTTTACCGAGCATCAAAGAATCATTTACCGAGTAACAGTAAGTTGATGAATATTGAAGAAGTGAATTTGATTAATGATTACATGATTTGTATGGGCTTAGCATAGATATGAATATCTTCAATTGAGTTATAATTGAATCAGATCATTACTGTATTAGTTTAACCATTGATTCAGAAAATCTCTTAAACGAGTGGACTTGACAGTCTTATGTTCTACCCTATGACATTATATTGAATGTAAAGTGTTATCTTGTTGACCCCATAGTGAATGTTGGTCAAAAGTTAATGGTTATTTTTAAATCCCCTAACAAGGTCGCACTTAACAGTGTGTGTTGTAACCTTTAACAGGGTTGGCTCTTCAGCAAGCTGACTTCAGAAGAGTGAACTTTTTGGGTTACTGATCCCAAGTGGTTTTTCCCTTAATAGGGTTTCCATGTTAAATCATTGTGTTATGTGTTTCTTATTATGATTATTTTTCTATCATACTTTACATATTGCATAATTGACTTAGTCGGTAATCACATTTGGATATTCACTAGTAATCAGTAAAGTACACAGACATATTGAAATTATATGTTACCTAGCTGCATATTTTGGTTAAATTGTTTTGTGAAGTCCATCTTTGTATTTGGGACTGTAGGATAGTTGATCTAATTGATTCACCCCCCCTCTAAGTTATTCTAACACTTATACCAGTTTGGTTTTGGTTGATCATCATCAAAAGGCCTTGTGTTAGGATAGAGCATCATTGCTTGATTGACTAAAAGCCAAAAGATGACATCAAGAGAGTCTTCTAGCTATGTGATTTATCTTCGTTGATTTGGTCTAATGTTTTTGTTACTGTTTTTATTGTTGTTTCCATTTTAATACAAGAATAGGGAACCACGGTAACCAGATCCATGATGTTAGGAATAGTCCCAAGAGATAACTGAGGGGGGGGTTGAATCAGTTATCTACAAGATTCAATTCTTTATCCAATTAAGCATACTTAAACATAAGCATAAACACAATGAAAGAACACATGAACATAACACCAATATTTTGGTTACGGGGAAACCCAAATAGGTAAAAACCCCAGTGGGAATTGACACCCACTAATATTTTTTACTAGTGTATTATGATCCTTGCTAGAAGATCCTTAACCCTATTAGGAGTTTCTTTACAATATATTTAGTATAGTAGACCTGGTCAAGGGTTGGACCCTATTAAAATTCTTTTACAATAGTCCCTATTAGGGGAGAGGATGCACTATCCAAGAGCTCACTGCTCAAAGGGGTGAAGGCTACAACCTTTTGTTTAACAAATACACACTATATCTGGATCTTGGTGAACTTTGCTTTGACCTACTTATCTGAATCAGTTCCAATGAATAGAACAAGTACTCTACTTGGTCACATAGACCTTCTTTTGATGGTTCCACACTTCACTCACTCTGCTCTTCTCTCACTATCAACTATGAACCACACCCAAGAAATCACAAATGACTGCCTATAAGTATCTTTCCTCTAAATGATATAATCAAGTCAACCTATTAGAACCACCTTGAAATCATATTAGAGAAACCATAAAAAACTTAGATAAACATTTTTTCAGCTCTACTATGCACGCAACACATTCTGGGACCTATCCAATAAGATAATTGTAGACACACACTACACACTGTCGGCTCTACCAAAACATCTGGATCTTTCTCCTCAAGCTGAATTACTTTGTACACTCTTAACCAAAAATCAATAACTCTCCTCTGAGATTAACTCCAAGGGTGCATACCCAAAAGATAAGCGCAACTCCGAAACCAATAAAATCTCTATTGGCTCTTCTAAATAAATACAGCAAACTGTTGCTGGCGAATAGCGACTGCATAACTTTACTTCTACTAAATATTAGACTGTGCGTCCATGAATGTAACATCACTAACATGTCTTCATATTATATCCAAGGGTGCAATGCTTCATGTCATCTGTATGGACAACCATACACAGAACACTACCTATTACTCTGTCAGGGACACAGCTGACACAAGCTTCTATATAACTGTTTGTACTAACAGTTAACCTCTGCGCTCATGATATCATGTTGATATCATGTCCACGCTACATATACTAATAGATTACTGCATAAGACTTCCATGCATGCTACTTTCCATATGTTTTCATCAATGACAAACATATAGTCAGTACTGGCCTGCTGGCAAATCTCCAACACATGATTATTATTCTGATTGTTTGAATTAGTTTGAGTACTTTGATTATTCTGGTTATTGTTTTGATTACGGTTATTTTGATCATTGTTATTACAATTAACTTGATTATTTTTGGATGCTTGAACATTTTGGACATGGTTAGCATATGTCACTCCATATTTAACAACACCCTTGTTCTTAGACTAGAAATTAGGTTTATCATTGGTGTTGTTAGATGAATTAGAGGGATAATGTTTAATGGCCCCTTTCATCAAAAGACCATCTTCAATAGATTTTCCCTTTTTAATGAGGACCTCAAATGAATCTAGGAAAACCATTTTCATTTGGAATGACATATCTATAACCAAATTCTTAGTGAAAATATTGACAAGGTGTGAATCTTGAATTTTCTAAGGCATACAATTTGTAAGACGTCCCATCTTTGAAGAAAGATAGCAATGTTTTCTCCATTTATTTTCTTTGTGTTTCATAAGTCACTAAGTGACACTTGGTGTACGATGTTGTAAGAGTATTGTGTAATAAAATTCTCAATAAGATCATTAAAATTTGATACAAAAATAGGAGCAAGATTCATAGCCACTCAAGTGCAGGTCCGTCAAGACTCCGGGTGAAGAGTCTTTGAAGGAAATTATCAATGTGGGAAAATTCTTAAGCCGCTACATAGAAGTCCTTGACATGTTGTACAGGGCATGATTCTCCCTTATATTTGGCAAGTTTAGGAATATAAAAATGGGCAGGGAATGGTTGAACATTGATTGATTTATCAAATGGATAAGGACATATCTCTTCAAAAGAGAATTCCTTCTTCCCACATTTATGCATAGTCGTCATCATGATCTTAAGTTCATTTATTTATTGCACCAACTCAGGAGGATTATTATTGATGATAGTATGACCTTCATTCATTCCTCCTTCCAATGATATATTATGTCCTTTGAGAGGTAGAGGATTTATGTTGTGTCTACCAAGAATTTGGTTCATTTTATTCGTATGTGAAGAATTTTGATTCTTCAAGAGTTCATTAGGCTTTGAGAAAATTGAAGTGGAGCGTTGCCCCAATGATCCTGGTTGATGTTTGGTTCGCAGTCCAGGTCTGGGTCATTATTGCTCACTCAATTGACATTGTTGTTATCATTCAAGTTGGGTCTTCTTAGGAGCTGCAATATTTGTTCAAGTGTATCATGGGTCTTCTTAGGGTCTTCTTAGGAGCTGCCATATTTGTTAAATTGTTTTTTGAAGTACATCTTTGTATTTGGGACTATAGGATAACTGATCTAACTAATTCACCCCCCCTCTTAGTTATTCTAATACTTATACCAGTTTGGTTTTGGTTGATTATCATCAAAAGGGCTTGTGTTAGGATAGAACATCATTCCTTGATTGACTAAAAGCCAAAAGATGACATCAAGAGTGTCTTCTAGCTATATGAATTATCTTCATTGATTTGGTCTATTGTTGTGTTTGTTGTTTCCATTTTAATACAAGAATAGGGAACTACAATAACCAGATCCTTGATTATTATTCTGATTATTTGAATTAGTTTGAGTACTTTGATTATTCTAGTTATTGTTTTGATTGTGGTTATTTTGATCATTGTTATTGCAATTGCCCTAATTGTTGTTGGATGCTTGAACATTTTGGACATTCTTAGCATATGTCACTCCACATTTAACAACACCCTTATTCTTAGACCATAAATTAGGTTTATCATTGGTGTTGTTAGATGAATTAGAGGGATAATGTTTAATGGCCCCTTTCATCAAAAGACCATCTTCAATAAATTTTCCATTTTTAATGAGGGCCTCAAATGAATTTGGGGTAGCTATTTTCATTTGGAATAACATTTTTGTAACTAGATTCTTAGTGAAAATATTGACGAGGTGTGAATCTGGAATTTTCCAAGGCATACGATTTGCAAGATGTCACCATCTTTGAAGAAAGATAGCAATGTTTTCTCCATTTATTTGCTTCGTGTTGCATAAGTCACTAAGTGACACTTAGTGTTCGATGTTGTAAGAGTATTGTGCAACAAAATTCTCAGTAAGATCATTAAAATTTGATATAGAACCAGGAGCAAGATTCATAGCCACTCAAGCGTAGGTCTGCCAAGACTCTGAGTGAAGAGTCTTGAAGGAAATTATCATTGTGGGAAACTTCTTGAGCTACTACATGGAATTCCTTGACATGTTGTATAGGGCATAATTCTCCCTTATATTTGGAAAATTTAGGAATATAAAAATGCACAGGGAATGGTTGAACACTGATTGATTTATCAAATGGACAAGGACATATCTCTTCAAAAGAGAATTCCTTCTTCGCACATTTTTGCATAGTCGTCATCATGATATTAAGCTCATCGATTTATTGCACCAACTCAGGAGGCTTATTGTTGATGATAGTATGGCCTTGATTCATTCCTCCTTCTAATGATGTATCATGTCCTTTGAGAGGTAGAGGATTTATGTTGTGTCTACCAAGAATGTGGTTCATTTTATTCATATGTGAAGAGTTTTGATTCTTCAAGACTCCATTAGGCTTTGCGAAAATTGAAGCGGAGCGTCACCCCGATAACCCTGGTTGATGTTTGGGTCCATGGTCTAGGTTTGGGTCATTATTGCTCACTCAATTGACATTGTTGTTATCATTCAAGTTCTATCTTCCTAGGAGCTGCCATATTTATTCAAGCGTATCATGGGTCTTCTTATGGTCTTCTTAGGAGCTTCCATATTTGTTAAATTGTTTTGTGAAGTAAATATTTGTATTTGGGACTGTAGGATAACTGATCTAACTGATTCACCCCCCCCTTTTAGTTATTCTAACACTTATACCAGTTTGGTTTTGGTTGATTATCATCAAATGGCCTTGTGTTAGGATAGAACATCATTCCTTGATTGACTAAAAGCCAAAAGATGACATCAAGAGAGTCTTCTAGCTATGTGAATTATCTTCATTTATTTGGTCTATTTTTGTTGTTGTTGTTTCCAATTTTAATACAAGAATAGGGAACTGTGATAACTAGATCCTTGATTATTATTCTGATTGTTTGAATTTGTTTGAGTACTTTGATTATTCTGGTTATTGTTTTGATTGCAGTTATTTTGATCATTGTTATTACGATTGCCTTGATTTTTGTTGGATGCTTGAAAATTTTGGACATGCTTAGCATATGTCACTCAATATTTAACAACACCCCTATTCTTAGACCAGAAATTAGGTTTATCATTGGTGGTGTTAGATGAATTAGAGGGATAATGTTTAATGGCCCCTTTCATCAAAAGACCATCTTCAATAGATTTTCCCTTTTTAATGAGGGCCTCAAATGACTTTGGGGCAGCCATTTTCATTTGGAATGACATTTTTGTAATCGGATTCTTAGTGAAAATATTGACGAGGTGTGAATCTAAAATTTTCCAAGGCATACGATTTGGAAGATGTCACCATCTTTGAAGAAAGATAGCAGTTTTTTATTCATTTATTTACTTCGTGTTGCATAAGTCACTAAGTGACACTTGGTGTTCGATGTTTTAAGAGTATTGTGCAACAAAATTCTTAGTAAGATCATTAAAATTTGATATAGAACCAGGGGCAAGATTCATAGCCACTCAAGCGTAGGTCTGCCAAGACTCCGGGTGAAGGGTCTTTGAAGGAAATTATCATTGTGGGAAACTACTTGAGCAACTACATAGAATTCCATGACATTTTGTAGAGGGCATGATTCTCCCTTATATTTGGAAAATTTAGGAATATCAAAATGGGCAGGGAATGGTTGAACACTAATTGATTTATCAAATGGATAAGGACATATCTCTTCAAAAGAGAATTCCTTCTTCCCTCATTTTTGCATAGTCATCATCATGATCTTAAGCTCATTGATTTATTGCACCAACTTAGGAGGATTATTGTTGATGATAGTTGTAATACCCCAAAAATGGGCTATAGGTTCATTAACCTCCTACATCAACAAATCGAATGAAATCGATACAAAAGTCCTAACCTAAGGCACATCTGTACATCAAGTTATCAAAAACCTAATTGATTTCATCTTAATTCTGCATCAGGGAATATTCTTTGAATATTCCTAATTTATCTAATTATTTTTAATTAAATATTATTTGGCGATAAATCTCATTTATCCTAAATTTGATTAATTAAATATGATAAATATTTAATTAATTAATTTAATTCTACCAGTTAATCATTTAATTAAATTCAATTCTATTTATTCCTAATTATATTATTTAATTTTGACAATAAATCAAAATCTCCTACGAATAATTGATTAAATATTTACTTAATTGATTAAATCTAAGTTGTCAATATTTAATAATATAGTTTGGAATAAAGTTTGATTAAATAATTGATTAACCCATAAATCAGTTATTTTTATGCAAAAATTAGTTAAGTTGAAGATAAATCACTTTATTTATTTAATTAATTCATAATTATCTTTTGGAAACTCAACATCTATTTTGAGTTGAAAGTTGATCTAAACTTCTGATTTGAGTTAAAAAGCTATTCTTGCATGATTTTGTGAGTTAATTAATTTTGATTTCTTGTTAACTCAAAAATCAACCTAAGTTTATCAAGAGTGATTTATGGCTTTATTCCATGCATCCTCAAGCCCTGGGTTTCTATAAAATCAAGGCTCAACTCTTCATAATTAACAACCTCAAACTTGCACAATTACTATGGAAAATTTGCGATTGAAGGATTGAGCACTTGCGACAGATGATTTGTGAGATCTTTCATTGTTGTTCACAGTTTTCATAGCATAGCATTCATTCATAGTTTTCAATTCATATCATTCTTAGCTCAAATTTGTATTTGCATATCATTTCATTCATCCATATTAGATTCATACATTTTTTCATCCTATTGCATTGAAAATCCCAAAAAAATAGATTAAATCTGCATTCATACAGTTATTCATCTTTTGCATCCAAATCCTTCATTTAGGTGTTGCATTGTCACTGATCTCGGTCTAATATGAGAATACCATACTCACACCTACTAGAAGGCAGTAAATTGCCTAGTTAGCTCAATTTCATTTATGTGTAGATTTTGATTTTGCTAACCTCTAATGTTTTATTGAAGTGTTGTGTTCGTAGTTAGGTATAATTTTCACACACACATTTATGGCACCCACTGTGGGGCCCTAAAATGGGTTTCTATTCATTTCCAATAATTTCTATCTATTTCTTGTCATTTTCTGGTCAACAACTGTGATTTTCATTTTCTGTCTGTACATTTTTCATACAAGTTTTGTCAGAAACTCATCCCAAGTGCCCCTGACTATCATACAACAGTTGAGAATTTTGAGGCTCGTATCAAAACTTACCCATTGTCATTTGGCAGCTTGATTATTGTATGCGAGCATACCCACTGTCGTACGAGTTTCCCAATTGTCGTGCGGGAGGTAACCCATTGTTGTATGAGTTTTGATACTAGGATTCAATTGTTGTTTCAGATTTTTAGGTAGTTTGTCAGATTTGATTTTTAGATTTGCACTAACAGCTAACCCTAACAATTGAACTCTATTGTTTTTGATTGGATTTTGCTGATTCTGATTGGAAAAGAGCAACTAAATTGCTAAAATAGGTAAAATCTACTAAGTGCATTGCGAGGAACTCAAGTATTTTTATCAATCTGATGACACTTTGATTTGGACATAAAATGAACTCTCACATGTCAAGCTTGTGTGACTTTTCCTACTTTCATATCACAGATTTCAATTTTTTGGCTATAAAATGAACATAGATTTGATTTCTGCATATTTGTTACACATAGTAAATAGGCCCTATGAACACTATTTGCAGATGATCTTGAGAGAGTGGGCTTATTTCTTTTGTTCATGCATGCAAAGCTCTTCTTGATGAAGGATCCCCTTGTAGGTAGGGAGGATACTGAGATTGTCTTGCGTTCTACTGGGTTTGCATCTTTAGCTTTTGATCGATGCATTCTCTCTCCAGAGGGATTGATAGACCATAAGTTGTTGACATCACAGATCTTGGCAAGATAAATTTCAGTCTTAGCATGTCAGATTAATCTTTCTGCTTTATTTTGGTGAAGTGAAGAGGCTAGGGGATTATGCTCTACTTCTTTTTTGGATAGTACCAGAAACCCAGATCCTTGAATCCGATCTAGTCCCCCTGTGGTATCTTTTGTGAGTCACCTTTAGAGACGGTTAACCATAGTGGACATTCCCTTAATTAGGTCAACCAAATGGACAAAACCTCAAGTGGTAATAGCCATTTTCATCATGGTAGCAATAGCCGCTATATAAATGTCCTTGTGGAGGAAATCTTCACAGGTGTGGTCTCTTATTGAGCTGTCAGATCTCCCTAGCAGCTTTTGATTGATTAAATTATCAGACTGTGTCAAAACTCCAGTGCACTTGGATTGGAGTTCACCCTCTTGAGATCATAAAAGTTGCAGAGTCATACCATTACTAAAAACCTTAGCGAAGCCAACTTTTCATTTTCTAGGACTATGTGCGTTATTGAAAAACTTTTTTGAAACATACACAAGTAGCATTCCTAGGGATTAGCATATTAAGTCACTATTGCTTGTTCATGTGCAAGGTTTATTTTTCCCTTGTTCATTGTTTTCAGATGATTGATTGCTTCCCTTTTCTTCTTTTTTTGTGTGTTTTCTATCTATTTGGTCCTTTGGAAATGAATGATCCCGAACTATTAGACAAGCTGCAAATTTGAACAGAGAAATTCTTACAAACAAACTGATTCTAAAAAATTAAAAAATTGCAAATCTGAGACAAAATTCCTTTCTAGAGTCAAATGTCATCCCACAAGGTCAGAAGCTCATATGATTTTTGAGCATTTCTCATATCAGAACCCCCCTATTTTCATATGAGAGCCTGTATAGTGTTGTACGAGATTTGTCAGAAATTGCAATAAAAAAGTCAAATCCTGCTAACAATTATCGTACGAACCTTGCAATTATTGTATGAGTTTTGTCAATTGTTGTATCAGAGCATACCCATTTTCGTATGAGCCTACATAAAGTTGTATGAGAATTTTTGAAAAATTGCTAGAATCTTGTCAAAATTGTCAGAAATCTAGTTTTTACAGCCTATTTCAGGATTATGTCAAATAAATCACTGTGTCAGGAATAGAGCAGAAACTAGAAAAAATGCATTCATTTTTCCTCAAGTGGTCTCTTGAGTCTGATTTAGCCTTCTGATTTATCGATTTGAGTCTTTTTCATCTTATGTCAAAACCTTGTCAAAATTATCTTCAAATTCAGTCTTCATACAAAATGGTTGAGTGTTGTGAGCTCGTGTCTGCCATCTTTTGGGTGTCTACCCATACTACTAGGGCACAATATCCTTCATTTACATCCAATATGATGTTCAATCAATCTAGTCTTGACAAGGTTGCGTCATTCGATCTTCTTGAATCAGATCTTTCTTCAGTGTCTTCATCTTTCTCTTTTACTTCATCTAAGGTTAATGGTGGAAAATAGAGCTTCCTCACATAAGAAATCTCGAGAAGCACCCAATACCTTACCTTTGTCTTCTCACGTGGGTCCAACCTTTGAGAAAATCTACAATTCATGTCTTTACAAAGATGATGGTCTTGGCAATCTTCGATTGAAAACTGGTTACATACCTCCTCCTCCATCAACTCACAGAGGTGCCCAACAAACTGTTATGTATGTGGAGCCTAATCAGACTTAGGTTCTTTCGGTGTGGTTTTCCCCTAGACTTATCTATGGGGGATTGGGGGTAGTGCCCCCAATCTTGAAGTCAAGGGGCAAATGCCCTTGGGGGGTCCTAGGGCAGCGCCCCAAGCGGGGTCAAGGGGCAGAGCCATTAATTTTCTATTAGTCGGAGTATTTTTCTGCCATAATTAGGTTAAGTCAAAAATACTTGTAAAAGGGCTTTGGGTTGGATATTCATCGTATGAGGTATTTTGTAGCTTCCTGTGGCGGTATTGAGTTGCAGGTTTCAGATTGTAATCACTGGATAATAATAAAGATATTGGACTCGCTATTGGTGGATGTAGCCTAGGGATTGGGTGAACCACGTTAAATTTTGTGTTCTCTTCTATGTGTTAATATTTTCATTTTTTCTACTTATTATTCTAACACAAACTCCACATCAATCTACCCAACGGAGTCCTAAAAATCCTAACATGTCTCAAGGAGGGAAAAACCACGGGTCTCAAGGACATCACTCTCAACATGGTGCGGATCAAGAACCCACACCTTCTGAAATTGCTCGATATCAAAATGATGATGAATTCAAGAAAATTATGAGGCATTTCTTGAAGGAAGATAGAGAAACATACTTCTTAGAGTTAGCTCATCAAGGGGCTAAACTTCCTCCCAACTTCAATGTTGAAGACATCATTACACATGAGGAAGAAACTCCTATCATAGCTATGATGAAACAAATTCATGCCATCCAAGTCAAACTTAACAAACTTGAAAAAGAAAATGAACCTAAAGAGTTCTCCATGGAGGCTCTATGCCCTTTTCCATTTGATAAAGACTTGTACATGCTGCCATTCCCTAAAAGAGTGGAGATACCTAAGTATGATAAGTATGATGGAAACTCTAATCCTCAAGATCATGTCAGAGAATTTTGTACTCAATCTATGGGGTTCATGCACAAACCAACCTACCTCATGCATCTTTTCCCTTGATCTTTGGGAGGGTCAGCTATTCATTGGTTTTCAAAAATGCCTCCAACTATCAAAGTTTTTGAGGAGTTAATCAAATTGTTCTATCAACAATACTCTTGCAACATCCAACATCTGGTCACCATGATTGACATTTGTAATCTAAAACAATATCCAGGAGAACCATTCCTGACTTTTCTCAAAAGATGGAGGAAAATTTTTTCTCTGTATGCTAGGCCTATTCTAGAAACTGAGAAGCTAGAAATATTCATCAACAATCTTGTTCCAAAACTCAACTACCATTTGCAAATGCAAAATCATACATCCTTTGATAACATGGTAGAAAATGCAATCAAAATTGAGAAAGTACTTGTGCAAAAAGGAGACATATCAATTCAAAAGGACAAGTATGAATCTCGATCTATTTCTAAAGACAAAGGAAAAAATTGGAACAAGAATAAGGGCATTGTCACAAATGGCATTGTTGATACTTTTCATGCCCCATCTAAGGCACCCGCTTTCAATCTCACTGTTGGTACCCAATCCATAAAAGCCTCAGAGGCAAAAGCAATAGAATCAAACAAGAAAACATCTAAATACAAACCTTGGTTTACCGATCCTAAACACAAGTTTACTCCTCTTGGAGAGTCCTTGGAATCTGCTATGAAAACTTTGTTGGCTAATAACATCATCTCCTTGCCTGAGATAAAAGTATTTGATCCTGAACCTAAACTGAAATGATGGAGAGAGAAGGATTTCTATGACTTCCATCGTAATAAGGGTCATAAAACTAATAACTGCATATGATTAAAACACATCATACAAGACAAAATTGATAATAGAGAAATCATAATTGACAATCATAAAAGCAATAATGATCATACAACATTCACAGAGCCATTTCTGAAACATGGTCAAGGAGATTCGTCTTCTCAACCTAATGTGGGTGCTAAATTCAATTATGCTTACTTTGGAAACAATACCATTATCAATATGGTTGAACCATGCCTATCTGAGTGTTGCAATGTCATCACAATTGTAAGAAAAGATAGATAAAATCAATCAGCCAATGCAGTTACTCGATCACAAGCTCGGGCGCATCTACAAGGAAAAATCCTAGATTCATCAAACGTCCCTAAGATGCCTTTCAATCTTTCTTCCGCTTCTAAATAGAAGGATACATATAAATCTTCAAATCCTAAAGAAATGAGGCCTACATCATACAGTATTGTCCAACAAATCCAGCATACCAATGCAAAAATCTCCATATTTGAGTTGCTTCAGATATCTCTAGCTCATAGAGCTATTCTAGACAAAGCTCTGCTCGGATCCAATGTTCTTGACAACCTTGATTTGGATAGATTCCAAAATATTGTTGTTCATCTAACGTCACCTCAATATATCTCCTTTTCAGAGGAAGATGATAACTCCTTGAGTCATTTGCATAACCAGCCCTTGCATATTGAAGTCTTGATTCAAAACCATCGTGTCAAATGTGTGTTGATAGATGGAGGCGTTGTTACAAGTAGTAGTTTCCGTTGCACCAAAAGATCGACCTATTAATGCCCGATACAACCACTAGACTTATAGAAGACATAGGAGGTGGTTAAGCCATGTCATGAATCCCGAGGGGAGTGTAGACCATTTTGCCAATAATCTCCCCCTCGGCATTACCTGAGGGGATTCAAACCTGTGACCAAGCTCTGATACCACTTGTTAGAAGTAGTAGTTGTCGTTGCACCAAAAGATTGACCTATTAATGCTCGATACAACCACTAGACTTATAGAAGACACAAGAGGTGGTTAAGCCATGTCACAAATCCTGAGGGGAGCATAGACCATTTTGCCAACATGCGCTGGTCTCAACATTTGTTCCTACAACTTGATCACACAACTAGGATTATCTAAAGCTTCCATTGATCCTAAAAAGAAGATAACTATCAAAGCATATGATGAATGAGAAAGATCTTCCAAGGGCATGATTGTCTTGCCTATCAGAATAGGTCCAATCATCAAAGATACTACATGTCAAGTTCTTGATATACCTTTGGCTTACAACATTCTCCTAGGGAGACCCTGGATACATGAAATGAGAGCTATTCCTTCCACATATCATCAATGTGTGAAATTTCCTTATGAAGGGGTAGAGGTGACGATTTCAGCAGACCTCTATACAACTTGCAACACATTGAAGGAAAGTGCAAATAAACTTGTTCCTAATAATAGAGAATCTTCTAACCAAACAGATGTTGCCTCTACATCCAACATGGAAGACATTGCTAAAGAGGTCAAGATTAAAGACAATGGTATAGGAGAATAAACAATGGAACCAGCTTTATCTATCACATCTCTCCCCTTGTCCCTGAAATCTTATGGACAACCTTCAGACAAAGTGAAAAATCCAGCTAAAGAATCCAAAGCTATATTTAATGGGAGCTTTGTCCTAGAACAAGTATCTAAATAGGAGTTTGAAGAAGAAGAAGTTGTGCTTGCATGGTTATATAAGGATGAGTCTCAATCTCAATCCATTAAAAAATGTGACTCTATAACACCAAAAGTCTCTTCGAAGTCATATGGACCAGGGGGAAAGCTAATTGCTAAAATGGGGTACAAAGGAAAAGGACCTCTAGGACTTCAAGGAAAAGGTCTTCTATCACCTCTTGATCATCATGGTCACACAAACAAGAATACGATAGATCTAGGATATAAGAAGAAGCTTTTCTATCTTAGCAAGAACTCTCCACATGTTTTAGAACAAATTGAACCATCAACATCAATTCAGCCAAAAGAAGAAATGGAACAATCTTACAGTGATGATTCAGACACCACTGAGGAACTTATTCCTTATGAGCATTTTCCTAAAGAACTCAAAGACTTCCTTGAAGGTAAGGATGATCCTATCAAAATAATTAATGTGGTAGACACACATGAACCTACTATGGAACAAGAGATAGTTGCAACACAAGAACCAACTACTCTTGAATACAATCAACCAAGCAAGGAGGAAGGTGATAGTTATTCCAAGAAAGATTCCTATGAGTATGAATTCAAATCAAAATCTGAGGGTAACCCTTCTTGGGGAATCCATCCTGACTTTACTCATGTTCTTAATTTTCCTAGAGGCATAGATGAGGAGTCAAATGACTATGAGTGGAGAGTCATTCTAGAGGAAGATGAACTAATTACAGAAAAATATGTTGATTTTATTCACCAGTATGCACCTAAACCCAACATAAGTCTAGAGTGAAATGTTGAACTTAATGAGTCTAATCCACCTATGGCTGAAGTGGAATCCCACAATGACATTGAGCCTATTCAAAAATTGAATGTCTTAAGCTATAATATCACCTTCAAACTTAAGCGTCGGGTTAGGACCAATGATCATAGATCCATATCCATAAACACTATTTCCCAATCCTTTCCCACTTTGACTATCCAATACCCAGAGCTTATTGACCAAATTTCCACAAATCTGATCCAAGGTATCTACACATTTCCAAATGACTACGCCCTTTCTTGCTATCTAAATGCAATTGAGCCTATGATGACCTCCATCAGTGAACTGAGTGTTAGCATGACAGAGTCAGACATCAAATATCTTAGTCAAAAGAATAAGAATAAAAATAAAAAGAAAAGAAGTTCTGAGGGTGAAAACCACTTTGTGGCAGTCTTATAACCTACAAAAGTAAAAATAAAAGATGTATCTGAAGGTGAAAACCTCTTCGAGGCACCCAAGGATGAGATATTTGATGTCCTTCTGAGTCATTTACATGACAGATCTCTAGTTCTAATTGAGCCCACTCAATCTATCAACTTGGGTACAACAAAAGAACCACATATGAGTCATGTTGCACAATCCTTATCAGAGGAAGAAAAGTAACCATTCACTACATTTTTGACAAAAAAGAAGACCAACTTTGCATGGAAATATTCAGATATGCCTAAATTAGATCCTGATCTTATAATGCACCATCTATCTATTGCTTCGGGAGTTAAACATGTTAAATAGAAGTTGAGAAAGATGCATCCACACGTTGCACTCTTGGTAAAAGCTAAATTAGAAAAATTATTAAAAGACAAATTTATCCGAGTTATTGATTATGTAGAATGGATCTCTAATATTGTACCTATTTCAAAAGTAGACAAATCAATCAGAGTGTGCACAGACTTTAGAGATGTTAACAAAGCATGTCCTAAGGATTATTTTATGCTACCTAACATTGACATGATAGTGGATATGACTGCGGGTTTTGAGATGTATTCTTTAATGGATGGTTTCTCAAGCTACAATCAAATAAAAATTGCTCTAGAGGATCAGGAGAAAACTGCTTTCACATGTGCATGGGGTACCTTCTGTTGGAATGTCATGCTATTTCATTTGAAGAATGTCGGTGCTACATATCAGAGAGCTATGACATCTATTTTTCATGACATGATGCATAGGACTATGGAAGATTATGTTAATGACACTTTAGCAAAATCTATGATAAGATCTGAACATCTAAATGATTTGAGCAAAATACTAGATCGAATGGAGAAGTTTAGTCTTAGATTGCACGCGAAGAAGTGTGCTTTTGGCATCATTTTTGGAAAGCTTCTAGGGTACATTGTTTCAAAGAAAGGTATTGAAGTTGATCCAGCTAAATTTAAAGCCATCATGGAGATGAAACCTCCCAAGAATATTAGTCAAATGAGAACATTACAAGGGAGAGTACAATCTATTAGACGCTTCATATCTCAGTTGGTAGACATATCACAACCTTTTACAAAAACATTACATAAAGGTGTGACTTTTGTATGGAATGAGGAATGTAAAAAGAATTTTAACCATATCAAGAAATATTTATCAAATCCTCCTATTTTGATGCCTCCTATTCAAGGGAAACCATTGATCTTATATGTCTCTGCCACATATACATCATTGGGAGCACTACTAGCACAAAATCATGAGAAAAAAAAGGAAAGAGCCATCTATTACATAATTAGAACATTGGTTGTGTTGGTACTCAAAAATGCAACATGGGTTTTGAGTACCATGTTAAAATTTTGTAGTTTGAAGCCCTTTAATTGCTTTTCATGCATATGTACTCGGCTATCATTTTGAAGCCTATGAGGTGTCCCAGGTGTTTAACACACTCCATTTAGTATGTGCATGTATCCTATGATGTTATTTTCTCATCCAGAATCATTCAGTGAAGTCCCATTTTGAGCAAGTGTCAAATTGCACAATTCTGCCTAAGTGTCAAATAGAGTACTGTGGCCTAGTTTGCCTTTGAATGTCTTGCATCCAGGAATGTTTCATGACTCGCCACTTTGAGGATGTTTAGTATGCATATCAAAGAACCTATGTTCCAACTTTCAAGTCATTTTGAATCCGTTTGATTAGGTTTTGAACCTCTCAAAGTTGGTAGTTTGCTGTTGTCATGCATTTGTGTAATGATTCATAATTCTGGAAGGGCCTGTTTGACCAATCATATCTTTGACCCAATTGACCCTATTGAGAAAATTCTTTTTGCATCATTTTCTAGGGGCCAAATACCCTTTATGTTTTGATTTTTAGACCGTGATGAACCCGTTTGTCCAGTTTGCCAATCTAATTCCATTTGTAGTTTCTAATAGTTTGATGAAGGACAGTTGCATACTTGAGTCGGAGGCCCTGTTCAGATGATTGTATCTTTTTCTCAGAGATTGATTGTAATGTGCTAGTTATTGCATCATGTTGTAGATATGGGAATGAGTCATCATGCCAATTTTCAGCTCCCCATGTGCCCGTTTAGTCACTTTGCCAGAGCCATTCCATTTGCAGATTGTCAATTTTCTCTGAGTGTGCATTGTTTAGATTTTCAGTCACATTTTTTTATCATAACTCAAAAAATACGAACTGAATCGGGCTGAATTTTACATATGTTTGAGACAACCATGTGTGCATTGTACCAATTTTTTTATAAAAAACTCAGTTTGAAAATCAAAAGTTATGGTCCTCTGAGTACTGGCAGCAATAAAAAATCAGCAATGCTTCATAAAGCTTAGTCCCACATTGCTCCCAATTTTGAATTTTAAAGTGTTTTTATGGAATGCTCCAAACATATGAAGTAAATCAAAGTGTTGGAAGTTATGCTTGCCCAAGCTTGTGTGTCCACCTCAGTTTTCGTGCCAATGGGCCCAGAAGAAATTTTGCAGAAAGTGACACATGTCACTTAGTCTCCAAGTCTCACAAGTCTCCAAGTCTCTAGATGATCATTCAGAGACTTAGAGACTTAGTTTCCTCTAGATGAGATTAGTCTCCAAGTCTCCAAATGATCTAGAGACTTAGAGACTTAGTCTCCAAATCTCCAAATGCGGATTCAGGGATCTAGAGATTAAAGGCAGTCTCCAAATCTCATAAAGAAATATAAAGAGAGGAAATCATTATGAGACTTAGAGACTTAGTCTCCAAATCTCCAGATACAGATTCAGAGATCTAAAGATTAAAGGCAGTCTCCAAATCTCATAAAGAAATATAAAGAGAAGAAATGATTTAGAGACTTAAAGACTTAGTCTCCAAGTCTCCAAATGATTATGAGACTTAGAGACTTAGTCTCCAAGTCTCCAGATGGCTATTCAGAGATCTAGAGACTAAAGGCATTCTCTAAGTCTCTAAAAGAAACCATGGTCAAGGAAATAATTCAGAGACTTAGAGATTCATGTAGTCTCCAGATCTCCAAATGGACTGGGGTTAAAGGTGAGTTTGTCCGAGCATCCAATGAAATGGTGACAAGTGGCAAGTTTTGGTGGCATGTGCAGATTTTAAAAGTTTGAAAAGATTTAAAAAATCATAAAGTTGAAACATTGGATAATTTTGAAATATTTCAATGATAGAGCTGCTCACGAGAAAATGCCTGGGAGACTCATTTTTTATCAAAATATGGTAGTATAATATGTTTTCAGAAATGCCAGAAGATGACAGATGCAATGATGGCAGTTAAAATCAGATCAAATCAAGTTGCTGAGAGCAATAAAGGCTTTTAATCCACAACTAGATTTTGGGGAGACTTTTTTTTCCAAAATTGATTGATTTTGCAGATCCGACAAAGGGAATGAATCAGGATTGCATGGTGATAGGAAAAGAGGGTACAGAGGACTAATTCATATTTCAAGGAAGAGCAAAGGGCAAATTAATCAGATTTCCAGTAGATGAGCAGATTTTATGCAAAAAAGGATAGATGTTATCAAATTTTGGAGGTGCCCAAGAAGATCATGTTTTCAGAGAAGCAAGAAGAGTAAATGAGATTAGATTTGCAGAATGGACAGGTGTTGGTCAAGTGCAGATTTTAGGGTTTCTCCTTTTGCTATTTATTATCTTCTTTTCTCTATTTTTGGGGTTCTTGTTCCTCTTTCTGGAGGGCTTCTGCAGTTGCTCTCTTAAGAACAGGTCCCTTGATGATGAATGTTAAAAAATATAAGCTTTGTAGAGTAGACTTCTTATTTTGAGTCTGAGTCTTTGAGTAAAGAGTTTTTCTTTGTATGTATTGATACACTTTTCATGAAATACAATACAATTTCTATCTTGGTTCTGTTACTGTCTCTTGGCTCTGTGTTTGTTCTTGTATGTTTTTATCTGTAAGGCACACAAAAACATACTAGTTGTCAGGCAATTACTCTAATTGTTTCATAATTTTCTTTCAAGGAAAGGATTAAATCCTCATGTACAATTTCAAAGAATGAACATATATGTTGAGATCTTGATGATAACAATCTAAGATTGAGAAGATAGTCTGTCAGGCATTCTGTCTAAATTGTATGTAGTTTTCAAGGCACACTACTGTATTTTCTAGAAATTCCTTTGTTGATTCATGTTAGACTCTTCTACCCAAAGGATTAGGCACTGGTCTGATTTTTGTTTATGCAACTACCTTTCTGTCATCAAGCACAAAATTTATCATTACCAGTATATTTCAGTTTCTTTAGTTTATGCCCACTGTGAAGGGACTGTGTTTAAGTGGTACAGTTCATATTTGTTGATTCCTTGAAGAGAGAATCGAATTGAAAGGTTAGCCTTCCTAATTTATACTCATAAAAAGAAGAAGGATGAATATCCTTATCCCATTGTCTATGTTGTTACATTTATAATTTATATTGTTATACTCTGTATTAGGAGATTCTTAGCTATATACAGAGTGATCTTTTATTTAAGTAATCTAAAGCCTAAATAGCATAGCAGTGAAGACTATATCCACCATTTGAAAGCTTACTTGAAATATAATAATCTATTTATAGGTAATACCCACCTGAGTCCTGTGGAGCTTGAGGCAGAAGGAGGATCTTATCCAATCCTCATTAATTAAGCTTTTCTTGCAAACTTGGAGCCCCTTTTAACTGAGAATCAAGCCCATAATTTTCCAAGTTTGGCCCTACAAGAAAAATTCCTAACAAATTGGTGACTCTACTGGGGAATCATGGTAAGTGACAGCAAGTTTAAGATGTCCAATTCCTTGCTTTGCTTTATCATCCCAGGGTCTGGTTCAGTTTGGATATAGAGTCAATTCTTTTCAAAATAGTTATATCTTCTCACTGAATGTGAGTGGTGACTCTGGCATCTCTATTTGATCAGTGAATTGTAATGAAAATATTGATATATATGTGATCCTGACAAACAGTTAGTATTCTATTAAGGTTGTGTTGTGTTTGTTGGTTTTAAAGACGGTTTAGATTTGAGGAAAGTTCTCAGTTGTCTCAGCCTGGTCCTCTGCAAAGAGGTGGTAGTTCTATCAGTGTTTGAAGAGTGATTTGGAGAAGCTTCAGATCAGTGTGTGTGCAGCAATCACAACATCTCCAGGTATTTGATTTTCATACCAAGTTGTTTCATGAAAATCATGTGAAAAATTGTCTCCCTATTCAGTGATTTTAAAGCACTAAGATGGAAGGGAAGAGTTAATGTGTTTTACATACAAGATTTTGAGTACATTCAGTTGTTGTGTCTTAGTGTATGCAAATAATTTTCCAAGGGGATATGTTAATTTCACTATGGATAAAATCTGCATAATATGTATGCTTGAGTTTGCATATACAAGGTTGTGATTGATTGAAGAAAGAAAGTAAAATGTATTCAGAGTTTTCTCAGCCTTGTGTATCTCCAAATGTTGTCATGTCTCAAAGAGTATCCTAGTCAGGAGATAGAAGAGGTTATAAGTGTTATTCACCTTTAGACTTTGAGGGTATTCCTGGTTACCCAAATGTAATGCCCCTGAAAATTAAAAAATTCTTGCCCAAATTCAATGGGGAAAAAGATGAATCAATTGAAAAGCATTTGAGTATATTCATGGACCTGATTGAGGATTTTGATGTCAGCCATGAAGATGTGATTATGATATTGTTTGTGCAATCACTAGCAGAAAGTGCTAGGGAGTGGTTTTCATTTCAATCCCACCATTCTATCCATTCTTGGAAGGATTTTGAATCAGCATTCATTGAGACATATGGAGAATTTATTTGTGAGTACAGTCTGTTAGTTGATTTTATTGGCATCAGCATAGAAGAAAATGAGTTAGTTAATCATTTCAATCTCAGATTCGGGAAAGCATTAAGAAGGATTCCTAAGAAATGTAGGCCACATGATGCATTGTCCTTAGTCATTTACTTGGTTGCATTTGATAGTAAAATGGGTTATTTGTTGAGAGACAAGGAACCACAAAGTCTTCATCATGCTTTGCAGCTGGCATCAAATATAGAAAGAATGAAAAGGTTTGGATTGCCAAAGTTCCATGGTGCTGAGAATGTAGGATTACATCAAATGGCTTTCCCAAGTGTTGATACTAATTCAGTGATTCAAATGAGTAGTGAAAGTCAAGATGAATGTTATGATCTAGTTGGTGTTATGTCAACAAATGGAAATCAGATTGGGCCTTCAAAATTGTTTCATAATTTTGATCCTAATATTGTTTGTAATTCTCATAGTCAGCCCCAAGTTTAGAGTAATGATCAGTCAATTGATTTGGGGGAAAATGAATTCTCAGTGATGACAGTACAAGAGCAGCAATATGATGATGTTGTAATTGCTGAAAATGATGATTACTTGAAAAATCTTGCAAGAGATCTTTGTAATCACTTATCTGATAAATATATTGATTCTTATGAGCCAGAGTTGATGCTTTCTCTTTCTGATTTGCAGCAAGAGGTTTGTTATTTAAATGGTTTTCATTTTTTAGATTTAGAGACATTGGATGTTTGTGAAAGTGATAGTGTCAAGTCTGAGATACATTCAATTTATGATGATGAGTCAGTCTCAGCATTTCCAAACTCTTCCATTGACTTGGAAAGTTCTGAATATGAAAATGAAATTGTTTAAGTGATGACATGACTGAGAGTGTTCACGTAGATTTGCTTTCAGATTTTTGTGAACCGATTTATGAAGGTTTTCAGGAAGGTTTCTCTTTTGGTTTGGACACTGACTTTGATTCTTCACCAAAAATGGAAATCAACTTATTTGATGTTGACATTGATGTTTGTGATATTGTTAATAAAATTGAGGCAATGTCTTGTCAACCTGAGATTAGCATTGCTAATAGTGCTCCTTATGATAGTGATGTGTGTTTGAAAAACATGTGTCAGGATGAGGATAAATGTAATGGACTGCCGATTGATCTATTTATGCCATGTTTTGAAATGTTTGATGAAGAAATGGATGAAGTTTCAAGTCCTACAAATGATTGCCTTTTTCAGTCAGAGGTATGTGTGTTCCTTCAAGAATTTGATGAAATGAATAAAGATGTTATGTTTTCAAAAGAGGCTGAAAAGAATCAGGAAGAATGCATGAATTATTAGGAAGATTTCAAATCTTTTATTTTCCCGATTCAGCATGTTAATGTTTTTCAAAGTGAGTTAGATTTGGAACCACAAGTTGTGGTCAAAGGTGATTTTTTTGAGCATTCACATGATGTACAAGAGGTTGAGTTTCAGAACTTTTATTTTGATGTTCAAGTCATCTTTGAAGATAGGCAGCATATGTCCAGCTGTATGTTTAAATCAGAATGTTTTCTTCCTTAGCTGATTATGAGTTTTGAAGGGTGTGACATTTCTATGTTGCACATTGATCAGTACTTTCAGATTTTTAGTGACTTTCAAGTGCTTTATGATAGAGAAGATATTGATTATTTTCTTTATGGTATGCTGAAATTGTATGTCAATATGTTAGGTCTTGTCAGCAAAAGAAGTGTTTTCAAGTTACCTTGGATTCGTGCAAATGAGAATCAAACATTTGACAGAGGTAAATGATGATCCCAATTTCATGATTGTGGGCTTTTTTGTAAGTAAGGTGATCCATTGTACAGTTTCTTTGCTTTCAGTTGTGTGTTTACTTTCAATAGAGGTTCCCATTTTTTGAGAAGAGATGTTAGGATGGAAAGGTGAATTGATAAGAAAGAGATAAAGTTTGATTTGAAGTTTCAGGGTGGTCTCCTTCAACCATGAGATTTTGAAGGTTCTCTACATGCCCACATGGTGCATACGTCCATAGTCAGAGCCACACTAATACATTTGGGGTCATTTTGCGATGGCTATGTGTCGCAATTGCGACAGCTATGTGTCGCAATAGCAACACCCATAGACGTCGTTGTTTTTTAGTCGCAAATTGCAACGTCTATGGGTAGCCGTCGCAATTGCGACACATATCCATCGCAATGCGACTAAGATTTAAGAAGCGGCATGGCCGTCGCCCCCCCGTCGCATGGCTTCGGAGGGCCGTCGCAATCGCGATGGACCTCCCAAGCAATTGCGATGGGCGCCTGCATCGCATTGCGACGGGTGTCCGTCGCAATTGCGACGCCCGTGGGTGGATAAAAAAAATAAAATTAATTTAATACATTGCTAATGAACCACATTAATGCTTTTTTCTTTCAACAAATGAGGACAGCCACTGTAAAGACAACATGATAATGTACACTCACTGTAAGGACAGTCACAAATGAGGACATCTCACAGTGACTGTCCCTAGTGTAATTGCCACTTGAATGTATTGCTATTCAGCCACATTAATGCTTTTCTTCTTCAACAAATGAGGATAGTCACTGTAAAGACAACATGATAATGTACACTCACTGTGAGTGTACATTATCATGTTGTCTTTACAGTGACTATCCTCATTTGTTGAAGAAGAAAAGCATTAATGTGGCTGAATAGCAATACATTCAAGTGGCAATTACACTAGGGACAGTCACTGTGAGATGTCCTCATTTGTGACTGTCCTTACAGTGAGTGTACATTATCATGTTGTCTTTACAGTGAGTTTACATTATCATGTTGTCTTTACAGTGTCAATATATGCATTATTACTTAAACTGAAGAGTACTCTAAATAATATGTCATTGTGGAGTTCTGATTGCTTCCAATTTGATATACGCTTGTTCTACTTATGTATCCAGCATCATGTAAGAAAAGTTGATGCTTTTAAATAGATTCATTTAGCCATGAAATGCCTGTGCATGTTACATACAAGATTCCAAGGCCCAAAACTGATTACTCATTATAATTCATGTACAGAATGATAATCAACCACAACGAGGCATGCGTAGGTGCTGCTTAGATTTTGAGGCATCAGAAGCTCGTAGAAGAAACTTGACCAATGGCTCATGGAATGCAACAAACTTATTGCCTAAAACAGGAGCATTGGTAACCACAGATGATGGTTTTGAAAAGAACACTTCACCATCAATGTCACGTGAGGGAACTGCAATTTCTGATGGCAAGTAACTTGTAGTATATAAGAGAGATGCAGGTACAGATGCTGGGAATACATTGCTAATGAACCACATTAATGCTTTTTTCCTTCAACAAATGAGGACAGTCACTTTAAAGACAACATGATAATGTACACTCACTGTAAGGATAGTCACAAATGACGACATCTCACAGTGACTGTCCCTTGTGTAATTACCACTTGAATGTATTGCTATTCAGCCACATTAATGCTTTTCTTCTTCAACAAATGAGGATAGTCACTCTAAAGACAACATGATAATGTACACGGGCTGTAAGTGTACATTATCATGTTGTCTTTATAGTGACTGTCCTCCTTCAAGTGGCAATTACACAAGGGACAGTCACTGTAAAGGCAACATGATAATGTAGAGAAACATTGTCATTTGTATTTTCAACAGTGCCGAGATAGATTCCCTCCGCGAAATCACAGCTACAATTTCTGAGTACGTTGGGTTTATTTTTCTTTTGCCATTATTATGTAATCTGGTATTCAGCTGTTACAGAGCTAAAATACCCAGAAATGAGGACATATCTGTGTTGAATTTATTGTTAGCGGCTCTGGTTATTTAGAAGTTTAATTTTATTTGTTCATCTTTCAAGCACAAACATTTTATGGACCGTAACATCTTCATTGTTTCGAGTATGCAATGAAACAGTCGTAACTTGCAACTACCTTCACGGTACTTGTGTACATTATCATGTTGTCTTTACAGTGACTGTCCTCATTCAAGTGGCAATTACACAAGGGACAGTCACTGTGAGATGTCCTCATTTGTGACAAGGACAGTCACACGAGGACATCTCACAGTGACTGTCCCTTGTGTAATTGCCACTTGAATGTATTGCTATTCAACCACATTTATGGGCCCGTTTGGACCCCAGCACACAGTAGCATCTACAGAGAAGAATATCCCAGGTGTAACAAGTTGTAAGAATATACCAACAGTTCTAAGAAGTTCCCTAGCACATAGTAGCATCTACAGAGAAGAATATACAACATGTGGGCAGCCACTCTAAAGACAACATGATAATGTACACTCATTGTATGTGTACATTATCATGTTGTCTTTACAGTGACTGTCCTCATTCAAGTGGCAATTACAGAAGGGACAGTCATTGTGAGATGTCCTCATTTGTGACAAGGATAGTCACACATGAGGACATCTCATAGTGATCGATTGTCCCTTGTGTAATTGCCACTTGAATGTATTGCTATTGAACCACATTAATGCTTTTCTTCTTCAACAAATGAGGACAGTCACTCTAAAGACAACATGATAATGTACACTCATTGTAAGGAGAGTCACAAATGAGGACATCTCATAGTGACTGTCCCTTGTGTAATTGCCACTTGAATTACACAAGGGAAATTCATTGTGAGATGTCCTCATTTGTGACAAGGATAGTCACACATGAGGACATCTCACAGTGATCGATTGTCCCTTGTGTAATTGCCACTTGAATGTATTGCTATTGAACCACATTAATGCTTTTCTTCTTCAACAAATGAGGACAGTCACTCTAAAGACAACATGATAATGTACACTCACT
Organism: Chamaecyparis obtusa; assembly: GCA_027943335.1. Taxonomy (NCBI): domain Eukaryota; kingdom Viridiplantae; phylum Streptophyta; class Pinopsida; order Cupressales; family Cupressaceae; genus Chamaecyparis; species Chamaecyparis obtusa. Next base: position 1,733,040 of record BSBK01000589.1, read on the forward strand.
GTAAGGACAGTCACAAATGAGGACATCTCACAGTGACTGTCCCTTGTGTGATTGCCACTTGAATGTATTGCTATTCAGCCACATTAATGCTTTTCTTCTTCAACAAATGAGGATAGTCACTCTAAAGACAACATGATAATGTACACGGGCTGTAAGTGTACATTATCATGTTGTCTTTACAGTGACTATCCTCCTTCAAGTGGCAATTACACAAGGGACAGTCACTGTAAAGGCAACATGATAATGTAGAGAAATGTTGTCATTTGTATTTTCAACAGTGCCGAGAGAGATTCCCTCCGCGAAATCACAGCTACAATTTCTGAGTACGTTGGGTTTATTTTTCTTTTGTCATTATTATGTAATCTGGTATTCAGCTGTTACAGAGCTAAAATACCCAGAAATGAGGACATATCTGTGTTGAATTTATTGTTAGCGGCTCTGGTTATTTAGAAGTTTAATTTTATTTGTTCATCTTTCAAGCACAAACGTTTTTTGGACCGTAACATCTTCATTGTTTCGGGTATGCAATGAAACAGCCGTAACTTGCAACTACCTTCACGGTACTTGTGTACATTATCATGTTGTCTTTACAGTGACTGTCCTCATTCAAGTGGCAATTACACAAGGGACAGTCACTGTGAGATGTCCTCATTTGTGACAAGGACAGTCACACATGAGGACATCTCACAGTGACTGTCCCTTGTGTAATTGCCACTTGAATGTATTGCTATTCAACCACATTTATGGGCCCGTTTGGACCCCAGCACACAGTAGCATCTACAGAGAAGAATATCCCAGGTGTAACAAGTTGTAAGAATATACCAACAGTTCTAAGAAGTTCCCTAGCACATAGTAGCATCTACAGAGAAGAATATACAACATGAGGGCAGCCACTGTAAAGACAACATGATAATGTACACTCATTGTATGTGTACATTATAATGTTGTCTTTACAGTGACTGTCCTCATTCAAGTGGCAATTACAGAAGGGACAGTCATTGTGAGATGTCCTCATTTGTGACAAGGATAGTCACACATGAGGACATCTCACAGTGATCGATTGTCCCTTGTGTAATTGCCACTTGAATGTATTGCTATTGAACCACATTAATGCTTTTCTTCTTCAACAAATGAGGATAGTCACTCTAAAGACAACATGATAATGTACACTCACTGTAAGGACAGTCACAAATGAGGACATCTCACAGTGACTGTCCCTTGTGTAATTGCCACTTGAATTACACAAGGGACAGTCATTGTGAGATGTCCTCATTTGTGACAAGGACAGTCACACATGAGGACATCTCACAGTGATTGTCCCTTGTGTAATTGCCACTTGAATGTATTGCTATTCAACCACATTAATGCTTTTCTTCTTCAACAAATGAGGACAGTCACTCTAAAGACACCATGATAATGTACACTCACTGTAAGGACAGTCACAAATGAGGACATCTCATAGTGACTGTCCCTTGTGTAATTGCCACTTGAATGTATTGCTATTCAGCCACATTAATGCTTTTCTTCTTCAACAAATGAGGATAGTCACTCTAAGGAAAACATGATAATGTACACTCACTGTAAGTGTACATTATCATGTTGTATTACAAATGGACCTTATGTTGGTCGGGATATAAGTGCAAAAAAAAAAAGGAACGTTGTCATTTGTGTTTTCAACAGCGCCGAGAGAGATTCCCTCCACGAAATCAAGCGGGTTATCATTTGTGTTTTGAACAAAGCGGGTTGTCATTTGTGTTTTGAACAGCACCGAGAGAGATTCCCTCCGCGAAATCAAGCGGGTTGTCATTTGTGTTTTCAACAGCGCCGAGAGAGATTCCCTCCGCAAAATCACAGCTACAATTTCTGAGTACGTTGGGTTTATTTTTCTTTTGTCATTATTATTTAATCTGGTATTCAGCTGTTAGAGAGCTAAAATACCTAGAAATGAGGACATATCTGTGTTGAATTTATTGTTAGCGGCTTTGGTTATTTAGAATGCTTCCCCACAATACTTAATTACACAAGGGACAGTCACTGTGAGATGTCCTCATTTGTGACAAGGACAGTCACACATGAGGACATCTCACAGTGACTGTCCCTTGTGTAATTGCCACTTGAATGTATTGCTATTCAACCACATTTATGGGCCTGTTTGGACCACGACACACAGTAGCATCTACAGAGAAGAATATCCCAGGTGTAACAAGTTGTAAGAATATACCAACAGTTCTAAGAAGTTCCCTAGCACATAGTAGCATCTACAGAGAAGAATATACAACATGAGGGCAGCCACTGTAAAGACAACATGATAATGTACACTCATTGTATGTGTACATTATCATGTTGTCTTTACAGTGACTGTCCTCATTCAAGTGGCAATTACAGAAGGGACAGTCATTGTGAGATGTCCTCATTTGTGACAAGGATAGTCACACATGAGGACATCTCACAGTGATCGATTGTCCCTTGTGTAATTGCCACTTGAATGTATTGCTATTGAACCACATTAATGCTTTTCTTCTTCAACAAATGAGGACAGTCACTCTAAAGACAACATGATAATGTACACTCACTGTAAGGACAGTCACAAATGAGGACATCTCACAGTGACTGTCCCTTGTGTAATTGCCACTTGAATTACACAAGGGACAGTCATTGTGAGATGTCCTCATTTGTGACAAGGAGAGTCACACATGAGGACATCTCACAGTGATCGATTGTCCCTTGTGTAATTGCCACTTGAATGTATTGCTATTGAACCACATTAATGCTTTTCTTCTTCAAAAAATGAGGACAGTCACTCTAAAGACAACATGATAATGTACACTCACTGTAAGGACAGTCACAAATGAGGACATCTCACAGTGACTGTCCCTTATGTGATTGCCACTTGAATGTATTGCTATTCAGCCACATTAATGCTTTTCTTCTTCAACAAATGAGGATAGTCACTCTAAAGACAACATGATAATGTACACGGGCTGTAAGTGTACATTATCATGTTGTCTTTACAGTGACTGTCCTCATTCAAGTGGAAATTACACAAGGGACAGTCACTGTGAGATGTCCTCATTTGTGACAAGGACAGTCACACATGAGGACATCTCACAGTGACTGTCCCTTGTGTAATTGCCACTTGAATGTATTGCTATTCAACCACATTTATGGGCCTGTTTGGACCGCGGCACATAGTAGCATCTACAGAGAAGAATATCCCAGGTGTAACAAGTTGTAAGAATATACCAACAGTTCTAAGAAGTTCCCTAGCACATAGTAGCATCTACAGAGAAGAATATGGGTCAACGAGGTTGACTTCAAAGCCATGCAATCTAATGGTAATAGTAATATCATAATTTGACATACTATCAGAAATACTTCCTAAATAGACTATTCAATCTTATAAGAGATGGATTCATGAGAACTATTATTTATGAAATATGAGTCAATGACTTTAATTAAAAAAATTACACAATCTAATTCTTGTAAAAATATCAAAATTTGACACATTGAAAATACCTTCCAAAAGTATCGTTAATTGATTAATATGAATCACTACTCATGAAATATAATTTTATAAACCTAATCTAAAAACTACACAATAAAAATCTTAATAGCAATATTGTAAGAAACTATTCCCAAAAGCAAGCCTAATAAAATTTGATGAAAATAATTTTTGTTTCACTCAACTTTGACATTCACAACTTCCTCTTTTATTATAATAAGAAAAAAAATGTCTTTTTAGATATACCTCATGAACCATACTCGAATAATCTATCATTTTTCTTCTCAAAAACATATTTGCAGAGCCTGCTTCTTTTACTTGTTTGTACTTTTATCTCTCTGATGGAAAGGGTTCCTTCAGGACACATTTTTCCAAGTTCACTGCTTGAGATATTTGAGGAGGGTTCCCCTGCTTGAGTATCCATCCAACCCATATTCGAGTAGTTCTACAATTGCACAGTCTAAATTAATAATACTGACAATTGAATGACGAATGATGATACATAGAATTGATATAAACTAATCCTAAAAACACTAAAACATTATTAATATATTTATATTTCATAAATAAAATTGATATAAAAGATTTGGAAAGATACATTAAAAAATAGAAAAATAGTAATTTATAATAGAAGGAAACTTAAATTGCTATTTAAAAAAAAAACAAGAGTCTTAAATCTTATCATTTTGTTTCATTATCATCCATAAGTACACACCTCTAGCATAATAATTATATTTTACCACCCATAAAATGAAAAAAAAAAATTTCACAAGAGAAATTGAAGCTAGATTATAAAAATGAACCATCTTATTGGAAACTGGAACTGTTATCATACCCAAAAGGACTACAAAATTTCACCTTATCATACCCAGATTGTTGCTTTGCCTGGCGGAGGGAAATTTGATCAGTAAAATTGACACAGAGTATGTTGTCTCCATTGTCATGCTGGATAACAAAACACCAACTTTAATGGGCATGTACTGTCCCTTGTGTAATTGCCACTTGAATGCATTGCTATTTGATGCAGGGGCATCCCTAATGCAAGCCAAAGACACCATGATTGAAGGAAGTTGCCATGAAGCCAAGGAGTCAAATCCTATCAATTGGAACATAAGATTTTCACCTTGGAGCTTTGAAGGATTGACTGGTGAAAGGTCCTTTTGATTGACAAATCAGAGTCTTTTTGAATGACAAATCAGAGTCTTTTTGAATGACAATAAATTAGAATAGGAGTTTTAGATGTTTTCTTGGTTTGTAATAAATATTAAGGATTGATTTTATCTCCTTATAAACATCCACTTGTTGGACACAAGACCCCTTGGTGACTTATAAACCTTGGGCATCTTTTGAGTCCTTGGATGAAATGAGCATAGTAAGTGTTTATTAGGTGTCTTTTAGATGTTGTTAAGAAGTTTGAAGGTCCAAAATAACTTTAATAAGGTTCCTAAAGTTTCACAACACATTTTTAACCTTCTCGGCAAAGTTGTTTGCAAAGTTGTAATGCAACTTTAAAAGTTGCTTAGCAAAGTTGACATTTGTTGGATAAACTGTTCTAACCACCTAGATGGTTGAACCAACATTTGGAGAGCCTATTTTAGGCTTCAAATGGTCGAAGACAGACAGAGAACCAGTATTGTAATCATTTTGCTTTCATAAAAAATAAAAATAACCCTGTTTTAGTGCATTTCTGGTGAAAAACGAACTCTGTACGGCTGTACGGATGGTGGTTGGATGATAAAATTTGCCTGGAAGTTGTAATAGTGACATCTGATGCTTTGGAAGTTGGTTTGATTGATTCTCTTTGTTTTATATCTAAGTTATTTCAAATTTTCTGTGCATTGTTTACAAACCCTCATTTTCAGGGTTTGACTGATGTAAAGACCTTAACTCACGTTTCAACCATTGGAATTCCTTCTTCCTTGGTGGAATGAGAGTTAAGGATGTATATTTGTATATTCTAAAAGCCCTGACTACTCTGCATCACTATTGAACCACATTAATGCTTTTTTCCTTCAACAAATGAGGACAGTCACTGTAAAGACAACATGATAATGTACACTTACTGTAAGGATAGTCACAAATGAGGAAATCTCAGAGTGATTATCCCTTGTGTAATTGCCGCTTGAATACATTGCTATTGAACCACATTAATGCTTTTTTCCTTCAAGTGGCAATTACACAAGGGACAGTCACTGTGAGATGTCCTCATTTGTGACAAGGACAGTCACACATGAGGACATCTCACAGTGACTGTCCCTTGTGTAATTGCCACTTGAATGTATTGCTATTCAACCACATTTATGGGCCCGTTTGGACCCCAGCACACAGTAGCATCTACAGAGAAGAATATCCCAGGTGTAACAAGTTGTAAGAATATACCAACAGTTCTAAGAAGTTCCCTAGCACATAGTAGCATCTACAGAGAAGAATATACAACATGAGGGCAGCCACTGTAAAGACAACATGATAATGTACACTCATTGTATGTGTACATTATCATGTTTTCTTTACAAGGATAGTCATTTGTGACAAGGATAGTCACACATGAGGACATCTCACAGTGATCGATTGTCCCTTGTGTAATTGCCACTTGAATGTATTGCTATTGAACCACATTAATGCTTTTCTTCTTCAACAAATGAGGACAGTCACTCTAAAGACAACATGATAATGTACACTCACTGTAAGGACAGTCACAAATGAGGACATCTCACAGTGACTATCCCTTGTGTGATTGCCACTTGAATGTATTGCTATTCAGCCACATTAATGCTTTTCTTCTTCAACAAATGAGGATAGTCACTCTAAAGACACAATGATAATGTACACGGGCTATAAGTGTACATTATCATGTTGTCTTTACAGTGACTGTCCTCCTTCAAGTGGCAATTACACAAGGGATTTGTGTTTTCATTTGTGTTTTCAACAGCGCCGTAACCCTCCGCGAAATCACATCGGGATATAAGGGCAAAACAAACAAGAACGTTGTCATTTGTATTTTCAACAGCGCCGAGAGAGATAAACAAACTTAAAACTCAGACTTAAGAAAGATGAAGGCAATGCTTCAAAAGGTCGTTGCCCTAAATACGGGAAAACACAATACCACCATTAAACGATGCCTTAGTCACCGTATCAATGCTGCCAGCTCCGTACCAGTATGCTGACTGCTCACTTTCATCTTGTGATAAAGGTAACTTCATTAATCATACTTGAAATGGCAGCATACGAACTAAAGCTGATGAACATTTATAAACTAAAATTTTAAAACTACAGATTACAAATGTAGTAGTTTCATACGAAAAGAACTTGATGTCTGAAATTTACCATTAGAAGTATCCAAAGGAATACCACAGTACTGTTGAACTTGGAGAATCGGAGATGATCTACACAGCAAGGTTCAATAGCTGTAAGGACTGTTACACCATCTTTAGCATTTGAATACATTTTCTCCTTGGCTTCTGGTGGATCCTCAAAGACCCCCAATGACGTTTTCCCTACAATTATCAATTGTTTGTCAGTATGAGATATTAATAAATAAACATTAATCACAATATTAGGCAAACAATGTTCTTGATGTCTGAATCTAAATCACAAAAAGCTCTAATAAAGTAGTTCTCAGTTTCACATTAAACTAAGTTTCAATTTCAAATGGTTATAATAATTTTTGCAAGTTATAAGTAGCTGGTTACAGTATATGACATAAAAAGAAAAAAAATCATTTCTATTCTTTTCTTCTTTTTCTCTTTCAACGAAGCTTTTGCACCACACAAATGCATACCAAGAATTTCTCAGGAGGTTTCAAGACCATTGCATACCAAACTTCTTCTCTGTAGATGCTACTGTGTGTCGTGGTCCAAACGGATCCAAATAGACCTAGTGACTCTAGTAGGTCTCCAAAACCTGTTCTGCAGCAATAACTCTTCAATTTGACAAAGGACCTTATGAACTTATATGTTTTTTGAGTACCCTTTTTGATGTTCTAACAATCCTCCAACTCCCAGACCTTGACTCCACTCCAGCATATCAATGTCCTTATTGAGTCCGCAGACCTAATGCATGCCTTTGGGTGTGGGTTCCAAAACAAGGCATTGAAAATGGGTGCATGAAACCAAGATCAGAGTTTGAAGATGTCCACCATGCTCTAAAGATCTAGATTCAACAAGGTTTGAGGTCCTTTACTTGCCGCTACCCTCTGATCTTGCATAATCCATCAACTCCTAGTCAAGAACATTGAGATTCTTGACCTAGGGCTTGCTCTTGAAATTCTCTGGCTTAGTATCCTGTTCCAAAGCTTTTAAAATATGAAAATAAACCCCCTTAACTTGCATTTTACAAAGAACAGAGGATATCCTATGGTTTATTTGCAAGTTAAGGCCATTTGAATGCAATAACCCAAAAAATGAGGGTTTGACAGAACAACAGATAAGAAAAAGGAATAACTTTGATATAAGGTGTCTTGAATCTACCAAATAAACTCTCAAAGCATAAGATATAAATACTCTAACTTCCACACTGGTCTGCCCTCCCTTTCACATCCGTACACTGTACAGTGCTTGAAGGAAATGCACAAAAAAGGCTCTGAAATAGTGGCTCTATCTGACAGAGAGTCCATGCTAGGCTTCATGACTAACCTAGAGCACATTCCTTGTTATGGAGGAAGTTTGAATGGTGAAGAACTTATGGAATGGATAGAGGACCTAGATAACCATTTTGACTACAAGTATCTTATTAATAACCATTTTGACTACAAGTATCTTATTAATAACCATTTTGACTACAAGTATCTTATGGATAGAGGACCTTGATAACCATTTTGACTCATTTAGTATCTTATTGAGCTTCACTTTGTTTCGAGAATATAGTTTAATATTCTCTACTAAACAGGGCCAACCACGTGAAGGTGGAAGCTCATTTGGCCCCACCCCCCTCCCCCTAACATCACTCTACATTCCCTGTTAACATCTAACATTCATTCTTTCTTTCAATTATTAATAAAATGTAACATTCAATCAATATCACATGATAACATTCATTAACACATTAGATTCGTTAACACACAACATTCATCAATATGAAAATAAACACATAATTCATGAACATTCATTAGCACATAATTAAATTCATTGAGACATAAAATTCAGTCATTATCAATTAAGGTATTTAGATGACAATCATTTCTTTTTTCTCTTTCTAATTTTTTTTTCTATGTAAGCTCTAAGAGGAGCATCAGTGTTATCATCAATACCCCCCTCATCAGTTGTTTTGTTCTTTGTTCTTGATGATCTCAAATTCCTATGCTGCTGCAAAGGGGGGTCCTCTACAATAACAAATAAAAGAGTTAAATTTAAAATATTAAATTATAATTGTTACAAGTATTTAATTATTTTAAAGAACATAACTGTGGCGCTCTTTAATTACCTGATCTGGCCACATCATTTTGTCTAGACTCAACCTCAACATGCTCATGAGCACCAACCCCTCGATCCTCTACAGTTGCTATACAAAATGTTACATTAATCCAAACACCAATTGTAATTACATATAAAAATTTTAATAGCAAATGTATACCTCCACCACTAGGATGCACATCATGCGAACCTTCATTATGCATAGATTGTGTAGAAGGATTGTCAGGCTGCATTCCAATATCCTACACATTGTTATCATTGCTTTCTTAAAACAGATATACTCACTTTATATTAGAACTTAACATCAAATAGACTAATTGGTAAAGTATTCAATTTGAAATAAATTTCATTTAGCTTATTTACCTGTGGCTCAGATGCATCATTATTTGAACCTTGCACACTGATTTCAGCTCGTAGCCGTTCAGCCACGGCTCTATAGCCTTGTTGGAAGCCAATTCTCTTGTCCTCTTCTGTGAGGCATCTATTGAACTCTGACCCCTACATTTTTTCTTGGTATGGTGAATTTTACTTGCATTGTTTGATCAAAAAAAATTTCCTTGCAATATATAAAAAAATTGATACAAGTTTTCATTTACTAATACTTACAACTCATGCTTGAAGTTTGGAAAAACCACCAGAGCCGAGCTTGTGTGTCCCGTGCTTTTCTAATCTTGCCTTTGTTGCCTTTGATGTGTCAGGCAATCTATGAAAAGTTTGAAATATGTTAGAGACCAGTATAGGAAAAATTTAGAGGTTAATTAGTACATAATTACATTCTCAAAAGTATCACATACCTTTCTCTAATCTCTACTGGCGTAATTCCTTTTTTCATGTCGGCTTTATACTTTCCATCCAAAATCAAACCCTGCCACTCAGCCTCAAGAACACAGGGCGGACGCTCGTGCCTTGGGTTAACCTCTAAATATTTCCTATACTGGTCCCTAATATACTTCAAACATAAACCAGCTCTTTCAAGGAGCTTGTTTCTCTCGAATGCACGAGGTCCAAAAAGCTGGGTCATACTATGTACAAGATCATCCTTCAACTTTTTATCTTGGTTATTCCACCTTTTAAGTAAAAAAAAACATGTTAGACTCATAAATGAAGAGAAGCTACCTTTAATATAGTTCAAGAAATTGATGAAAAGGAAAACTATTCTAGCAATGATATGAAATCAAAATAGTGGTTTGGGGTTTTAGTTAGGATATGATGTTCCACCATGTACGTATGGTGGGCCCGAATATCCGCAAACACTCGTCACCAAGTTTTCGCCAAAAAATATCATTCCCTACAAAATAATCATGGGATCATTAGTCGATGAAGAGTGATCAAAAACTAAATTACTATTATATCACTATAGAATAATAATAACTTTAAAGTACCTGGAAGTTTGGATACTTTTAAGGGAACGCCTTCATCGTCGCTGATGATCAATACGCAATCCTTCACCGTTCCCATACTAGGAACACGGGAACATCCAGGAAATGATGTTGCATCGGGACTTGTTGCATCTCCTATTGCAAAAAATGAAAACCATTATCAAATGCCTCCAAGAAATAATACTTCAAGGGAAATAAATTGGTGCAGAGCACCCATGGCACAAACACAATCAAGGGATCTACATCGTAAACACATAACACTTAAACACATAACAAAAGAGAGAAAAAGAGGGATTTGTGTACCAGTAGATGGTGCAACAGTTGGTGCATTTAGGCTGTGTGTTGTTGACATGGCAGTCGGCAAGACATTTGTGGCTGTCCTGGATGGAGGCGGCGTTGTCATATCATCATGGAAAGGAGCTGAAGAATAAAATTGTTAGAGCATGCATAAATATAGAACGCGTGGACTAGCATGGACAAGATTGTTAGAGCATTAAAAAAAAAGATTGTTCGAGCATGTATTGTCAATGATTATGATCATTCCTATATATATTCAGTGGAAAACACAAGTGGGGAATGGAACATGTGATCTACCTGAACCACTTGCAATACCGGCCTCATCATGGGAATGGGGTTCAAAATTACGCAAATAACTCTGTAAAGACAATGCATCCATATTTTAATTAATGTCATAAAAGAGCATAACATAAAAACCATTATTGAACTCTTGTAATAATTAAAAATTTCATTAATACTTACTTTAAAGTTTTCAGAAGTGCGCAACAACTCAGCTGCCCTGTCTTTTATTTCCTGAGTCTGAGGATGTATGGATACCAAACGTAGAAGTTCTTTCCCAATTTTCTTTAGCAGCTTTTTAATGGAACCGATCGGGTCATCGGTCTCTGCTAAATCAATAAAAAAAGGGTCCACAAGGGGGGACTCCTGAGGGACTGCAGGTTCTTTCCCTCTCTCCGACCACCGGCCCTCTGTGACAACAATAGTATTAGTATTATCAAAATTACTCCAAAACAATGAAGAAAATAACATTAAAAAAAATAACATTTTGCTTCTATCTAGTTTGCACAATTACAATGAATTTTACCTGCTCATGTGTAGATGAGCTAGGAATATCATCACCATCACCTTCGGGCGGTTGCTCCATATTGTGCCCCTGTGTCAAAGATCAAGTATAAAAATGTTAGCCAAAAATTTAATAACTAAATGGTATGTTGGAGTCATTGATTAGAAGTTGGTTTAATAGTATGTACCACCCCCATGATAGTAGCCTCGTTTGTATCTATGCGGTTCAAATTGTAATCAATAAGCAGCTCTTCCCCTGCACGTATTGATTTTATCGCACAGATGAATACACGATTTCCCTCGCGCGCCTCAAATATGCAATTGGGTTGCTTTATAGTTGACCCAGGTCGTGTACTATTTATAAAACCCGCAATATTCCCTGTTGCTTTTGGCCTTCCATCAATGTATATAGCCACACTTTTACTTTGATTATTGTCTTGCTGTTGTATATAATTTGCCAAGAGTGCATACCTACGCATACTTTTTTTATATTGAACAATATGCATCCAACTTTTGTAATCGTAACATGGTCCAACATACTCCATCAATTCAAAAACTTTGTTGTAAGACACCTTTATGCCATCCATAGAAAATAGGCCCAAACCATGTAATGATGATGGTGCTATGCGATATATCCTCTCATTAACACAAAAATCAATGTTTATTGGAGGAAGTTCCTTGGGTACCCAATGTTTTTGTAGATGTTGGTACCTCAAGGGCACCTCGATGTCGCCTTTCATTTCATCATCATAAGAACATGACCCCCCTTGAGCAAGGAAAAATTTCATGTGTTTATTGAATTTCCTTCTAGTCCTTTGACCTCTAGTTAATCTCCCTATTCTAGATAAACTGCATGTCTCACTTTCCTCTTCTATTCCTATATTTCCCTCACTCGAGGAAGACACTTCTGACAAATACCTATTTGCTGGTACCTGCAAATGGGAGAGATCTTAGAAGACATCAATCTTACTATTGATAAGTGTATTAAATAGACTTTCTATAAGGTGTATTGACTTATACCTGTCGATCCATGAGACTGTGCGGGATGCTCTTGAAAGGGGTTCAATTTCCTGCAAATGTAATTCAATTATCGTGAGCATAATCACATCATAATCATAATCACATCCATCATAAGCATCACATAAAAATTAAAAACATTAAAACGTACACATTATAACACTTATAGCTTTTAAATAGATAATGAATAAACTATGTAACCATTTAAGACAAATATATTTCTATCAAGAAATGAATATTAAATACATTAAGGATTGATGCCATACCTTTAAATTTCATCATCATCATCCTCATCATCATCATCATCATCATCATCATCATCCTCGTCATCATCGTCATCATCATCGTCCTCGTCGTCGTCGTCGTTGTCGTCATCATCAACATCATCATCATCAACATAAACATCATCTTCATCATCATCATCAGTAGCAGCATCATCTTCTTCTTCTTCTTCATGAAAATTTGTCTCAGGAACATCATCCAATAATTGTCGATCGTGATCATCATCTACATCATCTTCTACTTCTTTGGTATCTTCTTCTTCCATCGCATTATACTTTATCGGCCTTCCTCTCGGTTCATGTCTAACAACAAATGACCAACCCGGTTTATGTGAAACCTCTGAGTAAAATACCTGTTCACATTGGCTTGGAAGAACATAGGGCTCATCCCCAACTGGCTCAAACGACCTTGTATTAACCATTGTAAATCCATTATCATGTTCAATAACAGTTCTATTAGGATCATTTGGATTAAGTCGTAGCCTGTACCATTTGACAACGAAGAGTACTAATTTGAAGGAACTAAAGTCGCACTCAAATATATCATCCAAAATGCCATAGTATTGATTTTTAGACTCTTGAGGATCTAAGTCATTTCTAGATGAAATATTAGTCACTTGAAAGACTGCAGTTATTCCAGAATCACAAGTTTTCTTCGTGTCATCCAACACTTTGACGCGAAATTTTTGACCATTACAGAACATACCCTTGTGGTGTTTAACCTGCAATAATATGTGAAACATGTCAAAATTATTATATCGTGAGTTGATAAACATACGGGTGATTAATAATTTTGTACGTACCTGGAAATCTCTTAAACCATATGCTAAATCTATTTCCCTTTGCGTAACATTAGAATCTCCATTACGATGAGCTTCTTTAACCAATGAAGATACACCTTCCCATGTTAATGTGTGACCAGAATGTTGACATTGTTCAATCCATACCGTCATCCAATCAAGATTGTTTGCAATATACAAATGTAGTGCATCCCACTCTCGAGAAACTGTACAAAAAAAAAATAGATGACTTACAACCGATTTATTTTGAAGATTAAGAAATAATTTATTACAATAACATCTTATAATTTATTACCTGTCACTTTCCTCAATCTACCTTTCCCCATCAAGTACTCCCCTTTGAATTTTTTAAAAGGGTCGAGATCCCAAATGTGATCTACATGGATATTTGAAGCAAACTTAGGAAGATATTCAGTAATGTACACCATAGTCTGGTATACCATGTATCCCTCTACCATAGAACCCTCAGGATGTGCTCTTTGTCGAACCAAAGCCTTCAAAGATTTCAAGTGCCTCTCAACCATCCACATTGACCTAGTGTGTGCAGGTCCACACAATTCAATCTCCTCAACTTGGTGTATGAGGTAGTGTTCTTGTGCATTGAAAAAAGTTGGAGGTAGACACTTTTGCATTTCACACAATAAATGAGGAATTCTTCTCTTCCAATAGTTTATATCTTCTTTATGGATTTCTTTAGATGACAACCACCTACATTAAGAGATTCAAGTCACAAAAAATATATAAATACGAGACTTTACAAAATAATATACAATAGATTACATAGCAAGAAAAACAAATCGCGAATATAATAAATATATAAAACAAATTGAACAGATATTACTGCTTACCTCATGTATTTTCCAAGATCATATATCACTTGTTTGATGTTATTGTTGAAGTGCTCTGGGAGAGATAGAGGTAGCACGTACTGCAGTAATTATAAACCAATCATTTCATTATTTTCTAACATAACATAATGAATAGTACACGTAGTTTATGAATATATTGTAAATACAGAAGAACATAACTTACCTTGATGAAAGTATGCCAATCATGCGTTTTGAGCCCTGGCCCAAATTCACTTTTCTTTGATATGAGATTGCTTATGTTCCCAGCAAATCCTGTGGGAAATCAAATTTTTCGTATGACTTCTTTTATGGCATCACTTTGCTGCTCCGTTAATAACCAAGGAAGGGCACTTATATTAATCTGATCTCTATTGCTATTTGAGTGAATGAAATTCTTCAGTGCATGATTGGATTCATGAATGTCATTACAAATTTTGACAATTTTTTCTTTGTCACGCCTTCCATCCAGTATTTTCCACAATGTCTCTGTTATATTCTTTCCAACATGCATAAGATCAAACAAATGCACAATTTTTAGGTCCTCGTAGTAGGGAAACCTACTAAATTGTCTGGGATAGCTTTTTAGTCCCTTTGGAAGGTTGTCAGTAGTGCCTTGACGACCTTCACGATCATCAATTACATAATTAGTAAACAAAAATCACAATAGAAATATATAAATTACAAACATAAACCATTAAGTGGAACGACATTACCTTGATGATTAATTCTATTATATTCCAACTTCCATAGGCGAGGTGTCATTCTTCGTGGCTTTGATGTAGTCTCTTCTTTCCCATTGAAAAGATGTTTTTCCATACTTCGATACTTATGATTCTTGTGGAGGAAGTGTCTGTACTCATCAAACACATGCTTTCCTAAACTTTTTGAATGACGAGATTTCATCTTTGGACCACAAACTGGACATGCAAATTTTCCCTTTGTTTGAAGACCTACAAGATAATGATATAATTGGATTATTAAATATGTTGATTTTTATAATTAGAATTATCATGCGCAACTTGAATTCACTATAACATACCACAAAAATGTGTTAGCCCTGGGGCATCATGTATTGTCCATACAAGTATTGCATGGAATTGAAATTGTCTTTGTCCTATTGGTCTAGACACGTCATACATAGTGACACCGTTCCATAACTCCACCAACTCGTCAATAAGAGGCTCAATATATACATTCATATCTTTAACTTGATATTTACCTACTTGAATGAACAGTAACATTACATAATTATTGTGACCATTTTACTGTAAGATTTGTAAGTACATGTAAATTAATAACTATCAAATGATAAAATACCTGGAACAATCATTGCCAACATAATGTGCTCCCTCTTTATTGACATCCATGGAGGAATGTTATTGTTGATAACAAAAACAGGCCACACCGAGCAAACAGATCTCATCTCTCCAAATGGATTGACACCATCCGCTGCCAATGAAAGCCTGAGATTACGAGGTTCTTCTTTGAAGTGTTGCCACTTTTCCTCTATGTGCATAAATGCCGAACCATCCGCAGGGATTCGAATAATGTCATCTCGACTTCTATTGCGTGCATGGTAATCCATAAATTGTGCCAAGCTAGTACACCTGAATAATTGTCGCATCCGTGGAATAATGGGGATGTAACGAAGAACCTTGTGAGGCACCTTTTTTGTTATTCGATCTGTTCGATATCTACTCGTATGACATACAGGGCATTGTGTTGCAAATTCATGTTCTTTATAATATATAATATGATCATTGGGACAAGCATGTATTGCTTGATACTCCATTCCAATATCTTTCATAATAGCAGATAATTCTCGATATGAGCGAGGTAAAATATTTGATGGTGGTAACAAAAACTCACCTATCAATCTACAGCAAAAAATATAAGTTGTTAATATAAACAATATTAGTGGTACATTATTCACCCTTTGTTAACTATAAAGACATATATGACATACCTTAACATACGTGACATTGTTATGTTGGATAAACCATTCATAACCTTCAAGTTCAACAACAACAATACAGCAGAGAGAACAGTTGTTTGGGAGTCTTTGTATAGGGGCTCATATGCCTTCTCAAGTAGAGGTACATCAAGGCTATCATCATCATCATGATCAGATCCACTTGGACTAAATGTGTCATGGATCAATGTATTTATACCATCATCTTCAATTGTGTTTTCTGGCGCATGATCGTCATCTTCCATGGGATCATTATCTTCACCTTGGATATTCGCACCCCCATGTTCCTCCATATCATGTACTTCCCTGGGGAGATCAACCTATATAAAATTGATTAACATAAATAAACCATGATCTTCAACTCATCATCAAGTGATTTCATATGTATATAAATTGTTAAAATGATATAATGAACAACTTACCAGTGGATGATAGTCATGCCCCCCTTCAATGTGACCATTCTCCCTACAATGTCTCTTAACTGTTTTGATTAGCAATCTTCTACGGTTTAAGCCCTTACAAATTTTGCAGGGACAATAAAATTTTCCATCACCTTTTCTTTTCAAGTTAGACCACAATCTAGCGATTGTCTCCCTATTTTGTTCTTCACTTATATTATCTGACATGATCGTTCTTCGCAGGAAGCAAAAATTGGGCTATGAAAACTTCGGTCTACAACTTTCAGTGACTAAGCAAAATTGTCAAAAGTACACAAAACATATAAGCTACAAGGCCTTCTTGCTTAGCTCTAGAAGCTCTCTAGCAATCAAAACATATAAGCTACAAGGCCTAACAGCAATTTCAAAACATATAAGCTACAAGGCAAGACATATTACATGACATGGCAAAAGGATTAAAATATACATTAGATTAAAAAATATACAATTTTCAAACCTGAGCGCGCGGCTATAACTCGTGCAATGGTCTTCTTGCTTAGCTTTAGAAGCTCTCCAGCAATCAAAACATATAAGCTACAAGGCCTAATAGCAATTTCAAAACAAGGGTCATCCAAAGAACCAAAAACAATGTGTGCAAACAATACCTTGTGAAGTGGTATAGACAATTAGAAGATGCTACTATGTGCTAGGGAACTTCTTAGAACTGTTGGTATATTCTTACAACTTGTTACACCTGGGATATTCTTCTCTGTAGATGCTACTGTGTGCCGTGGTCCAAACGGGCCCATAAATGTGGTTGAATAGCAATACATTCAAGTGGCTTACACAAGGGACAGTCACTGTGAGATATCCTCATGTGTGACTGTCCTTGTCACAAATGAGGACATCTCACAATGACTGTCCCTTGTGTAATTGCCACTTGAATGAGGTCAGTCACTATAAAGACAACATGATAATGTACACATACAATGAGTGTACATTATCATGTTGTCTTTACAGTGGCTGCCCTCATGTTGTATATTCTTCTCTGTAGATGCTACTACGTGCTATGGAACTTCTTAGAACTGTTGGTATATTCTTACAACTTGTTACACCTAGGATATTCTTCTCTGTAGATGCTACTGTGTGTCGTGGTCCAAACGGGCCCATAAATGTGGTTGAATAGCAATACATTCAAGTGGCAATTACACAAGGGACAGTCACTGTGAGATGTCCTCATGTGTGACTGTCCTTGTCACAAATGAGGACATCTCACAGTGACTGTCCCTTGTGTAATTAAGTATTGTGGGGAAGCATTCTAAATAACCAAAGCCGCTAACAATAAATTCAACACAGATATGTCCTCATTTCTGGGTATTTTAGCTCTCTAACAGCTGAATACCAGATTAAATAATAATGACAAAAGAAAAATAAACCCAACATACTCAGAAATTGTAGCTGTGATTTTGCGGAGGGAATCTCTCTCGGCGCTGTTGAAAACACAAATGACAACCCGCTTGATTTCACGGAGGGAATCTCTCTCGGTGCTGTTCAAAACACAAATGACAACCCGCTTTGTTCAAAACACAAATGATAACCCACTTGATTTCGCGGAGGGAATCTCTCTCGGCGCTGTTGAAAACACAAATGACAACGTTCCTTTTTTTTTTTGCACTTATATCCCGACCAACATAAGGTCCATTTGTAATACAACATGATAATGTACACTTACAGTGAGTGTACATTATCATGTTGTCCTTAGAGTGACTATCCTCATTTGTTGAAGAAGAAAAGCATTAATGTGGCTGAATAGCAATACATTCAAGTGGCAATTACACAAGGGACAGTCACTATGAGATGTCCTCATTTGTGACTGTCCTTACAGTGAGTGTACATTATCATGGTGTCTTTAGAGTGACTGTCCTCATTTGTTGAAGAAGAAAAGCATTAATGTGGTTGAATAGCAATACATTCAAGTGGCAATTACACAAGGGACAATCACTGTGAGATGTCCTCATGTGTGACTGTCCTTTTTTTTTTTGCACTTATATCCCGACCAACATAAGGTCCATTTGTAATACAACATGATAATGTACACTTACAGTGAGTGTACATTATCATGTTGTCCTTAGAGTGACTATCCTCATTTGTTGAAGAAGAAAAGCATTAATGTGGCTGAATAGCAATACATTCAAGTGGCAATTACACAAGGGACAGTCACTATGAGATGTCCTCATTTGTGACTGTCCTTACAGTGAGTGTACATTATCATGGTGTCTTTAGAGTGACTGTCCTCATTTGTTGAAGAAGAAAAGCATTAATGTGGTTGAATAGAAATACATTCAAGTGGCAATTACACAAGGGACAATCACTGTGAGATGTCCTCATGTGTGACTGTCCTTGTCACAAATGAGGACATCTCACAATGACTGTCCCTTGTGTAATTCAAGTGGCAATTACACAAGGGACAGTCACTGTGAGATGTCCTCATTTGTGACTGTCCTTACAATGAGTGTACATTATCATGTTGTCTTTAGAGTGACTGTCCTCATTTGTTGAAGAAGAAAAGCATTAATGTGGTTCAATAGCAATACATTCAAGTGGCAATTACACAAGGGACAATGTCATGAGCCATGACATATTGAACTTAGTATAATAATAAAATGATTAGATGATATATAATAATCTATTATTAACGGTATATAACAATAATATATAATTATTATCAAAAGATAATAATAATATATAGTTAGCATAATAAGTAATATGTTAATTAAATAATATTAAAATATTAATAAATAATATAATTATGATTATAATTATAATATAAATTAATAATAAATAATTATTAATAAATTATATATATTATATTATAATAATATATTAAGTAATAATATTAAATCAATTATTGATATAATAATTTTAATATATAAATAATATTAATAAACCTCTCAATATAAAACAATATGTTATCACTATAATAATATTTATTATAATATTATTAATATTACTAACATCATTAATTATAATATTTAATAATAACAATAACATTAATAATAATAATAATAATAATAACGTTTAAAGCAATATCGAATATCTGTAATCGATATACATCTACATTAAACATCTGCATTATCTATCATGATGAGGAACGAAGAAGTGATACAACAATCACTAGTCATTACACATCGATACCATGAGAGGATGATTAATGAACCAAATACTATGAAGTCAAGATCAACATGATATGAATAAGGGATAGGTCGCTATGTGTTTTAGAAGATGTATTGATAAGCAAGAAGGATAACCATTCATATATTATAAATAATCATTAATTGCACAAGTTTAGACAATGACATATCCGATAAAGCAATATCAAACATGAAGACCCGCTAGCAAATATGCACCATCACTTCCTATGTTATCATGACAATAACATAAACTAGATTGAATTCTACTATCTATATCAATAGACACCACATAGGAGGATATCGACTAAAGGATTGAAAGATTATCGATTGTCTGAGATAAACCACATCTTGTAGAAACACAAAAGCATCAGTGATTATATCACAAGCTATTGATGAATGAGGCATCAGTCATGGATAATAAGTACAATGTATCCTTAAGTATTAACAGGAATGGAAGTCAATTTGAAGATCAAACTCCATTACCAGCAATCAACCAATAAATGGACAATTATCAGAAAATGATATCGACTTATATCAGAGTAGAAAGATTGGATATCATCATAACAATATGGGATAAGGCAAGAGTTAATATCGATTGACTAAATACTAATGATAGTTAGACCAAACTAATACAAACACAATGGATGTTAACTACTGGTTGCACTACCAATTAGGGAAGATTACCTTCATAAAAAGATTTGATATTGAGTCAATCTGGGAGTTATCTATGATCAGAAAATAATGAAATAATATTATGTGAACTGTCGGATTATGGAAAGGTGTGCTTAACAAAGGGACATGGAGGAAGAAACAAGACACGTCTCATTCATAGCATCTCTTCATTTGTTAAAGACAATATAAGAATGCATTCTCGTCAGTCACTCAAGGCATCATTAGAACTTTATTTACTTATCCATATTTGGATATACTCAATAGAGCATCTGCCTTTGGCAGTTTGGTTTCAAGTTTATCATTGCAGATCAGAGACAACACCATGATTGCACAGATAGAAAGGATAGTCAGAAACAGCATCAATATTTGAAGTTGCAAGCATATAATTTAGAATCTGAAATAGCAACATATCACTCATAGCGATATTACACATTTGCATAATTACATCATCATATCAGACACAGCAAATACATTGCTGTAAGCAATACTTATTGATTGTATATCGATATTGTTTATATCAGACATACCATCATTATACTATCACTATAAGTGATAGGAAACATCATACTCATAGCATATTTCATATCATTATATCCGACAGTGCTATTAAACATATTGGTATCAATATCATCTTGCACACATATTGTGATTGAATCTGAAATAGCGGTTGATATCTTAAGTAACCTCCATTACTTAGTTTAATTGTAAGTATCTGATAGAGTAAGTCTGAGAAGTGGAGTAATTGTTCCTGTTTTCCAAGTTAGCCAAAAAGGGGACATTACAGACAATCACTGTGAGATGTCCTCATGTGTGACTGTCCTTGTCACAAATGAGGACATCTCACAATGACTGTCCCTTGTGTAATTCAAGCGGCAATTACACAAGGGATAGTCACTGTGACATGTCCTCATTTGTGACTGTCCTTACAGTGAGTGTACATTATCATGTTGTCTTTAGAGTGACTGTCCTCATTTGTTGAAGAAGAAAAGCATTAATGTGGTTCAATAGCAATACATTCAAGTGACAATTACACAAGGGACAATCACTGTGAGATGTCCTCATGTGTGACTACCCTTGTCACAAATGAGGACATCTCACAATGACTGTCCCTTATGTAATTCAAGCGGAAATTACACAAGGGACAGTCACTGTGAGATGTCCTCATTTGTGACTGTCCTTACAATGAGTGTACATTATCATGTTGTCTTTAGAGTGACTGTCCTCATTTGTTGAAGAAGAAAAGCATTAATGTGGTTCAATAGCAATACATTCAAGTGGCAATTACACAAGGGACAATCACTGTGAGATGTCCTCATGTGTGACTGTCCTTGTCACAAATGAGGACATCTCACAATGACTGTCCCTTGTGTAATTCAAGCAGCAATTACACAAGGGACAGTCACTGTGAGATGTCCTCATTTGTGACTATCCTTACAGTGAGTGTACATTATCATGTTGTCTTTAGAGTGACTGTCCTCATTTGTTGAAGAAGAAAAGCATTAATGTGGTTCAATAGCAATACATTCAAGCGGCAATTACACAAGGGACAGTCACTGTGAGATGTCCTCATTTGTGACTGTCCTTACAGTGAGTGTACATTATCATGTTGTCTTTGGAGTGACTGTCCTCATTTGTTGAAGAAGAAAAGCATTAATGTGGTTCAATAGCAATACATTCAAGTGGCAATTACACAAGGGACAATCGATCACTATGAGATGTCCTCATGTGTGACCTTTGTGAAGGCAAGTGCCAATTTGTACCCAAGTTACCAATATTGTGGCAAAAGTGGGAATGAAGCATTTAGGGGTCAAATTGGGCAAAGAAGTGTAGAAGTGGCCTATGTGAGGTCTAAATAGCCTAACTAAGTCATGGTTAGGGTCTTATGGTGTTTGAACAATAAGTTTTGAACCAAAATCCCAAAGGTTGTAACAAGTTGTCAATGTTGTCATTCACAACATTGACAACATTTGTGCAAGGGAGCATTTTCGAGTAAGATGGTTATGTAACTATATGAAACCATTGAATTAGGCATCAGATCAACTATAAGAGGCCTCCATCGATCTGTGCAAAAGGTTGGGGGGAAAAACATTTGGAATTAAGAAGATTTGTAGAGTAACACGGTTTTAGTGAATTCTTGAGTTTTTTTGTTTCTTTGTTTTCAGTTGATTAATGGATTAGATAGCTCGCAGTGTCTATTGGAAAAGTTAGTACAAGTTGTTTTTTTATTTTGTGTTGTGTTTTTTTTGAGTTTTGAAGCATTCCAACTAGTTTGTTAATTCTTTTGTTAAGTACCCTATCATTGGTTTGAACCAGGCAGGTTGAACAAATGGAGTCTTAGCTCATCATTCCATTGTCAATTTTGTACGGGCTCTTGGAATGGGTGAGGAGACTCCATGTACTATATGTTTGGAAGGAGGGGCCCTGGGAAGCTCATTTTCTATGTTTGCAATGATGTCCTAGGTGAGTCAGTTGAGCACAGTTAGGGATGACAAATCATTACAAGAAGATTACAACAAGTTGAATGCATTGGTTGCTTCAACTAAAATCTCATGGAGAGGTAGACACACATCTAAAGAAGCCCCAAGTCAAATTAGAAGATTGGGTGAGTTTCTTTGGCTGCTAAGAAAACAAACTCTTAGTCAGACTGTCCAAGTTGTGTCAAAATACTTGTTTTCAGGCATGGCTGTAGCAGTTGGTGTACAAAAAATCTAGGAGGAGAAGACCTTAGATATCTTGGAGTTCTCAATAAAGGGCATCTGAATCCTAAGCCCTTTAGGTGGCTTAATATAAACAAAAAGGCTTGACAAAGGCCTAATTGCTAGCAGCCTATTTTTGGGTGCAATTGGCATGCATGGTTTGATGAACCGGATTGAAGTACTGATGAAAAGTATAGGTGAAGGAGTAATATTGAAACCAATAGAGGTCCTAGTGGCCAGCCTCTCCATGGAGTAAAGTTCTAGTTGAATGTGTTTCAATTTGTGAAGACAAGACTAGGAGTGTCCTAGTAGCTAGATTGGTATTGAGCAGAGTTCGTTGTATTTCTTGTTGGTGTGCACTAGTTGAAGGAGTGGGATCTTGGGTAGAGATACCTAAAGAGTGTAGGGATAGTTAAGTACCCTATCAAGTCAAAACATTGGCCTAAAGAGACCCTAGTGAAGGATAGGGAGTGAGCAAGACAAAGTGTTACATCAATTAACAAGATCATTTTTTGGTAATTGTGTACATTATCATGTTGTCTTTACAGTGACTGTCCTCATTTGTTGAAGAAGAAAAGCATTAATGTGGTTCAATAGCAATAAATTCAAGTGGAAATTACACAAGGGAATATCACTATGAGATGTCCTAAGTGTGACTGTCCTTGTCACAAATGAGGACATCTCACAGTGACTGTCCCTTGTGTAATTGCCACTTGAATGAGGACAGTCACTGTAAAGACAACATGATAATGTACACAAGTACCATGAAGGTAGTCGCAAGTTAGGGCTGTTTCATTGCATACCTGAAACAATGAAGACATTACAATCCACAAAACGTTTGTGCTTGAAAGATGAACAAATAAAATTAAACTTCTAAATAACCAAAGCCGCTAACAATAAATTCAACATAGATATGTCCTCATTTCTGGGTATTTTAGCTCTCTAACAGCTGAATACCAGATTACATAATAATGACAAAAGAAAAATAAACCCAACGTACTCAGAAATTGTAGCTGTGATTTCGCGGAGGGAATCTCTCTCGGCGCTGTTGAAAACACAAATGACAACGTTCTTGTTTTTTTTGCCCTTATATCCCGATGTGATTTCGCGGAGGGTTACGGCGCTGTTGAAAACACAAATGACAACGTTCTTATTTTGTTTGCCGTTATATCCTGATGTGATTTCGCGGAGGGTTACGGCGCTGTTCAAAACACACATGACAACGTTCCTTTTAAATTTTGCGCTTATATCCCGACAACGTCGCAATTGCGACAGTGACAAATGTATTGTCGTCGCAAATTGCGACAGTGTCGGGCTATATTTGAAAAAAAAAGAGCAAAACCACATGACATTTGCCTGCCGTCGCAAATGGCCGTCGCAATTTCACCCCAAATGTATTAGTGCCACTATTGGTACTAAAAAATGCAACATGGGTTTTGAGTACCATGTTAAAATTTTGCAATTTGAAGCCCTTTAATTGCTTTTCATGCATATGTATCCAACTGTCATTTTGAAGCCTATGAGGTGTCCCAAGTGTTTAACACACTCCATTCAATATGTGCATGCATCTTATGATGTTATTTTTTCACCCCGAATCATTCGGTGAAGTCCCATTTTGAGCAAGTGTCAAATTGTCAATTCTGCCCAAGTGTCAAACAGAATACTGTGGCCTAGTTTTCCTTTGAATGTCTTGCGTCCAGGAATGTTTCATGACTCACCACTTTGAAGATGTTTAGTATGCATATCAAAGAACCTATGTTCCAACTTTCAATTCATTTTGAATCCGTTTGATTAGGTTTCGAACCTCTCAAAGTTGGTAGTTTGTTGTTGTCATACATTTGTGTAATGATTCATAATTTTGGAAGGGCCTGTTTGACCAATCATATCTTTGACCCAGTTGACCCTATTGAGAAAATTCCTTTTGCATCATTTTCCAAGGGTCAAATACCCTTTATTTTTCAATTTTTAGACCGTGATGAATCCATTTGTCTAGTTTGCCAATCTAATTCCATTTGCAGTTTCTAACAGTTTGATGAAGGACAATTGCATACTTTAGTCGGATGCCCTATTTGGATGATTTTATCTTTTTCTCAGAGATTGATTGTAATGTGCCAGTTGTTGCATCATGTTGTACATATGGGAATGAGTCATCATGCCAATTTTTAGCTCCTCATGTGCCTGTTTAGTCACTTTGCCAAAGCCATTCCATTTGCAGATTGTCAATTTTCTCTGAGTGTGCATTGTTCAGATTTCTAGTCACGTTTTTTATCATAACTCAAAAAATACGAATTGGGTTGGGCTGAATTTTACATATGTTTGAGACGACCATGTGTGCATTGTACAAATTTTTTTTTAGAAAAAAACTAGTTTAAAAATCAAAATTTATGGTCCTCTGAGTACTTACAGCAATAAAAAATCAGCAATGCTTCATAAAGCTTAGTCCCACATTGCTCCCAATTTCAAATTTTAAAGTGTTTATATGGAATGCTCCAAACATATGAAGTAAATCAAAGTGCTAGAAGCTATGCTTTCCCAGGCTTGTGCTTCCACCTCATTTTTTGTGCCAGCGGGCCCAGAAGAAATTTTGCAGAAAGGGACACATGTCACTTAATCTCCAAGTCTCAGAAGTCTCCAAGTCTTTAGATGATCATTCAGAGACTTAGAGACTTAGTCTCCAAGTCTCTAGATGAGATTAATCTCCAAGTCTCCAAATGATCTAGAGACTTAGAGACTTAGTCTCCAAATCTCCAGATGCAGATTCAGAGATCTAGAGACTAAAGGCAGTCTCCAAATCTCATAAAGAGACATAAAGGATGGAAATCATTATGAGACTTAGAGACTTAGTCTCCAAATTTGCAGATGCGGATTCAGAGATCTAGAAACTAAAAGCAGTCTCCAAATCTCATAAAGAAACATAAAGAGAGGAAATCATTATGAGACTTAGAGACTTAGTCTCCAAATCTCCAGATGTGGATTTAGAGATTTAGAGACTAGAGGCAGTCTCCAAATCTCATAAAGAAATATAAAGAGAATAAATGATCTAGAGACTTAGAGACTTAGTCTCCAAGTCTCCAAATGATTATGAGACTTAGAGACTTAGTCTCCAAGTCTCCAGATGGCTATTTAGAGATCTAGAGACTAAAGGCATTCTCTAAGTCTCTAAAAGAAACCATGGTCAAGGAAATAATTCAGAGACTTAGAGATTCATGTAGTCTCCAGATCTCCAGATGGACTGGGGTTAAAGGTGAGTTTGTCTGAGCATCCAATGAAATGGTGACAAGTGGCAAGTTCTGGGGGCATGTGCAGATTTTAAAGGTTTGAAAAGATTTAAAAAATTATAAAGTTGAAACATTGGATAATTTTGAAATATTTCAATGACAGAGCTGCTCACGGGAAAATGCCTGGGAGATTCATTTTTTATCAGAATATGACAGTATAATATGTTTTTGGAAACGCTAGAAGATGATGGATGCAATGATAGTAGTTAGAATTAGATCGGATCAAGTTGTTAAGAGCAGTAAAGGCTTTTAATCTGTGACCAAATTTTGGGGAGACTTTTTTTTTCAAAATTGATTGATTTTGCAGATCCGGCAGAGGGAATGAATCAGAATTGCATGGTGATAGGAAAAGAGGGTACAGAGGACTAAGTCATATTTCAAGGAAGAGCAAAGGACAAATTAATTAGATTTCCAATAGATGAGCAGATTTTATGCAAAAAAAGACAGATGTTATTAGATTTTGGAGGTGCCCGAGAAGATCATGTTTTCAGAGAAGCAAGAAGAGTAAATGAGATTAGATTTGCAGAATGGACAGGTGTTGGTCAAGTGCAGATTTTAGGGTTTCTTCTTCTGCTATTTATTATCTTCTTTTCTCTATTTTTGGGGTTCCTTTTCCTCTTTCTAGAGGGCTCCTGTAGTTGCTCTGTTAAGAGTAGGTCCCTTGATGATGAATGTTAAAAAATACAAGCTTTTTAGAGCAGACTTCTTATTTTGAGTCTAAGTCTTTGAGTAAAGAGTTTTTCTTTGTATGTATTGATACACTTTTCATGAAATACAATACAATTTTTGTCTTGGTTCTGTTACTGTCTCTTGGCTCTGTGTTTGTTCTTGTATGTTTTTATCTGTAAGGCACACAAAAACATACTAGTTATCAGGCAATTGCTCTAATTGTTTCATGAGTTTCTTTCAAGGAAAATATTAAATCCTCATGGACAATTTCAGAGAATGAACATATCTGTCGAGATCTTGATGATAACAATCTAAGATTGAGAAGATAGTCTGTCAGGCATTCTTTCTAAATTCTATGTAGTTTGCAAGGCACACTATTGTATTTTCTAGAAATTCCTCTGTTGATTCATGTTAGACTCTTATGCCCAAAGGATTAGGCACTAGTCTAATTTTTGTTTATGCAACTACCTTTCTGTCATCAAGCACAAAATTTATCATTACCAGTATATTTCAGTTTCTTTAGTTTATGCCCACTGTGAAGGGATTGTGTCTAAGTGGTACAGTTCATATTTGCTGATTCCTTGAAGAGAGAATCAAATTGAAAGTTTAGCCTTCCTTGAGTTATACTCATAAAAAGAAGAAGGATGAATATCCTTATCCCATTGTCTATGTTGTTACATTTATAATTTATACTGGTATACTCTGTATTAGGAGATTCTTAGCTGTATACAGAGTGATCTTTTGTTTAAGTAATCTGAAGCCTAAATAGCATAGCAGTGAAGACCCTATCCACCATTTGAAAGCTTACTTGAAATATAGTAATCTATTTATAGGCAATACCCGCTTGAGTCCTGTGGAGCTCGAAGGAGAAGGAGGATCTTATCCAATCCTTATTAATTAAGATTTTCTTGCAAACTTGGAGCCCCTTTTAACTGAGAATCAAGCCCATAATTTTTCAAGTTTGACCCTACAAGAAAAATCCCTAACAGGTTGCATACAAGAAGAACTATTCAATGACTGAGAAAGCTTGTCTAGCTATGATCTTTGCATCATAGAAACTGAGACATTACATGTTAGCCCATACAACACATCTAATAGCTAAGATTGATCCACTAAAGTACCTATTAAGAAAAGTTTCCCTCATAAGTAGGTTAGCTAAATGGGTTATGCTACTAAGTGAATTTGACAGTGAATATGTTGAAATAAAAGCTATTAAAGGCCAATTTATTCCTGATCAATTAGCTGAAGCACCATTTTTTGATGATACACCAATGCAAATGGAATTCTTGGATTCCTTTATCACGAGTCTTTCTTCTAGAGCATGGAAGTTATTCTTTGATGGCTCCTACACATAGAATGGATCTAGAGAAGGCATCCTATTCATCAAACCTCAAGGTTACTCCATCACTAAAGCATTCAGAATCAAATTCCCTAGCATGAATAATATTGTTGAATATGAAGCCCTTCTTAATGGAATGAAGATAGCAATTGAGTGGAGAGTGACAGAACTACACATTCATGGAGACTCACAACTTGTAATACACCAAGTTAATGATGTGTATCAAATGAAAGATGGAAAGCTAATCCCATACAAGAGAATGGTAGATGATCTAATGAAATACTTCATATCTATCACATTTGAGAAAATTCCTACAATGAAGAATAAGGCTGTTGATTCTATGACAACATTATCTACTTTGTTACAGCAGCCCGAACATGAGCTATGCTATGAGTTCCTGATGGAAGCACTATCTTATCCTACATATGATTCCCCCAAGACCCGCATGATCTGCACTATTGTTGGTCATGATTCATCCCAATACAAAAACCTTTTTTCCTATCTCCAAGACCAAATAATTCCTGATACCTTCAACCATCATGAGAAATGTTACCTTATCCGCAATGCCTCCCGGTATGTCATCATTGATAATGATCTATACAAACAAGGTCTAGATGGTACACTACTTAGATGTTTAGAATGGGAAGAGTCTCAATGTGCATTAGAGGAAGTCCATGAAGGTATATGTGGATCACATTATAATGGTTTAACACTAGCCTGAAAGCTTATTAGGGCTGGGTACTATTGGCTGGAAATGGAAGAAGATGCAATCAAGTTTGCTAAGAACTATCAAAAGTGTCAAGTACATGGTAACTTAATTCATGCTCCAGGGAGAGATCTAATTCTGTTTACTACATAATGGCCTTTTCACCAATGGGAATTTGATCTTATAGGAACTATACATCCTCATTCTTCTAATGGACATACCCATATAACCACAGCTACAGACTATTTCACAAAATGGGTAGAAGCAGTTCCTTTGACTCAAGCAACCGACAAGAAAATTTTTATGTTCATTCTGAACTACATCATATGTTGGTATGGTATTCCACACTCTATAGTCACAGATAATGGTGGCCAATTAAAAAATAAAGACTTATATGATCTATGTGCCAAATTCAAGATTACACAATATTGGTCATCTATTTACTATCCTCAAGGGAATGGACAAGCAGAGGCATCTTATAAGAATTTATTGAAAATCTTGCATCGAATAGTTAATAAAATAGGAAGAGACTGGCATCTCATGATCAATCCATCTCTTTAGGCCTACAAAACAAGTATCAGGACGCCCACTGGGGCTACACCATTCACTTTAGTTTAGGGGTCTGAAGCGGTACTATCTATTGAGGTTGAAATCCCATCACTAAGAATCAAAATGCATGGTCTAGTAACTGACGATGACTACAGAGTGTCTAGGTTGCAAGAACTTGAACTACTAGATGAGTGCAGACAAGAAGCATATGATCATCTCAGATTATATCAGAAGAGAATGTCTAGAGGCTACAACAAGAAAGTCAGACATAGAGAATTGCAGGTTGGCGATCTAGTCTTGAGAGAGAATCTTAAAAATCAATCACATAGAGAGTGCAAGGGAAAGTTTGAACCCAACTAGTTGGGTCCCTTTATTATCACTACTACTTTTGGCTCTGGAGCCTATCAACTCTCAACGAATGAAGGAGAATAGCTCCGAGAACCAATCAACATTCTGCATCTGAAGAAATTCTACGCCTAAGGAATTCTATCTATGGTAAAATGTCTTGAAATAATCATAAAAATCTGAAAAATTACTGAAAAAATGAACATCTTGGTGAAAACGTAGCAATAGGTGCCTTGATGATTCACAAACAAATTGAAAATTTTGAAAAATATCAAAAAAATAAAAAAATGGAAAAATACAAAAAAATTTGAAAAATTAAAAATACAAAAAGATAAGAAAAAGAAAAGTGCCTTGGTGAAAACCTAGAAACAGGCACCCTGGTAGCAAAAATAGAATCTCTGCCAAGATGGTGAAAACCCAGAAAATGAGTGCCACTTGTTCAAAATGCTCCATCTATCAACGCAATCTTGGTCTTTTCCAGCTTTTAGTCTTGCTTTAGTTTGTACATATCTCCCGGTTTGTTTCTGCATTCCTATTTTCAATAAGTCGGTCTGTACACAATTAGCTCAAATGTCTATATCCTATTAATGTTTCAAACTTGGGGAAAATCAATGTCATATCCTATGGTCTCCAGTATACCTCAAACTTGTCATATCCAGTCAGAGTCCTTTGACGCTTCATCTGAGTCAGACAGTTAGTCTCCTCTCCAGAAAGGATTTTGCATCTACAACAACGCAATCAAACATGAACGCAAAATGAAAATAATCTTTGCTTCATTGATTTTATCTCCTTGTATGCTTACTAATTCACATTGAGATTTTTTCATATTGTGTCCTTTTGAGCTCTTCGATGATGTCCTTTATAGGATTTAGAGAGTGATGACTGGGGGCATAATTTTTTCTTTATTTTCTGCTTGAAGTGAAAATCTAACAACTTTAGAAATTTTGGATTGAAATGGTGTCCATCTGTAAGAGCCTCCATCTTGTATTGGATGGCCATGAGTACCTCGACCATTGATACTTAGAAAATTCAGGGATATTTGATCTAACTGAATCTTTTTGAGTGATTTCTTATTCCTACTATGAAACATGATCTTATCTAAGGATGTGAACGATAAAGGGTCACTATGGGTAATTCACAATGGATTTAGAATGATCTCTTGATTTCTTGATGCGTTTGTTATGCAAGGTGTATTCAGGTCATCATGACATTTATGTTTTGATGTTTATACAAATTGCTATATCAAAATGGACATGATATTCAAGTCATCCTGGCATTTGTGCCTTGGTGCTTATATCTAATCCGACATTCCAAAAATAAAATCAATATTCATATGTCCATAGTTGTTTAGCTAGTGGGCGTTGTATTGATCCTTGAGTATAAAAAGTGATATTCATATGTCTATGGTTTCATAACTAGTGGACATTGTATTGATTTATCCGGTTACCTAAAAATTCAATGATGAGAATGACTAATACATGATCAGTGACTAGGTCCTAGGTCTTAGGTTTGCATCTCATTTTGCATCTCTCTTTGCATGATTGCATGATTGCATGATCTCACAAATTTTTGAATACACTTAAATGCTTAAATGATTCTTCAACACTAAACTTGACTTGACGAGCTGAATCTCACATGAAGGTTTCTTCATAGAACTGCAAGCAGTTACCATCCTGGGTTAAACATCCTTTTTGAGATGAGATTGAGTACTTTTCTTCATCAAATACCTACAAAATATATCATGTGTATCATTGCATTTGCATTACATATCATAATCCTCATTCCATAGATTGTATTACATTATATCCATGTGCATTTACATTTGCATAACATAATCAAAATCATACATTTCGATACATTTATCCACCTATCAAATACATGTGCATTCATCCATACATTTGAAAGAAATCATTGCATTGCATTAATCCATACATATATTCCACACTATTCATAAGCATATACATCACATGTTATCATCATAACTAAAAAACATGACAAGTACAAATGAAGTCATAACCAAAATTTTGATCTCATATATATATCATATAACTCAAAACTAGTCAAGGGTGCACTACTGGCACAAGGTACAAAAGAATGAGCTCATGTGAGCTATCAAAAATCAAAACAATGTATCTATGGACAAGAAGAGAAAAATGTATCAGAAACATATCAAGACAGATCAACTGTTTGCCTGATCCTCTACATCTGGTGGAGGTGGTGGTGGTGCATTTGGTACTGCCTCTGCTCGGGGTGCCCTAGCTCCCTCTGACACTATCATATACTAAGAGTATGTAGGTACTCTCTGATCAATAGGAACAACAACGTAATATGCAGAAACATAGTAAGTAGCTCAAGAGGTCTGATGAGTCACCTCGGCCTGCAATCTCCTATTCTCCTCTCAGAGCTCTAATCTCTATCTATCGGCCTTTGTAAATCACTCCTCGAAGCGAGCACTCTATACCTTTAGGTCCCAGACCTATAATCTCAAGTGTCTAATAAGCTCCTGTGGAGTCAGGGCTACACTAGGATCTACACCTACCATCAGCATATCTATATATGCAGCTGGTTGATCAGCAGCCTCTACCCTCTGCGCCTTCCACTGTCTCACCTTTGCACCAAGGTCAAAATCTATATCAACTTGTGTGGGATCCGAACCGGCACCTATATCCTATTGTGCACCTAGTAGATCATCGACACTGCCCACACTAACTAGAGTTCCACTCTCTCCTCTAGTCGATCTCCTCTATAATACTGTAGGCCTACCTGCTGACAAACTAGTAGGGTGTGGTGGTGGTCTTATATGCCCTGATGGTCTCTGTGGTGTCACCATGGCTCTCAGTCTAGGAGGTGTAGGCTGGAGCATGGGTATATGTCGCCTCTCTCTTCAACCTGTTGGGGTACCTGTCACATCCATAGCCTCCTCCATCGAAGGTATCAACTCCATGGGATCAGATAATCTGTGGATAGGATGCTCTGCCAACCATGCAATAAAACCATTTGTAACACCAGCATTTGGAACATTTGGACGATAGTCCCAGTCTCTACCGACATAGCCACTGTACTTCTGTGTACTCAATGCATATGATAATCTGGCTATCCAACCAAGCCTGATCTCTCTGACTAATCTAGCATAGGTGGCATAATCCTATGGGGCATCTTGAATAATGCCATACTACCTCCACACTCTAGTGATAATGAAGTGCTCAAGCATAGTGGTCGAACGCCCTATCAATACATGGCTTTGACAAAAATAACTAAATTTC
The DNA here is from genome assembly GCA_027943335.1 of Chamaecyparis obtusa. Taxonomy (NCBI): domain Eukaryota; kingdom Viridiplantae; phylum Streptophyta; class Pinopsida; order Cupressales; family Cupressaceae; genus Chamaecyparis; species Chamaecyparis obtusa. The sequence continues at coordinate 1,766,412 of BSBK01000589.1, forward strand.
TCTCGAGCTATAGACCAAGCCTATATCTGCAAGTAAGGACGCCAGTGTACAAATTTCATATCATCAAGTACTTGCCTCCAGTACTCCATGTGTCCCATCTGAACCTATATGACATAAGCAGAATATATATATAACCAGTTCCTCTGGCTGGTGCTGTGACTGGCAAATTGATCTACATACTGGGATGTTCTCCTAGGCCCAAATCTGAAGTACTAAATCACCAAAAGAAAATGAATTTCTCTCCTAATACATGATCTCATACATCTCAGATAACATATGAGACAACATACACTAACTCCAAGCCAACTCAGAAGGTGTGGCCATCAACTGTGCTACCATCGGGGCCTAGCCCATCAAAAGACCATTCTGTTGACGGTCTGACATAATGATGCCTCCTATCATACCAACTATGATGCACTCTAACCTATGGGTCTACCCATAGCGCTAAACCAATGACTCCCAAGAGATCGACTATGTAAGATGGGTGTCATCACCAAACACTCTTCGGAAAGCATGAAGACCAGAGTTCCCTGAACTCACATAATCTGGACGACGACCATGGAATGGCATGCGCAAGATCTTGTAAATGTCCTTAGGTGTGATGTTGATCTCTCCCATCGGTAGGTGAAATGTTTGCGTCTCTGAATGAAAATGCTCAATCAAAGCAGTCAACAATAAATGGTTCACCCTACTCTTGGGAAAACAAATAAGATACTCAAAGCCACATGCAACAAGATGTAACCTCATTGGGTCAGGCAGTGAAACACATAACCTTTGTGTTGCAGGGTGTGAAATCCGAACATGGACATCACAATAAATGACCTACACAACATAGAAATGGGGAACCCTATCAGTAACTTGGTTGAAAAATAGGCTAACAGTACATGATGAAGGGTGCTCCCCTTAATACTACAAACACATAATAGAAACAGAGAAACAACAACAATATGCAAGTATAGAAAATGGGCTTCTTATTACCTCCACAAATGTGGAATTACAAATTTTTAGAATTACAATATGCAAAGCCACATCGGCATTCCCTTAAAATATTCTGTAGGACAAAGCCTCGAATTAATACTCAGATCTACTACCCAGAACTATCCCAAATTGCCTAAGACAACACTACGGGCCTTCTTTATATAGGCAATTTCCACCACCCGAGAAGGTTCCAAAAATTTAGCCCTTTAGGTTGACTAAACATAGAATTATTTATTTTTCACAATTATTACAATAGGGTCAGCTCAAAAGAAATACAAAATATGATTTTAGGTAACCCAACTTCTGGAGGCCATAACTTTTTAACCATAACTTTATTGTTTTATTGTAACCACTTTTCGGAAACGCCATGATGAGATATACAGTGCCTGACATGCACTATCACCAAATAGCTAGGGCTCGATCACGATCTAGAGCCTCTAAGACCTTCAAAATTGACCTGAAAGATTTCGTACCCAAAAATCTTAATAACTTCACCAATACTGATGATGTGGCAATGAAACTCAACTGGTAGGCAGAAATGACTAGGATGGACCTCCAACTATGAAATCAAAACATTCTGAGATCATATGACCAACTTACTAAAAATAGTAAGTTTCCATAAATAGCAGCTCCGCACAAGATAGCTCTTATTGAAAACAAAACTAGAAACATTTTTGGGTGATGCAAGATTGCTCTTACACCCAGGATGCTCCTACATCAGACACCTGGGGTAATTTGAGAAGTGACCCTGTCATGACTCAGGTGTACAGAGGAAAACCAAGATGGTTAACCTCCTCCTTTGTTAGCCATGATGAATCTTCAACAGGTCATCCTTTCCATTTGACCAAATTCTCTTCATATGTCATGTTCCTTGTGCTTCTACCAACACGACTATCCAGTATGTCTTCAATCTCCTTGATATCTGATCTCGTTGCTGGAATTCTCCACTATGTTGTTGTAACCTCATCTTCAACACCTCCTTCATGATACTCTATCAGATCTGAAATATTAAATACTGGCAAAATATTCAGCTCAGTAGGCAACTTGACCTCATATGCATTTCTTGAATCATGCTTCTTTAGTATCTTACATGGCCCAAACTTCTTCATTTTCAACTTGTTATATGTACCAATTGGAAATCTCTCCTTCCGCAAATGAACCATGACTTCATCTCCAACCTGAAATTTCTTATGCCTCCTTTTTACATCTGCCTTAACCTTATACTATATATTCATCTTAGTAATATGCTTCCTCACCTCCTCATGGATGTTTTTCAAATGTTCTACAAAATCCTCAACTTCAACACTACTTATTTCTCCTTTATCTATCTTCCTCAACTCAGATGCATTTTTGGGACTACTTCCATATACAATTTGTGGATGATGTGATGAACTAAACTTCAAATCTATCTTCAACTCTTCACTTTCTACTGGTGTCATTCTATGTGTTACCTTATTTGGAAAAATGGTTCCTGGAATCAAATCCATCTGATGACTGATCTTTCTTACTAGTGGTAATCCATCAGGCACATTATCGGATACAATATCCTGAAACTCATTCAATAATTCTACAACTTCTACAGGTACATCTTCTACTTCCTCTTTCCCAGCTTTTGAAATTAAAGTAAAACACATATGCTCATGCCGCATACCATCTAAGAAATTTCCTCTATCAACAAAATTTATTCTTGCATTACCACATACCTTTTCTTCTATTTCTTTCAATAGTTTTAGCTTATGTCACACTTCATCCTTTATCAGGGAATAGATATTCATACAACCATTATGTACAACACATCTATCAAACTGCCAAGGTCTACCCAACAACATATGACATGCATCCATAGATATGATATCACATAGTACCTCATCTTGGTACCCGCCAATCTTGAACTTTACTAGGCACTGTTCACTAACCATGACCTTGTGGTCATCCTGCACCCAGGCAACCCAATATGGATGTGGATGTTTCTACCTCTTGAGCTTCAACTTTGTCACCATCTCTTCTGACACAAAATTATCAGTATTGCCACTATCAATAATCACATCACAACACTTACCCTCACACTTGCACTTGGTGCGAAACAGGCTCCTCCTTTGCTCAGGTTCATTCTCGTCACTCAACAGGACTTTTCTATTAATCAGTGTTTCTCCTCTTTTAGCATCTTCAGAATGTGATGATTTGGCATCCTCATCTACATATGCAACTTTGGCCTAGCCTTCATTCCTCCTATCCATCCTTCCTTGGTGTTGAGGACATTCAAATGCCCTATGACCTTCTCCACAACGAAAACATGTTCAACGAAAGCCTCCTCTTCCCAAACCTTGTCCCCTTCCTCTTCCTCTCTGATCTTTACTGTTCTGATCTTGGAAATGATTGAAATTATCTCCTCTCTGATTCTAACTGTTACTGGCCTCATCTTGGTTTTTCAGATCTTCATTTTGATCTTCATATGACCGTCCACTAGATCTTCCATCACGACCTCTTCCTTTTTGCCTGCTGTCAAACTTCTTGTTCAACTTTTCCTCTACTTTTAAGGCAAACTGGTATGCCTCTTCAATACTATTCATTTGAACCAGATTCAGCTCCTCCTGAATGCTTGGTCTCAACCCATTAAGGTAATGGGAAACTTTCTCCTTATCAGCTTCTGCATGGCCTGTTCTGATGAGGATTCGATAGAACTCCTCTATATACTCCTGAACAGATCTTCCTGCTTTCTTCAAACTTTTCATTTTCTTCAGTAGGTCAAGCTCATAATCAATAGGGATGAACTGTCACTTCAATTTATCCACCATCCGCTCCCATATTGTGATTTTATCCTTTCCTCTTCGATTTCACTCCAACTAAATCTCTTGCCACCAGATCTTCGCATGACCCTTTAGTCTGGCCTTCGTAAATTTGACCCTATCAGGATCCTCAATATATTCATACTCAAAATATTCTTCACATTCATTGATCTAGTCGATCAACTCCTCCAGGTTAAAGTTCCCTGAAAATGTTGGAACCTCAATCTTAGGTCTCTTCCCGATCTTTAAAATGGTTTGGAAAAGTCTTTCTTCCTCCTAGTTCACAACTTCACCTTCTTCTTCTTGATCTTCTTCTTTGGCTTCATCCTCGCTTTCATCTCTAACATTAAGATTCATTCCTTTGCAAATCTCCTCTTGCAATGCTCGCACTTGTCTCTACAGTGCCCTAACCTCAGGTGTCACAACACTTGCTCTTCCGCTACGTTCCCTTCGTGGAGGTATTTTCATGCTTCTCGCTGAAACCCTAACCACAGTCCTGGTGCAAACTGCCTCACAGTCGGTGATCTATTTACACAGAAACCCTAACCCACGGTCCTGGTGCAAACTGCCTCACAATCGATGATATGTTTACACACTCAGGAAATCCTACTCTGATACCACTTGATGAAGGGTGCTCCCCTTAATACCACAAACACATAACAGAAATAGAGAAACAACAACAATATGCAAGAACAGAAAATGGGCTTCTTATTATCTCCACAAATGTGGAATTACAAATTTTCAAAATTACAATATGCAAAGCCACATGGGCATTCTCTTACAATATTCTGTAGGACAAAGCTTTGAATCAATACCCAGAACTATCCCGAACTGCCTAAGACAACACTATGGGCCTTCTTTATATAGGCAATTTCCACCGCTCGAGAAGGTTCCAAAAATTTAGCCCTTTAGGCCAACTAAACATAGAATTATTTATTTTTCACAATTATTACAATAGGGTCGGCTCAAAAGAAATACAAAATATGATTTTAGGTAACCCAACTTTCGGAGGCCATAACTTTTTAACCGTAACTCCATTTTTTTATAGTAACCACTTTTCGAAAATGCCATGACAAGATCTACAGTGCCAGACATGGCTAGTGCCAGTCAGCTGGGGGTCAATCGCAATCCAGAGCCTCTAAGACCTTCAACATTGACCTAAAAGATTTCATACCCAAAAATCTTAATAACTTCACCAATACTGATGATGTGGCAATGAAACTCAACTGGTAGGCAGAAATGACTAGGATGAACCTCCAACTATGAAATCAAAACATTCTGAGATCATATGACCAACTTACTAAAAATAGTAAGTTTCCATAAATAGAAGCTCCGCACAAGATAGCCATTATTGAAAAAAAAATCAGAAATATTTTTGGGTGATGCAAGATTTCTCTTACACCCAAGATGCTCCTGCATTAGACACCTGGGGTAATTTGAGAAGTGACCCTGTCACAACTCAGGTGCAAAGGAAAACCAAGATGGTTAACCTCCTCCTTTGCTAGCCATGATAAATTTTTAACAGGTCGTCCTTTCCATTTAACCAAATACTCTTCATATGTCCTGTTCCTTGTGCTACTGCCAACACGACTATCTAGTATGTCTTCAATCTCCTTGATATTTGAACTGGTTGCTAGAATACTCCACTGTGTTGCTGTAACCTCATCTTCAACACCTCCTTCATGATACACCGTCAGATCTGAAACATTAAATACTGGCGAAATATTCAGCCCAGTAGGCAACTTGACCTCATATGCATTTTTTGAATCATGCTTCTTTAGTATCTTACATGGCCCAAACTTATTTATTTTCAACTTGTTATATGTACCAACTAAAAATCTCTCCTTCCGCAAATGAACCATGACTTCATCTCCAACCTGAAATTCCTTATGCCTCCTTTTTACATCTGCCTTAGCCTTATACTACACATTCATCTTGGTAATATGCTTCCTCACCTCCTCATGGATGTTCTTCAAATGTTCTACAAAATCCTCAGCTTCAGCACTACTTCTTTCTCCTTTATCTATCTTCCTCAACTCAGATGCATTTCTGGGAGTACTTCCAAATACAATCTGTGGATGATGTGATGAACTAAACTTCAAATCTATTTTCAACTCTTCACTTTCTACTGGTTTCATTCTGTGTGCTGCCTTACTTGGCAAACTGGTTCCTAAAATAAAATCCATCTGATGAATGATCTTTCTTACTGGTGGTAATCCATCAAACATATTATCGGATACAATATCTTGAAACTCATTCAATAATTCTACAACTTCTACAGGTACATCTTCTACTTCCTCTTTCCTAGCCTTTGGAATTAAGGTAAAACACATATGCTCATGCCGCATACCATCTAAGAAATTTTCTCTATCAACAAAAGTTATTCTTGCATTACCACATACCTTTTCTTCTATTTCTTTCAATGGTTTTAGCTTATGTCGCACTTCATCCTTTATCAGGGAATAGATATTCACACGACCATCATGTACAACACATCTATCAAACTGCCAAGGTCTACCCAACAACATATGACATGCATCCATAGATATGATATCACATAGTACCTCATCTTGGTACCCGCCAAGCTTGAACTTTACTAGGCATTGTTCACTGACCATGACCTTGTGGTCATCGTGCACCTAGGCAACCCGATATGGATGTGGATGTTTCTACCTCTTGAGCTTCAACTTTGTCACCATCTCTTCTGACACCAAATTATTAGTACTACCACTATCAATAATCACATCACAACACTTATCCTCACACTTGCGCCTGGTGCGAAACAAGCTCCTCCTTTGCTCAGGTTCATTCTCGCCACTCAGCAGGACTCTTCTATTAATCAGTGTTTCTCCTCTTTCAGCATCTTCAGAATGTGATGATCTAGCATCCTCATCTACATATGCAACTCTGGCCTAGCCTTCGTTCCTCCTATCCATCCTTCCTTGGTGTTGAGGACATTCAAATACCCTATAACCTTCTTCTCCACAGTGAAAACATGTTCCATGGAAGCCTCCTCTTCCTGAACCTTGTCCCTTTCCTCTTCCTCTCTGATCTTTACTGTTCTGATCTTAGAAATGATTGAAATTATCTCCTCTCTAATTCTGGCTGTTATTGACCTCATCCTACTTTTTTAGATCTTCATTTCGATCTTCATATGACCGTCCACTAGATCTTCCATCACGACCTCTTCCGCTTTGCCTACTGTCAAACTTCTTGTTCAACTTTTCTTCTACTTTTAGGGCAAACTGGTATGCCTCTTCAATACTGTTCATTCAAACTAGATTCAACTCCTCCTGAATGCTTGGTTTCAACCCATTAAGGTAATGAGCAACTTTCTCCTTATCAGCTTCGGCATGCCCTGTTCTGATGACGATTCGATAGAACTCCTCTTTATACTCCTGAATAGATCTTCCTGCTTGCTTCAAACTTTGAATTTTCTTCAGTAGGTCAAGCTCATAATCAACAGGGATGAATTGTCACTTCAATTTATCCACCATCTACCCCCATCTTATGATTTTATCCTTTCCTCTTCGATATCGGTCCAACTGAATCTCTTGCCACCAGATTTTCGCATGACCCTTCAGTCTGGCCTTCACGAATTTGACCCTATCAGGATCCTCAATATCTTCATACTCAAACTATTCTTCACATTCATTGATCTAGTCGATCAACTCCTCTGGGTTAAGGTTCCCTGAAAATGTTGGAACCTCAATCTTAGGTCTCTTCCCGATCTTTGAAATGGCTCAAAAAAGTCTTTCTTCCTCCTGGTTCACAACTTCACCTTCTTCTTCTTGATCTTCTTCTTCGGCTTCATCCTAGCTTTCGTCTCTAACATTAAGATTTATTCCTCTGCGAATCTCCTCTTGCAATGCTTGCACTTGTCTCTGCAGTTCCCTAACCTCATGTGTCACAACACCAGCTCTTCTACCACGTTCCCTTCATGGAGGCATTTTTGTGCTTCTCATTGAAACCCTAACCACAGTACTGGTGCAAACTACCTCATAGTCGGCGATCTGTTTACACATAAACCCTAACCCACAGTCCTGATGCAAACTGCCTCACAATCGGTGATCTGTTTACACAGTCAGGAACTCCTGCTCTAATACCACTTGATGAAGGGTGCTCCCCTTAATATCACAAACACATAACAGAAATAGAGAAACAACAACAATATGCAAGAACAGAAAATGGGCTTCTTATTATCTCCACAAATGTGGAATTACAAATTTTTAGAATTACAATATGCAAAGCCACATGGGCATTCCCTTACAATATTCTATAGGACAAAGCTTCGAATCAATACCCAAATCTACTACCCAGAATTGTCCCAAACTACCTAAGACAACACTACAGGCCTTCTTTATATAGGCAATTTCCACCGCCCGAGAAGGTTCCAGAAATTTAGCTCTTTAGGCTGACTAAACATAGAATTATTTATTTTTCACAATTATTACAATAGGGTCGGCTCAAAAGAAATACAAAATATGATTTTAGGTAACCCAATTTCTGGAGGCCATAACTTTTTAACCATAACTCCATTTTTCTATTGTAACTAATTTTTGGAAACCCCATGAAGAGATCTACAGTGCCTGATGCGCGCTAGCATCAATCAGCCGAGGGTCGATCACGATTCGGAGCCTCTAAGACCTTCAAAATTGACCTGCAAGATTTCATACCCAAAAGCCTTAATAACTTCACCAATACTGATGATGTGGCAATGAAACTCAACTAGTAGGCTGAAATGACTAGGATGAACCTCCAACCGTGAAATCAAAACATTTTGAGATCATATGACCAACTTACTAAAAATAGTAAGTTTCCATAAATAGCAGCTCCGCACAAGATAGCCCTTATTGAAAACAAAACCAAAAATATTTTTGGGTGATGTGAGATTGCTCTTACACCCAGGATGCTCCTACATCAGTATAGATATTGAAAAGATGACTGCTTCAAAAGGTACATTAAATGCTCAGGAACAGGCCTAAGCAATCAAAAAAATCAAAATTTTGACCTAAAAAGGTGTTTTTGGCTCACTGTTTCCCATACAACAATTCAGTCTAGCAGAAAAATCGTACGAGTTTCAGTGAGGTCCCATACGACAAATGAGGGACCCGACAAAATGTCGCACGAGTCTTGGGTCCCTCTCATACGAGTTTACAGGGGTTCTGGGATGACAATCTATCTAAAAATGGGAAGTCATACGAGTCACATTTGGTTGTCATACGAGATTTCATACATGCTAAAATTCAAAATTCCTAACATATGAAAAAAGACCTAAAAATGCTAAAAACATGCAAAAATGGAATTTACGAAGAGGCACAGAGGTCCACTTACTGGATGTCCATACTAAGGAGGTTGTTGATGCCTTCTACTGCACTCAAATCGGTGGGAACAGACAGGTACCCTCATCTCGGCCATTTTCTTGCTCAGAGGGCTCCACAAGGTTTCAAAAGTCAAATGTGAATAATGAATGACCCTTTTGGCCTTTATATAGCTTTTGACCTAATTTTCAAAAGTGCTTCATTTTTCACGAAAATTGCACCCCTAGCTAATTTCGACGTTCTGAACTCATTTTCGGGATCAAAATCAAAATTTGAGATTGTTTACTTTGTCAACATCACAATTTAAAATTTTTAGACCTAGGACGACTGTTTTCTTGCATAATCGACCTTCAATCATCACAGAAATCCAGAATTCAACTTAACTAATTATCTTACATCAAACTATCAAAATTTGAACTTGGTCACCCATGGTCAACTCATGGTCAAACCTAGTCAAACTTGGTCTCTAGGACCTCCAAACGATGTAGAACATATTCTCGAATGTGCATAACCACTTCTCAAATCAATTAACATTCTTCTAAACCATTTAACATTGACTTTTCTTGTCAGATTTCGATTTTCATCCCGAAGGGGGCATGGTATTGCACATCTATCTAATTTGTAAATCAAATTTTTTTCTCTTAGTGATCAAGACAACAACCATGTCTAATTATTGATTCATCAAAAGACCTCGTCGCTTGGGGCACATCACTTGGGGCATATCAGATTCATCAAGATCCATATCAATCTGGTATCCTAATCTATCTTATAAATTGTATCAGCTTTTCATAACCATCGGTTCATTAGTGTTATTTTCTTGATTCTTCATAACTAAAGGATTCAGATGTAATACTGTTACAATTCCTTTGGACAATCAGGTCTGGAATTAGATCACTCACTTCTTCGTAATCATAAGGTTCAGAATCAAGCGTTTTGATACTTTTTCGTAATCATTGGTTCATCATTGCTATAGTTGACATCATCACGATTCTTTGTCAACCAAAACCTGAATCAACTTTTCCAATCTTTCAATCAGTTTTTGTCTTGGAATCAGTTCATCTTTCAAATCAATCTCAAACATCTTTATCATACAAAGATTATTCTTTGAACCACTATGCTTCGCACAGTGATTCAAAGGGGCAAAATGTAATACCCCAAAAATGGGCTATAGGTTCATTAACCTCCTACATTAACAAATCAAACAAAATCGATACAAAAGTCCTAACCTAAGGCACATCTACACATCAAGTTATCAAAAACCTAATTGATTTCATCTTAATTCTACATCGGAGAATATTCCTTGAATATTCCTAATTTATCTAATTATATTTAATTAAATATTATTTGGCGATAAATCTCATTTATCCTAAATTTGATTAGTTGAATATGATAAATATTTAATTAATTAATTTAATTCTACCACTTAATCATTTAATTAAATTTAATTCTATTTATTCCTAATTATATTATTTAATTTTAACAATAAATCAAAATCTCCTGGGTATGTGCAAGAAGATGAGGGGCCAAAAAGTGGCGATGTGAAAAATATTCACTTTTCACTCGTCCAAAAGCGCATGAAAGTGCTTGTTGACATTTTAGTAGGCCTGGGTGTTAGTACACCTGGGCAAGCCTACCACCAAAGAACATTCCTAATTGAGTACCTGAAAATATCGGGTACCCGATAACTGTGGCATATATCCCACACCCGCGAGCCCTATTCTTCATTTCCTAGCGCTATTTTATCATTTTCTAGCCGTGGTTTTTTGATACCTGATATATTTTCGGATACCTGATATTTGAAACGTCAAATTCGACTTCAAGCATATTTGGTAAGTGGTTAATTATATATTTTTATTAATTTATTTCATTTTCATTGTAAATGTAGTGTTTTTTTTAAAAATAGGGTTTTGTATTTATATTTGTAATAATATTTGAAACTTAGATTTGTTTTTTATTTAATCAGGCATGGCTGACAATAATGAAGAAAATAACCCTCCAAATAACAATCCTGAAAACAATCCCCCATAACTAAACCCTAAATCTTTACAAGATTTGATAGAAAAAAATTTGAACACAATACGAGGTTTCCAAAACACGTATCAAAATATACCTACATTAGCTCCCATGCTTACCACACTAAATACAATTGTTGGAAATATTGACACACTCACGCAGCAACATAATGCTGCTCTTCATTGGCGTGATGATATGCACAACCAATTTGATGACGGGCTTGACCATGATGGGATTGCAGCCCTTAATATAACTAAGGAAGATATAGCTGCCCTTTTTGTCGATCCTAAAACCGGAATACCAGTTGACCCCAAAAAGCCCAAATTATCAATAAAATGGTGCACAAATGAAGCAATGCGCACAAACTTTTGGGATCGCTGGTGGATGGTTTTTGATAAACCACCACATAGCAATTTGGAGGTCCCATTTTATTTCCTTAAAAAATTGTATGCTGAGTTTGTGCTTGGTCAACATGTTGATTATTGGAGTATGAGGCCCAACATGGGTGTAGGCAGAGGAGCTCCTCAGACTAGGCCATCTTCCCAGCGCTGAAAGGCCACTACCTTTGTCCCCCCCACTAATGTTGCACCCCCTCCTTCAGTGCAGCATCCTGATATCATTAGAGAGGCTGCTGAACAGACTATTAGGGCAATTCATTTACTGAGTGATCAGTTGATCACACAGACTAGGTCAGTGTTGCCTCCTGTGGATGCTGCTAGCACATCAACATCTCATTGGAGTTCACATGTATGCAAGCCCCATACGTGCATTATGTGCAGGCATATGTGCCTCGGACCACTTACTGATTCTGATATATATCAGTTTCATGATATTGATGAGGGAGATACAGGAGAGGCTACTGCAAAGGCTGCAACACCTCATGGAGCATCTACATCTCATGAGAGTGCTCAGGAGGTGCACGTAGAGCCATTGACTCCTGTTGATACGGTAAGAGTAAACATTATAAATAAATTTGTCACATGACTTATTTAATTTAAAAATAATTTATTTATTTAGATTAGTTTTAATGATTGCATGCACTTATGTATATATATTTTTTCCATTTATGTTCAGTCGATGACACAGGAGGAGGTGAGACAGGTGGATGAGTCCACACTTTCGGCCATTTCATTTGGCCTTGATGACTATATGGTATATTATAAATTATGAACCCATTAGTTTTTTTTCATATCATTTGGTGTACATGCTTAAATCTCTATCAATTAGAGCAATCAAATTCATACATTTACTAATATATATTGTCATCTTATTATGTTCTTGCAGGCTACAGCCATCGTCAGTGGGGGGCATGAGGGGGTTCCTTCATCAGGTGTTGACAAAGGAAAGGTAGTTAATTGTTTAAGATTAATTATGCATGCATATGTATGCCACTTGTGTGTAGTAATAAATATTTTACTTTCACTTTATTATATAGGGTGTGGCTATTGATGATGTCCCAACACCGGTTTAGCGGCGTAGGGTTACAGGCATCTCGATTCGGAGTGATAGCCTGATTGTACGTAGACTTTTACATATTGTTATTTGTATTTTGTAACTAGGGTTGCTATGATGAAGTACATTGATATATAATTGACAATCTTTTTACTCTCATAGGTTACTCCGACTGTGAGGGAGGTCCCACGAGAATATTTTGTTTCTTTATTGACCCAGCCCACTATTCCAGAGGAGGGATCACTAGATGTAAGTTTTAATTTTAGTTCAATCAATTTGTAATTTTATTATGCTATCATCCTATTTTGTAGATTTATTACTCTATGTTGCACTAGTCTACTAATCTCATTATTACAAATATATATTTATAGGTCAGAGTTGGTATTGTTGGCATGGTCCCTTCGCTACCCAGGACTTATGTTAGGACACCTGATCATGGTAGGTGATCGAGAGACCAGGTACAAATTTATTTGTATTCAGTTATAATTTTAATTAAATTAGTGTTTGAAAATTATGAATTATATATATATATATATATATATATATATATATATATATATATATATATATATATATATACAAATCATATAAAGTAAGCAATCTAACTTTGGTTTGAACTCATTTTTTATGCAGGATCAATCAGAGCCCAACACTTCTTCAAAGAGGCTACATTTTGATGATCCCCCTACAGCATAGGATGCAGTTTTAGTTTTGTGGTCATTTAGAGATGACACTTGGCACATTTTGAGATGGCATATATGCCACATTGTACACCTTAAAACATTGATTTTGTAGACATTTTGAAATGGCATGTGCCATATTTGTATATGGACATACTTTTGATACATTTGATACATATATAGAACATATTCATTTATATGTTATATTTGTGTCATCTTTTGTATATACATATTTATTATTCATGTTTGTGGAATTGAATGGTGAATTTATATCTTGACTATGATTATCATTATGATTTAAATTATATCTTGTTGAAGTTATATTTGTTTTTCTATACTCTGGAATACCCTGTTCATGGAGCTTATTATGTTTGTGGTATAACTTGTTGTTGGTGAACAGATTTGTCTTCGAAAGAAATGCTTACAAAATGACCTTTAAAGCCCAAACAAAAAGACTCAACCAACACCAATAGTTGGGTCACTTCGCTATTGAGAAGCGTAAGCACCCTTTGAATTATCCGAGTACAACTCCTTGTGCAGGATTTACAATGAATCAACTAAACTATAAATGATAATGCTTTTAACCTAAAAGCAATAAAGGCTTATAAACATCTATTCATAAACTAGAGATAGATGTGAAGGGACTAATTTACTGAATGGTGCCATCTGGATCTTATTGCAACACAAGTGTTAATGCGTGTATGTTTTGATTGGATGCTTGGTGCTATAACTAGAGTGTGTCATTTCTGGCTCTCCGCAAACATACCGCTTCATGCAAGTGACACCAATAAATATTTTGTCGAAGCCATCATACATATGTATTTTGGGATTCAATTGCGAGCACGTCCTCCTCAATTTTCCCACCCTGTGAACCTGAAGCCAACATCTCTGAATCGTGACTGATGTCAACACAAAGAATTGCATTATCATGCGTCATGAAGGCATCATCAGCTTGGTATTGAAAATTTCTCTTGAGTTTCCCACTGATATAGTTCCAATCCTCTATGAATCCAACAACCGAAAAGATCACTGCCCAATCATGCTTAGTGCACCTTGGGGTCACTTGGGTCGAGCGTGGTCGCGAGCATTTCCGTGACTCTATGGGTAGAATGGGGTTGTCACTGGCATTTACCCAGCCAACCAGAGCTGATGGAGTAGACGGTTCGATGCCAGGTCAGACGATTTGAAAGATACGATGCTGAGCCACTTTCAACTGACCCTCACTGCAAGTTTTGGCATCGACTGAGATCACCTTGCCAAATGCAAACAAAGTTGAATCACCCAAAATTGAGAGAGGTTATTGTAGACCTCAAAAACATGATCTTGTAGCACCTGATAGTTTGTTAATAGCTCTCATGAGGTTCGAGATACGAGCCCCAGAAGATTGCTTCCCAATCATGCTTAGTGCACCTTGGGGTCACTTGGGTCAAGCGTGGTTGGGAGTGTTTTCATGACTCTGTGGGTAGAATGGGGTTGTCACTATCATTTATCTAGCCAACCAAAGCCGATGGAGTAGACGGTTTGATGCTAGGTCGGATGGTTTGAAAGATACGCTGCTGAGCCACTTTCAACTGACCCTCACTGCAAGTTTTGGCATCGACTAAGATCACCTTGCCAAATGCAAACGAAGTCAAATCACCAAAAATTGAGAGAGGTTATTGTAGACCTTGAAAACATGATCCTGTAGCACCTAAAATTTTGTCGATAGCTCTCACGAGGTCTGAGATACGAGCCCCAGAAGATCGCTGCCCAATCGTGCTTAGTGCACCTTGGGGTCACTTGGGTCGAGCGTGGTCGCGAGTGTTTCCATGACTCTGTGGGTAGAATGGGGTTTTCACTAGTGTTTACTCAGCCAACCAAAGCTGATGGAGTAGACGGTTTGATGCCAGGTCAGACGGTTTGAAAGATACATTGCTGAGCCACTTTCAACTGACCCTCACTACAAATTTTGGCATCGACTAAGATTGCCTTCCCAAATGCAAACGAAGTTGAATCACCCAAAATTGAGAGAGGTTATTGTAGAACTCAAAAACATGATCTCATAGCACCTAACAGTTTGTTAATAGCTCTCACGAGGTCCGAGATACAAGTCCCAGAAGATCGCTGCCCAATTGTGCTTAGTGGACCTTGGGGTCACCTGGGTCGAGCGTGGTCGCGAGCATTTTCGTGACTCTGTGGGTAGAATGGGGTTGTCACTGGCGTTTACCTGGCCAATCGGAGCTGATGGAGAACATGGTTTGATGCCAGGTTGGGTGGTTTGAAAGATACGCTGCTGAGCCACTTTCAACTGACCCTCACTGCAAGTTTTGGCATCGACTGAGATCACCTTGCCAAATGCAAACAAAGTTGAATCGCCCAAAACTGAGAGAGGTTATTGTAGACCTCAAAAACATGATTCCATAGCATGTGATAGTTTTTCAATAGCTCTCACAAAGTCTGAGATACGAGCCCCAGAAGATCACTACCCAATCGTGCTTAGTGCACCTTGGGGTCACTTGGGTCGAGTGTGGTCGCGAGTGTTTTCGTGACTCTGTGTGTAGAATGGGATTGTCAATGGTGTTTACCCAGCCAACTGGAGCTGATGGAGTAGACGGTTCGATGCCAGGTCGGACGGTTTGAAAGATACGCTGCTGAGCCACTTTCAACTGACCCTCACTACAAGTTTTGGCATCGATTGAGATCGCCTTGCCAAATGCAAACAAAGTCGAATCGCCCAAAATTGAGAGAGGTTATTATAGACCTCAAAAACATGATCCCATAGCACCTAACATTTTGTCAATAGCTCTCACGAGGTCTGAGATACGAGCCCCAGAAGATCACTGCCCAATCGTGCTTAGTGCACCTTGGGGTCACTTGGGTTGAGCGTGGTCGCGAGTGTTTTCGTGACTCTGTGGGTAGAATGGGGTTGACACTGGTGTTTACCTGGCCAACCAGAGCTAATGGAGTAGATGGTTTGATGCCAGGTCAGACGGTTTGAAAGATACGCTGCTGAGCCACTTTCAACTGACCCTCACTGCAAGTTTTGGCATCGACTGAGATCGCCTTGCCAAATGCAAATGACGTCGAATCACCCAAAACCAAGAGAGGTTATTGTAGACCTTGAAAACATGATCCTGTAGCACCTAACATTTTGTTGATAGGTTTCACGAGGTCTAAGATATGAGCCCCAGAAGATCACTGCCCAATCGTGCTTAGTGCATCTTGGGGTCACTTGGGTCGAGCATGGTCACGAGCGTTTTCATGACTTTGTGGGTAGAATGGGGTTGTCACTGGTGTTTACCTGGCCAACCGGAGCCAATGGAGTAGATGGTTCGATGTCAGGTCAGACGGTTTGAAAGATACGCTGCTGAGCCACTTTCAACTGACCCTCACTGCAAGTTTTGGCATCGACTGAGATCGCCTTGCCAAATGCAAACAAAGTTGAATCGCCCAAAACTGAGAGAGGTTATTGTAGACCTCGAAAACAAAATCTTGTATCACCTAATAGTTTGTTGATATCTCTCACGAGGTCCGAGATACGAGCCCTAGAAGATCACTACCCAATCGTGCTTAGTGCACCTTGGGGTCACTTGGGTCGAGCGTGGTCACGAGCATTTTTGTGACTTTGTGGGTAGAATGGGGTTGTCACTAGTGTTTACCCAGCCAACCAGAGTGATGGAGTAGATGGTTTGATGCCAAGTCAGACGGTTTGAAAGATACACTGCTGAGCCACTTTCAACTGACCCTCACTGCAAGTTTTGGCATCGACTGAGATCGCCTTGCCAAATGCAAACGAAGTCAAATTGCCAAAAAATGAGAGAGGTTATTGTAGACCTCAAAAACATGATCCCCTAGCACTTGACATTTTGTCGATAGCTCTCACAAGGTTCAAGATACGAGCCCTTGAAGATCGCTGCCCAATCGTGCTTAGTGCACCTTGGGGTCAATTGGGTCGAGCGTGGTCACGAGTGTTTTCATGGCTCTGTGGGTAGAATGGGGTTGTCACTGGTGTTTACCCGGCCAATCGAAGCTGATGGAGCAGACAGTTCGATGCTAGGTCAGACGGTTTGAAAGATACACTGCTGAGCCACTTTCAACTGACCCTCACTGCAAGTTTTGGCATCGACTGAGATCGCCTTGCCAAATGCAAACAAAGTTGAATCGCCCAAAACCAAGAGAGGTTATTGTAGACCTCAGAAACATGATCCCGTACCACCTAATAGTTTTTCGATAGCTCTCATGAGGTCTGAGATATGAGCCCTAGAAGATCACTGCCCAATCGTGCTTAGTGAACCTTGGGGTCACTTGGGTCGGGCGTGGTCGCAAGTGTTTTCGTGACTCTGTGGGTAGAATAGGGTTGTCACTAGTGTTTACCTGGCCAACCAAAGCTGATGGAGCAGACGGTTTGATGCCAGGTTGGACGGTTTGAAAGATACACTACTGAGCCACTTTCAACTGACCCTCACTGCAAGTTTTGGCATCGACTGAGATCGCCTTGCCAAATGCAAATGAAGTCGAATCGCCCAAAACCGAGAGAGGTTATTGTAGACCTCAAAAACATGATCCCGTAGCACCTGACAGTTTGTTGATAGCTCTCACGAGGTCTGAGATATGAGCCCCAGAAGATCGCTGCCCAATCGTGCTTAGTGCACCTTGGGGTCACTTGGGTCAAGCGTGGTCGCGAGTGTTTTCATGATTCTATGGGTAGAATGGGGTTGTCATTGGTGTTTACCTGGCCAACCAGAGCTGATGGAGTAGACGGTTCGATGCCAGGTCGAATGGTTTGAAAGATACACTGCTGAGCCACTTTCAACTGACCCTCACTACAAGTTTTGGCATCGACTGAGATCACCTTGCCAAATACAAATGAAGTCGAATCACCCAAAACTAAGAGAGGTTATTGTAGACCTCAAAAACATGATCCCGTAGCACTTGACAGTTTTTCGATAGCTCTCATGAGGTCCGAGATATGAGCCCCAGAAGATCACTTCCCAATCGTGCTTAGTGCACCTTGGGGTCACTTGGGTCGAGCGTGGTCACGAGAATTTTCGTGACTCTGTGGGTAGAACGAGGTTGTCACTGGCGTTTACCTAGCCAACCGAAGCTGATGGAGCAAATGGTTCAATGCCAGGTCAGACAGTTTGAAAGATACATTGCTGAGCCACTTTCAACTGACCCTCACTGTAAGTTTTGGCATCGATTGAGATCGCCTTGCCAAATACAAACGAAGTTGAATTGCCCAAAACTGAGAGAAGTTATTGTAGATCTCAAAAACATGATCCCGTAGCACCTGATAGTTTGTCAATACCTCTCACGAGGTCTGAGATATGAGCCGCTTTCAACTGACTGTTAGTGGTATGTTTGAAATTTGAACTGTGAAATTAATCATGATTAAGCTTGTTAAATTTGATAAAAAATAATATCCTTAAAGCATTAAAAACAACAATCAAACATGTAAGAATTCAAACCATGCAAATGACATAAGTATATGACATGTAAGATCTCTTCTTGGCACTATTGGCCACCCATACATGATTTTGGTCATAAGTCCTTATGAAGAGTTTTAGGACATTTAACTTTTAAATCAAATTGATTGTTACAAATTGTCATTATAGGCTTCAAAATATCTCAATTAACCATTAAGGATCCTTTTGTCCTTCTATCTCTAATTGGATCCATGGTGACCATAGGCGTCTTCATAGGTGCTCCTACACAAGTTACATTCCACATACAAAACCAAGTTTATTGACTCAAAATACAATCTAAGAAAGGTCAAATTAATGTATTGAAATTAAGCTTAACAAACTTAGAAAATAATGCACTAAGTTAACTTATTACCTAGTCAAGTGTTCCTGAAGGGTCATCTCTTTGCTTCAGGGTCTCCAATAGTGCTTCATGATCAGCAGTAGTAATAGTCCAAAGTTCTTTTGTCTTTGGTCTTCCTTGATGCTTTGACAACTTGACATTTGTTGCTATAACAAGGTGTGAATACATAAGAATAGTTTTGTGCTTCTCATAGTCTTCAAATGCAGGAACTCCATTCTTTCTAATCATGTATGTTCGCAGCCATGTTCCCGCAACAACAACTGAACCAGTAGGATATGTGAACCCATCACCATCTGTCATCGGTTGTACAAGATTTTGTTTACCTTGTACACAATGTGCTAACCAATAATTTGACCTCTCATCATTCCCCTGCGGTGCAACCAATGCAAAAACATCTCCTGGCTTCAAAAGATTTGAAAGATGGTCATAGTCAACTGAAGTGTCCATGTCAACATTTCTTATAGAGAGTGTCAAAGACAAAGGAGTCAGATACTATGGAACCCATGTATCCACCCACTCACTTGACTTGCAATGATCCCAATCATATTGAAAACACATGGGGCAAAAACAAGCCAACTCTCATGTCCAAATGGTCCATGTACTACTATTGGAGCTTCAGAATGAATGCATTTTTGAAGAGTCTTTCACTATTTGACAATCCAATCTATCTCCTATAGTTCCGTCCTCAACCAACCAAAAGAATCTACGAACTATAGAATCAAGAGTCCCCCCCTGTGACAATGCTAAAGTACACCAATCAACAATAGAATGAGCATCAAGAAGTACAGCACCTGAAATCCTCAATTGCTCCTTAACTAGAGCTCTCTTGACACACGCACCTGCTCTGTCATGCTCCCCTTTCCCATGCCTTGACTCAAAAAAACTCCAAATATGAGGTACACCTCTCTCCACATGCATTCTACACAACCAATAAAACATTCTAGCATTCTTAAATTGACCAGTGCAATTATCCGACCAAATGAGATGCCTATCCATAGCAATACCATTTTCCTGCAAGAAGTCAAAATAGTTCTGGAAACAATGTTGAACAAACTCATGAGAGTGAGATCTGTCGTCGCTCATATAAAAATGGTACTCTCTGATTATCTTTCGCTCATCTTTTGTGCTATCAGGGGAATGTCTATATGTGATGTGTACAAAAATAGCAACCTGAATCGAATTGTAATATTGAGCTTGAGTCTCATTTTGGGGCTGCAATGTATAGTTCTCCGCAAAGTCTACAATGGATATAATAGTTCCAATGGGGAAAGTGTCCTTACATGTCCTAAATTGTTGATCCAACCATTGAGACCTGTGACTATGCCTTGCATACTTGTAAAAAAGATTTTTCTTGAAATCTGAGACAAAATCAGCGACATTGTATTCTTTTGCAACTAACTCACATCTAGAGCCTTCACCTCCACTCTTCAATGTATATTTCACTGTTTCATATACCCTTTTTTGGACGAGTGTCTTTCCAAAATTGTGTTCCAAACCCTCATGAAAACATGTTCTAAACTTGGACAAGCCACCACATTCTGAGCACTTGGCATTTAAGCAATTTTTTTTATAAAATAAACAACCATCATCTCTATGACATAAAAATTGATCTAGCAAGTCTCTTGATGATTTGGGAAGACCACTTGCACCACAATCCTCTAGCATTTCATTAGTATGCAATTTAGAAAGAATCGACTGTAATAATTCATGATGCATTCAAAACTCAACATGATATTTGCAACAACATGTATTTTGAATCTTAAGGGGTACACAATAAAATGGCTTCACGGATTCAAAAGACCTTTGTGATATTTTCAATGTTGGATGTGTCTCACAAAATTTTTTATACAACATTGTTTGACTTACCTCCACATAATGTTTAGGATGTGGAGTGCGGTCTCGATTGCCAACTCTCAACTTCAAGACATCCTTCACATTTGGTGACACTCTTGAGTTAGCATCCCAAAATTGTTGAATTTCATCCTCGACAACATCTGTTAGCTTCTTATTGAAACGTGGAAGTCTCCCACCATAAGCCCATGTATCAATTTGAAGCGGATCATCAAGTCTTTCTATTCTTGTAAGTGCTCTACCCAAAGCTTTACGGTCTATATTGAAGTCAACACAAGTTTGTCTCATCAAATGAGCCTTTCTCAACTGATGACTTACTAAGGAGGTTGTAATAACCCTCCGAGCAACTCTCTTGCCTTTTTCTCTGCTAGTCTTCCCAATGTTATTGAGAGCATTGAAAATATTTTTCACAACAATGGCATTTCTCTCCATTTTTTTGTTCAGACGAATCTTCAATTTCACAAGCACAGGTCTCATCTTTTGCATCTTTAACAACTGCACAAAAATTTGACATTTCTCAACCAATGTCTTGTTTTGAAAAAATTGATCATAAAGTCTTGAAGCCCACAACCTAACGGTTCTATGTGACCTCTTTCCTTCCCAATTATTCATAATGTTCTCCTCAATTTCAATTAACCATTTAGGTGGTTTTGAAAGCCCCGAATTTGAAGATTGATTATCTTTATTAAAAGGGACTTCATTTCGCATATAATTTGGAGATGTATAACATTCATGTCGTTCTTGTGCAACATTTTCGTTCCCAAAGTCTACATTTTCAATCTCCATCTATGCATTTTCAAATTGAACATCCTCTTCACTTACAACTACATTTACGGGGTCACCTTGATTAATGGTTAACATACCTTCTCTCCTTCTTAGGTGATTTTCCTTATCTTTTTCCCTATATGCCTGAATTTCATCATTTGTCAGCTTCCTCTTACATTTAGCCTTTCGACGACTGGTGCTTCCCATGGTCAAACCACAAGTCGATAAAAATCAAACAATGGGCCCCAAATCACATTTTTTGTTTTGCAACGCGTGAAAAAAGTATAAAATCCTGTGATTGTCTGCTCTATGGGGACAGGGAATATTTTCATCAAATATTGCCTGGAAAAATTAGGTACCCGAAAATATCGGGTACCCGATATTCCTCGACTGATGAAAAAATGACAGGAGCAAATGAAAACAATTGAACTTTTACATATATTTATGTATATAATATATATAAAAAAGAGGCATATGATATATATAATGTATATTATATATGTACTAATGTGGTCGGCTAAATCTTTGTATTAAATGTGCCTTTTACAGGCGTCGTAAACCCTAGCTATGCAAAAATGGATGCTTTGAAGAATAGTTCACTGGAGGCAGAGAGAGACTCCCTAGGAGTCCTAACACGTGATAAGGGGTCATGGGGACTCCCTAGGGGTCACGATGTGTCAAAAGGGGTCATGATGATTCCCTAGGGGTCCTAGTATGCTTTATCACGTGTTAGGACACCTAGGGAGTCCCCGTGACCCCTTTTGACACATTGGAACGCTCAAGTGTGTCATAAGGGGTCCTTTTGACTCCCTAGGTGTCCTAATGTGTGATAAAGTGTACTAGGACCCCTAAGGAGTCCCCGTGATCCCTTTTCACACATTGGAACACTCAAGTGTGTCTTAAGGGGTCCTATGACCCCTTAAGGCACACTTGAGCGTTCCAATGTGTCAAAAGGGATCACGGGGACTCCCTAGGTGTCCTAACGCGTGATAAAGCATACTAGGACCCCTAAGGAGTCCCCGTGACCCCTTTTCACACATTGGAACACTCAAGTGTGTCTTAAGGGGTCCTACAACCCCTTAAGGCACACTTGAGAGTTCCAATGTGTCAAAAGGGGTCACGGGGACTCCCTAGGTGTCCTAACGCGTGATAAAGCATACTAGGACCCCTAAGGAGTCCCCGTGACCCCTTTTCACACATTGGAACACTCAAGTGTGTCTTAAGGGGTCCTACGACCCCTTAAGGCACCCTTGAGCATTCCAATGTGTCAAAAGGGGTCAGGGGGACTCCTTAGGGGTCCTAACACGTACTAGGACACCCAGGGAGTCCCCGTGACCCCTTTTGATACATTGGAACACTCAAGTGTGCCTTAAGGGGTCGTAGGACCCTTGAAGGCACACTTGAGCATTCCAATGTGTCAAAAGGGGTCACGGGGACTCCCTAGGTGTCCTAACGTGTACGCTTTATCACTCATTAGGACACCTAGGGAGTCCCCGTGACCCCTTTTGACACATTGGAATGCTCAAGTGTGCCCTAAGGGGTCCTACGACCCCTTAAGGCACACTTGAGCATTCCAATGTGTCAAAAGGGGTCAGGGGGACTCCCTAAGGGTCCTAACATGTACTAGGACACCTAGGGAGTCCCCGTGACCCCTTTTGACACATTGGAATGCTCTAGTGTGTCTTAAGGGGTCCTTCGACCCCTTAAGACACACTTGAGCATTCCAATGTGTGAAAAGGGGTCACGGGGACTCCTTAGGGGTCCTAGTACGCTTTATCACACGTTTGGACACCTAGGGAGTCCCCGTGACCCCTTTTGACACATTGGAACGCTCAAGTGTGCCTTAAGGACACCTTAAGGCACACTTGAGCGTTCCAATGTGTCAAAAGGGGTCACGGGGACTCCCTAGGTGTCCAAACGTGTGATAAAGCGTACTAGGACCCCTAAGGAGTCCTCGTGACCCCTTTTCACACATTGGAATGCTCGAGTGTGTCTTAAGGGGTCCTAGGACCCCTTAAGGCACACTTGAGCATTCCAATGTGTCAAAAGGGGTCACAAGGACTCCCTAGGTGTCCTAACGCATGATAAAGCATACTAGGACCTCTAAGGAGTCCCCGTGACCCCTTTTCACACATTGGAATGCTCAAGTGTGTCTTAAGGGGTCCTATGAACCCTTAAGGCACCCTTGAGCGTTCTAATGTGTCAAAAGGGGTCAGGGGGACTCCTTAGGGGTCCTAACACGTACTAGGACACCCAAGGAGTCCTTGTGACCCCTTTTGACACATTGGAATGCTCAAGTGTGCCTTAAGGGGTCGTAGGACCCCTTAAGGCACACTTGAGCATTCCAATGTGTCAAAAGAGGTCACGGGGACTCCTTAGGGGTCCTATTATGCTTTATCACATGTTAGGACACCTAGGGAGTCCCCGTGACCCCTTTTAACACATTGGAACGCTCAAGTGTGCCTTAAGGGGTCCTACGACCCCTTAAGGCACACTTGAGCATTCCAATGTGTCAAAAGGGGTCAGGGGGCCTCCCTAAGGGTCCTAACGTGTACTAGGACACTTAGGGAGTCCCTGTGACCCCTTTTGACACATTGGAATGCTCTAGTGTGTCTTAAGGGGTCCTACGACCCCTTAAGACACACTAGAGCATTGCAATGTGTCAAAAGGGGTCACAATGACTCCCTAGGGGTCCTAGTATGCCTTATCATGCGTTAGGAACCCTAGGGAGTCAAAAGGACCCCTTAAGACACACTTGAGCATTCCAATGTGTCAAAAGGGGGTCACGGGGACTCCCTAGGGGTCCTAGTACGCGGTAGGACCCCTAGGGAGTCCCCTTGACCACTTTTGACACATTGGAATGCTCAAGTGTGCCTTAAGGGGTCGTAGGACCCCTTAAGGCACACTTGAGCGTTCCAATGTGTCAAAAGGGGTCAAGGGGACTCCCTAGGTGTCCTAACGCATGATAAAGTGTACTAAGACCCCTAAGGAGTCCCCATGACCCCTTTTGACACATTGGAAAGCTCAAGTGTGTCTTAAGGGGTCCTACGACCCCTTAAGGCACAGTTGAGCATTCCAATGTGTCAAAAGGGGTCAGGGGGACTCCCTAAGGGTCCTAACACGTACTAGGACACCTAGGGAGTCCCCATGACCTCTTTTGACACATTGGTACCCTCAAGTGTGTCTTAAGGGGTCCTAAAACCCCTTAAGACACACTAGAGCATTCCAATGTGTCAAAAGGGTCACGGGGACTCCCTAGGTGTCCTATCGAGTGATAAAGCGTACTAGGACCCCTAGGGAATCATCGTGACCCCTTTTGACACACTGGAATTCTCTAGTGTGTCATAAGGGGTCGTAGGACCCCTTAAGACACACTTGAGCATTCCAATGTGTCAAAAGGGGTCACAGGGATTCCCTAGGGGTCCTAACGCATGATAAAGCATACTAGGACCCCTAGGGATTCATCGTGACCCCTTTTGACACATTGGAACGCTCAAGTGTGTCTTAAGGGGTTGTAGGACCCCTTAAGACACACTTGAGCATTCCAATGTCTCAAAAGGGGTCATGATGACTCCCTAGGGGTCCTAGTATTCCTTATCACACATTAGGAACCCTAGGGAGTTAAAAGGACCCCTTAAGACACACTTGAGCATTTCAATGTGTCAAAAGGGGTCACGGGGACTCCTTAGGGGTCCTAGTACACGTTGGGACCCCTAGGGAGTCCCCCTGACCCCTTTTGACCCCTAGGGAGTCCTAATGCATTCCAAAGGCTCATGGTTCCATAGAAGTTTCATTTCGAACCCTAATGACCCCTTAACATGCCTACTGACCCCATTTCAACATGTGGTCTCCCGAGAGCTCCCCATGGACCCCTTTTGCATTTTCCTAAGAAAAAGTCATCCAAATTTGGTACATAGGTCCTCTGACATGTCTTAATGAATTTGAAAGGGTCACCATTCCATAGAAGTTGCATTTAGAACCCTAATGACCCCTTAACAGGCCTACACACCATGATTCGACATGTGGTCTCCCGAGACCACCCCATGGACCCCTTTTGAGTTCTACTAGAAAAAAGTTATCCAAATTTGGTACGTAGGTCCTCTGACATGTCCTAATGCATTCCAAAGGGTCACTGTTCCATCAAAGTCACATTTGGAACCCTAATGACCCCTTAACAAGCTTACCGACCCTGATTCGACATGTGGTCTCCTCAGAGAACCCCATGGACCCTTTTTGAGTTCTACTAGGAAAAAGTCATACAAATTTGGTACATAGGTCCTCTAACATGTCCTAATGTGTTCCAAAGGGTCACCATTCCATCCAAGTTGTATTTGTAACCCTAATGACCCCTTAACAGGCCTACTGACCCTGTTTCAACATGTGGTCTCCTAAGAGCACCCCATGGACCCCTTTCGAGTTCTACTAGGAAAAAGTCATCCAAATTTGGTATGTAGGTCCTATGACATGTCCTAATGCATTCCAAAGGGTCACCATTCCATCAAAGTTTTATTTGGAACCCTAATGACCCCTTAACAGGCCTACCGACCCCATTTCGACACGTGGTCTCCTAAGAGCACACCATGGACCCCTTTCGAGTTTTACTAGGAAAAAGTCATCCAAATTTGGTACATAGGTCCTATGACATATCCTAATGCATTCCAAAGGGTCACCATTCCATCAAAGTTTCATTTGGAACCCTAATGACCTCTTAACAGGCCTACCGACCCTGATTCGACATGTGGTCTCCCGAGAGCACCCCATGGACCCCTTTCGAGTTCTACTAGGCAAAGGTTATCCAAATTTGGTACATAGGTCATTTGATATGTCCTAATGCGTTCCAAAGGATCACCGTTCATCGAAAGTTTCATTTGGAACCCCGATGACCCCTTAAGCCACCTATCGACCCTAAATCGCACAATGGTCTCCCAAGAGCACCCCATGGACCCTTTTCAAGTTTGACTAATCAAAATTCATCTAAATTGTGGAGTTAGGTCCTTTGACATGTCCTAATGCATTCCAAATGGTCACCGTGCATCAAAGGTTGTCTCATGAGCCCTGATGACCCCTTAAGACGCCTAGCGACACTGATTGGACATGTGGTCTCCTGAGAGCACCCCATGGACCCTTTTCAAGTTCTACTAGGAAAAAGTCATTAAAATTTGGTACATTGGTCCTTGGACATGCCCTATTGCCTTCCAAATGGTCACTGTACATCCGAAGTTGCCTCACAAACCCTAATTACCCGTTAAGACGTCTAGCGACCCCGATTCGACCTGTTGTCTCATGAGAGGATTTGTTATAACTTAAATTAAATATTAAAATAATATATAAAATATTTGAAAAAATATAATATTTAATAGACTAAATATATAATATATATTATAAGATATATTAGATATTACATTTAATATATATTATCAAATATACAATATATTAATGTCCTATTCATTTTATATATTATATATATTAGACATTATATTATATATGTACAACAATATTTAATATATATATATATATATATATAATGTAACATTTATATTATAATATAAAAATATTGCATTTAATATAAATCTGAACAGACTATATACTTACGTCATTTAAATTGATATTATCGAATATATAATATAAATAAATAATATATATAATATATATACTATATAATATAAAATATAAAACATAAATATAAAATATATAAATTATTGATTGTCAGGGTGAAAGAAAAAAACATCAAAATTAAAGGGAAATAAAAAAAGAGTGGGAGGGGGAAACTTATCAAAATTCAAATTCAAACAAAATCGGGTACATGGAAAAATTGGGTACCCGATTTTTTTGGGTACCCGATTAGGCTTGGTAATATCTTTGGAAACCAAAGCCCCATGGTCAACGTTGAAGGTGTGCAAAAAATGTGTTTTTTCTCTATTTTTCTTATATTGACACTTCGACCATTAGGTTGACGACTTTTTTTCCACCCAATTTTGATAAAACGAAAAGGGTTTCTTTGGATGATTGTCAGATTTCCATCAATATAAGTGCTGTCAGATTTTGAATTCGTTAAGTATTTATTAGTTATTTTCTAGTTCACTTACGTCTAAAGTCCTGATTGACATACTGATGGAAAAATAGCTATAACTTTCAAACCGTATAACATTTTTGAAATCCGAAAGATGCGTCACATTCTATGCTTCGTCTAGTATAAGAAAAAATTAAAAAAAATTAAATTATGATAAGTTTTCAATGAGTAAAGGTGGTCAGACACGAGAGTTTTTAAATTCTGAAAGCGCTGTAGTAAAAAAATCATAATTAATTATCTGTTTGGAATAAAAATACCAAAAAATATGCGTCAAATCCAAGTATGAGTCAGCTACTTATATATAGAATATTATAAAAAAATATTATCATTTTCTTTTGATTAGGATGGTCAGACATACACATACTTCTTATTTTTTTGCTGAAATGTTTGTAGTGCTGCATTGCAATCTATACTTTTTACCAATCATATTAATTTTTTTTCAAAAAAGGCTTAGTAGTTTAGAAACTACATTCAATTTCCTACAAATTATGTTCTTACAACTTTTTGATATTAGGTAGATAACTAGTTCATTTTTTCACGTCAAGTTGACTAATCTTGATTTTCTGATTTTTCATTGCCACTTAAGGGCATAGTTTGGCCCCTCATGATCCTGCACATACCCTCCTACGAATAATTGATTAAATATTTATTTAATTGATTAAATCTAAATTGTCAATATTTAATAATATAGTTTGGAATAAAGTTTGATTAAATAATTGATTAACCCATTAATCAGTTATTTTTATGCAAAAATTAGTTAAGTTGAAGATAAATCACTTTATTTATTTAATTAATTCATAATTATTTGTGCACATTCAAAGAGCAATTAAAATTTAAATCAGAAAATCAATTCAAGTTGTTATCTTTTGGAAACTCAACATCTATTTTGAGTTGAAAGTTGATCTAAACTTCTGATTTGAGTTAAAAAGTTGTTCTTGCATGATTTTACATGATTTTGTGAGTTAATTAATTCTAATTTCTTGTTAACTCAAAAATCAACCTAAGTTTATCAAGAGTGATTTATGGTTTTATTCCATGCATCCGCAAGCCCTAGATTTCTATAAAATCAAGGATCAGCTCTTCACAATTAACAACCTCGAACTTGCACAATTACTCTGGTGAATTTGTGATTGAAGGATTGAGCACTTGCGACAGGCGATTTGTGAGATCTTTCATTGTTGTTCACGTTTTCATAGCATAGCATTCATTCATAGTTTTCAATTCATATCATTATTAGCTCAAATTTGCATCTACATATCATTTCATTCATCCATATTAGATTCATACAGTTTTTCATCCTATTGCATTGAAAATCCCAAAAAAATAGATTAAATATGCATTCATACAGTTGTTCGTCTTTTTCATCCAAATCCTTTGTTTAGGTGTTGCATTGTCACTGATCTTGGTCTAATCTGAGAATACCATACTCGCACCTACTAGAAGGCATTATATCGTCTGGTTAGCTCAGTTTCATTTATTTACAGATTTCAATTTTGCTAACCTCTAATGTTTTACTAAAGTGTTGTGTCCGCAGTTAGGTACAATTTTCACACACACAATAGTATGGCCTTGATTCCTTCCTCCTTCCAATGATGTATTATGTCATTTGAGAGGTAGAGGATTTATGTTCATGTGTCTACCCAGAATGTGGTTTATTTTATTCATATGTGAAGAATTTTTTATTCTTCAAGACTCCGTTAGGCTTTGAGAAATTTGAAGTGGAGCGTCACCCCAATGACCCTGGTTGATGTTCAGGTCCATGGTCCAGGTTTGGGTCATCATTGCTCACTCAATTGACATTGTTGTTATCATTCAAGTTTGGTCTTCTTAGGATCTGCCATATTTGTTCAAGTGTATCATGGGAATGTTGATTCATGTTATGAGATGTTGAAGGCATGATAAGATGACCTTGCCTTTGTTAGTTTGAAACAAATTGTTTTCAAGAAAGGTTTCATAAAAAAAATTAGGGAGCATGACACCCCTTTGAATAAGGTTCAGGAATATATTGGACTATTAGCTTGGATTAGATCTTTCTCTAGGCTCAAATTGTTAGGATTGTCAAAGAACTCTTTAACTCACTGATTTGAAATGACACTTCCAGTATGACCATGTCAGATTCCATATCTGGTTCTTTTTCTTCATAAGTCTTCTTGGTAAATGGTTTCTTGATCATTATCCATGGTGATAGATTATTGTCTTATCTTATCTTTATCTCGGGTAAGTACCATGCATGAGTGACCTTGGGATGGATCAAAGAAGGTTGAAAGATTGATGGAAGATGATGAGCGGAGAAAATGAATTGATGAATTAGGAACAACTTGGTCAAAGATTTGGATTGGATTAAGAGGACTAAGCCTCGAGGATTGATTGGATTTTATTGGAGAGGATCTAAGCCTCAATGATTGATTTGATTGATTTGGGATTGATTTGATTGATTGGATTAGAGAGGAACTAAGCCTCAAAGATTGAATTGATTTAAAGGTTTGAAACAAACCTAGGTGAAACAAGACCTTGTGATGGTGCAAACAAAAGATTGGATTTTATTTAAAATCTTCTCTTATTTGGGTGATAAACTGATGATCCCCAAACAAAATAGGATTGGATTAAAACTACTAGAGAAAGACTTAGTTCTCAAAATATCAAGGGACTAATGTTTTCTTTGATTAAAGTTCTATGTAACACTATTGAATTGATTCTTTCACCCTATTGCTAGATTGAGGTGTGAAAGATGGATTGATTTGATTTTGATTTGAAGTCCAAGGTTTTTATTAATGCTCCTAATATTTTGAAATGTGGATAAAGGAGGATATGATTAAAGATGAGGAAATTATGAGTGATTTCAAGAAGAATGAAGGTTAAAGGTACTTAATCATAGGATTCCCAAGTGACAAAGGCCATGTTCACTTTGTTCTTGGCAACAAAATTAGCAACCCGATTGTTATAGCTAATTTTATCAAACTTTTCACTTGCTTCAAGAGTCTTTCAGATAGATTTTGAATAGGATTTTTTGACTCTAGCCTTTCTATCAATGATCTTCTTTTCTTTCTAGACTTGGGAAACTAAAAGTTTTACCTTATTATATTTCACACCATCAGCCATGGCTTAAAAAGAAGCAAAACATGATATGAATTGTGATGAAAACAATTAGGAAGATAATATCTTGAAAGATCAAAAGATGTTCTTGGAAAGAACCAATTTCATGCTTACATCAAACATTTGGGTTACAAACACATTTATCAAAAACAGTCCGACAAGGGAAAACCAACCTTGTGGGATTTGAAAGTGTATGGGTTTTTTTTGTAATAAAAAGTAACAAGCACACTTTTTTTTATCCCTAGAAGGAGATTGGATGAGACTAAAATTTTTTTCTCACTGACTTAGGAACACACCCAACAACTTCTCATAATACGATCATCACCAAGCATGCAATGGCTCCAGTCATGATGTTGTATTATCAAAGTGTTAATGTTGATGGGGACTCGATATGGTGAGTGTCTTGGGGAGATTACTATTCTCCTTGCATGCAAATTATCAAACTTTCAAAGGTGAATCGAGTGGCCACTAATCTACAACTTTTATTCAAGGCATCCATTCATGATCATCCCTTGTAGTCTTGAATTGTGAGATCGAGGCCTATATCCCTACAATTACTTCAACCAATGTAGTCCCGCAAGAAGGATTTAGGCTGCTCAACCCTACACGTGATGAAGCATATGTGCACACCAAAGTTTAAACATAGAATTAACCATGTCTTATGAGACTTTAATCTCAAGGAAGCATATATTTATAGTGGGTGGAAGAGCTGGTGTCTTCTTGTCCCCACTTTGAGTCGTTCTCGAGAGATTGTTTCCTCAACTGGTGGGATCTCTAAAGGTTTAATGAAAGAACATATGGATTGACCACGGAAGGAGTCTAAATTTTTATTTTTTCCTCAAGGGGAAAATATCATACTCTGTTATCCAATGAGGTTTTGTCCCCAAACACGCCAAACAATTGATTAATTCCAAGTTTATTTAAGACAACAATTCAAAAGGTTCTAGGTTTCTAATTTTTCCACTTGGAGAAAAGATCATACTCCCCTAGATAATGAATCATTATCAAAAATAAACTTCCTACTTAATTCTAGGTGCCTAAGAAATCATTAAGAAAATACAATGTTTTCTTGAATCTTCTTGGCAACTTGCAAAACACCTTTGGTGAGTAGTTTAATGTGTTTGGTCTTCTAACAATTTTCTACAAAACAAACAAGTTAGTAGTCTCAAAATATTCAAATCTTGGCCAAACATTTTGCAAAATCACTGTTAGAAGGTAGAAAATATCAATAATTTCCAAAAAACCTATATCAGCAACCTTAAAATGTAAGATATTATAGAAAAGAGCTAAAAATAGGTAGAGATGTATGTCTGTCAGAGACGTATGTCAACAGGTAGAGATGCCTATCTGTCAGAGATGCCTATCTACAGGCAGAGACATCTGTGTAGAGGTAGAGACGCCTGTCTGTACAACAAAGAAATATCAACTACCAATTTGTTAAGATTTTATGCTCCCATTAAATTACAAATTCATAAAAAAGGCTTCTTATGATGAAATTTAGTAACTTTCAACCTTAATATGCCAAAAAACTTCACTTAATCAACTAAAAAGGCTAATGTGAAAGAGAACTCCCTTTTTGGAAAAGACACCTATGTACATGAAGAGACACCTATCTCCACAATAAAGAAATAAAATAAAGGTTTTCTTAGTTTTTATGTATTTTCTTCATTTTCAGATACAATAAGGTGTTTCACTAATGATTACTAGCCTTAATGTGATTAAAAATATAAGTTTTCTTGATTAGAACAAACTAAATGAAAAGAAAGATCCTTTTTTGGCATAGACGGATATCTGTAGGCAGAGACATCTATGTAGCGAAGACACTTGTCAACAGGAAAAGACACCTCTAGATAGGCGGAGATGTGTGTCTAGAGGTTTCACGAAAAACTTTCACTAAAAAAATAAAAAGGTTGGAAAATAGGAATATCATGGGTCCCACCGAGCATGCTAAAATGTATATGATGAAAACCTACCTATTGGGAGCAAGCTCAAACATGCAAACATTAGAAATAAAAATAATATTCATTCTAATCTAACATATCCATAAACTTGCACAACCAAAAGTGTTCACCATAGCCTTAGATGAGCATGAAGCAAGTGCACCCAAGACTTGCTTGATTTAAGCTCTTAGAGAGGTTGTGGGTGTGCTCTGCCAACACAAGTATAAAACCCACTATGAATGCAAGGTAAACTAAATCAAGATTGAACTACTCAAGGAGGAGCTATGGAAGAAACCCTCAAGCTCATATGACATGCATTTATATTAATTAAAATCAAGTTCTAAGTCTATAATGAATTCTAACAACTAACAAATGGTTAGTAAAAACTCTAAATGTAAGAAAGCAATTCTAAGCATAAACTAGCATTATAATTCTACATGCAAATGATGTATAATTTTCTTAAGGCAAGGGTCCTATTTATAGGACTTTGGAGGGATAGGGTGAAATGGTATCTATGTGGAATCCACATAGGTGCCACCAAGGAGACACATAAGACATGCAAAGTCCAAGACTTGCTCACACATGTGTGAGCAGCTTGGGATGTGAAGGTTCAATGTGTACTCCAAGTACACATGTGTAAGTGTGTGTAAGAGAAAGTCAATTTTCACACTTTGGGTAAGTGTAAGAGGTGTCATAAAAAATTGTAAGAATCCTTGTTTTACACATTTTCAGAATTCTTTTGAAAAGTCAATTTTTAGAAATTTTCTCACACGTTTGAAAATAATTAGGAATAGAATGGGTGTAGGTCCAAAAATTAGCCTAATTAACCTTAGTT